>JAUDYJ010000002.1:154715891-155060891 GCA_030761175.1 Masticophis lateralis
CACTCAGCCATGTGTGCATCTAAATGTTAAAGGGAAATAAATGATGACAGTAGCATACCATTCCTGAGGATTTTCATTGTGCTACCAAAATAAGAGGCATGTCAGATAACCTACAACATTCACTCCCCATCTTGTGACCATCAGATGTGTTGGGATCAAACTTGTGTCATCCTGTGTTTCTGTGCTTGTTGAAGATGATAGGAGTTATAATCCAATCACTGGGGAGGGAAGACACAAGGTTAACTGAAACAGATCAAACATATTGAATTAAGCATGGTAGTCTCCAATTAGATGCCCTCCAGATGAGGGTAGGTCTAGGAATACTCTAGGAAAATATTAAATTAATTGTGTTAGTATGGGAAATCATAATTTTAGTACTTCAGGAGGATTTAAGAAAGGTGACCTCACATAATCATAATCAAAATTAGACATGGTACATGTCACACAGTACTCCCGGTTTAGATTCAGGCAATCTTCTGCCATCAAATTTTGTTGGAGTTAGCTCATATTCTTTGACTCAATGTGGTTTAAGCAGAAGAAAATGTTCTTGAATTCTCTGATTGCAAAATGATCTGGAACATGTAGGAGATAACCAGGCTGAGCCCAAGGCTGGGGTCAAATGCATAACCAGTTCAGAGTCGCTATGCTCTCATAAGAGACCTAAGTCCAGCAAGCTTTTCAGTTGACTCTTATCTGGTACCAATTTGCTTTGACAGTTAGTGGATCAGATTCTTATGTATAAGTAGCATGAAATAAACTTGTAGTGTTTTTGAACTCCATCCTGGCTCCTGACAAAACATGCCTCACTTTATAGTGACCTTTCATACATTTTGGGATAAGCCTAGTTTGACAGTCTATATTTAAGTCTGTTCAATTCTGACCTGAAATTTTGTGAGTTTCCTTTTGCGATAGAAACTTTTGATTTTTAGTTTTTTTTACCCCCGGGATGTTTGAGAATTTTTTCTTTTTAATTTCCTAGTCTGAAAAAGCTTCTTGGGAGGACTTTGCTGTTGATGACTTCCCTTAAGATTTAATGGAAGTAAGAGAAAGCAGGAGGCTCAGCTCACTAGCAAAATGAATGTTGAAAGATAGGACATTCATTCTCTCTTTCTTTCCTTCTCTCTTTGACATATGCCTAATGCCTTCAATTGCCCTGGAACTAAATAGGTTAAAGAATACCATACTCAAGCCACAAAGGACTTCACCAAAAGTTACCTTCTATTTTGAAAAGGATGCTGAAAACTTTCTCTTTTGTCATATTGCAGGAAAGCTGAAAGGAGAGGGAAAAAAGCAGAATAATTCTGCAATAATACTGACTACTTTTTCTTTGCAGTGATGGGGTTCTCCCCGTCATTTTTGAATTTTTGATCATTCGTCCTCTGTCTGCTTTAGAGAAAGGGAAAAGTAAAGGGACTTGGAAAGACAGCCACAGGGCTATCATTCATCTCTCAGTTCCTGGAGGTGCATGCTTTTTATGGATCCTTTTTACAGAAAGCACGGCGGGTTCGTTTTGTATTCTTATAATGTAAGCATGGACTTTTAATTCCGCCTCCTATAGGTTGCTGTCCAAGTCCAGAAGAATTTAATTTTATCTGCTTTTAAGCCATAAAATGTAAAAAGAAAAAGTGCTGTGGGTTTTTAAAATATTATTATTATTAGCATTGTGGCAAAATGCCTGTCCTTTACAATTGCTTTAAGCATGCTGAATGTTATTAATGTGCGATTTCACTGAATTTATATTTGAGAAACCTCCCTAGAGGCTCTACAAGCCATGTGGCCAGGATATAAATCTAAAAAAAAAAAAAAAAAGTCAACACAAAAGTTATTAAAGGGAAAGGAGCAAGCTCCAGGTTATAGCCTGGCAGCCTAAACTATCAATACACTGTATGCATATTTCAGATGCAGGAGAAATGATTCTAATGACTGCATGTATTTAAGAGAAAACATGAGGCTCCTTGTGAAAAAAAATAGGCCACTTGTGGGTGACAACCTAAGTCCTTGCAGACCCTAGTATTGCTGATAGGTCTCTTTTCTTCTGCTGAGGCTGCAGGAGATCATAATCCCGTTAGTTTCACCTTTATAGCCTACACAACAAAACATGAAGAAACAATAACCCTCCTCATCAATCTTGCTTCCATCTCTTCTCCAAGTCAAGCATTTAATTTGGAGCTATTTATTTGCTATGCTAATTGAGCCTTCAAAGCTGCATGGTCTGCTGGGATTTTTTTTTTTTAAACGATGCCATCACTGGCACCAGACTCATGTTTTATCAAGTAAGAATTCTTTAGCATGGAAAGCAACCATTTCTCCACTCTAAACACAAGAGATCTTGGGATTTCCAACAAATGCTCCGAAGAACGACCCATTCCATAAATACTGTTGTAAAGCACCTACAGTCTGAGGGTTGGGCAGGATTTAAATCTTTGTAATGAATGGTTATAGGTACACATGGGGATCTTTTCTTCCATCTGCCAGCTTGAAGTTTTCTGAATTGAGTATCAAGATGCTAATAAAAAAGCCAGCAAATTAAGGGAGCTGAAATCTTAACAATGAAGAAGGCTTAACGGGTTCACAACTGTTTAGGCTGTTGCTTTTGATGTTATGCTGCTGTTGTTTTTACAATTAAGGTACAAGAGAGTCAGTGAGAAAGCATAGAAGTTATACTTTAGAGCAAGGGTGTCAAACTCAATTTCATTGAGGGCTACATCAGGGTTGTGTTTGATCTCGGGGCCAGGGAGTGTGGCATGGCTAGGGTGGGCATAGACAGCTTGAAGTAACTCATTGAGCCTCCATTTTCAGCTGCAACGGCCTTCCGCAGCCCTCTACCAGTCTCCCCGAGCTCCATTTTCATTGGCAGAGGGCTGCAGACAGCAGTTGTGGCTGAAAATGGAGCCTCAATGAGTGACTTCAAGATGGCCACGCCCACCCTGGCCACACCATGCCCCCTCCCCCACTGAAGTCAAACACAAACCTGATGTAGACCTCAAAGAAATTGAGTTTGACACCCTGGCTCTATAGTATAATAACTTCTATGCTTTCTCCTCAAGCTCCACTTTTGCTGGCAGATGGACCATGGGCCAGTCCTTCACTGTTTCCAGGGCGGGCCCGTGGGCCAGATCTAAGCACCCCGTGGGTCAAATCCAGCCCATGGGCCTTGAGTTTGACACTCCTGCTATAGAGGGAACATGCAATAAAATAAGAACATAAGAAAAGCCCTGCTGAATAAGACCAAGACCCATCTTAGTCTGGCATTCTGTTTCTCACAATGGCCAACCAAATATTTATCTGATGCTTAGAAGCAAGAGACAGAGACATGCTATTTCCCACTGTTATTTCCTCTGTGTGATGCCTCTAACCCAAAAGAACACGGAGTCTTCAATACCCATAGTCCATACTTCTCCTGTCTTCCATTAATTTATCAAATTCCTCATAAAACCATCCAAGTGATAACTAGTGCCCTGTCTTCGGTTACTGAATTCCACCAATGAATTATGTAATGCTGGAAAAAGTATTTCCTCTTGAATGTTCCAAATTGTTGTAGTATATGGAATAATTAGTACTCAAGGTTCTAACTGCTCCATTTTATTCCCAGTCCACGCCAAATTGTTTATTCCTCCCATATTCTGCAGTAGTTTCCTGTGGCCATCGGCATACTTTGTCCTAATCAGTTACTTCTTGTTTGACAATAGAAACCGCCTAGACCGTAAATTAGTGGAGAGAATTGAGGCCCCTTTGTTTACCAGAAAGATCCCAGTTTACAAGCTAGTTTAACAAGCTTTTTTCTCCTCCAGAAATAATAGGGAAAGACATTTGGGGAGGGGGGAAGAAACAGCAGGAAAACCATTAAAACTGTCCCCTGAAACTGGCTGGCTTGATCTTTCATACATTCTTCATCCTAATTTAGCTTGTAACGTAATTACATAGTAACACACTCTTTCCAGTCTAGGTGCTGATGAAAATCACTGGTCAGAGCAATCAGTGCTATTTCTGCCCATATACAGACCTGAATGCTGACGGAAAAGATTCCAAATAGCCTGTATCATCAGGCAACTTCTGTTAACTGATTTGCTACCACCATCTTCCTGTTGCCAAGGAAGAGAGATTATAAACCAGATGAAAGCTGTGAAGTCCAGGGAAGTCCTCTTCAGAAGAGGTCTCATTACAGCCCCTTTCAAAAAGGCAGCATGATATTTTCCTCCAGAAAGGTATTGTGGAGCTTCCAAAAGCTACCTGCTCACAGCTCATCTAGACATGTGAAAAAGTTAGGTGGGGCATGGCTCAATCCTACAGAGAACAGAATTGAGACTACAGAGGATCCTTTACGCGTCTTCAGGCTCCACAACACGGGTGTCAAACTTACCACATCATGTTACTGTCATGTGACGTATTGTGACATTTTCCTCCTTCATGGAACTGGGGTGGGCGTGGCCCGACACATCTGGCCCTCAGGTCTCCAGTTTGACATCCCTGCCTGTGATTGAAAGTTCTCGGATTACAACACAAGAGGTTGCCTTGCTCACCAGCTGCCTAACTGGTGTCCAGAGCATAGCATAGATGAGTGACTTTATCTGCCAAGAACCTGCAGCCTCATTCAGTGTGCTTATGTGCAGTTGTCTTGCGCATCTTTTCCCTAAAGGTCCTGTATGCTACAGTCAGGGCCACCATATGGAAACCTGTGGATGCAAAATACATAAAGAAGAACTGATGCATTTTGCCACTCCTATCTCACTGCTGTTAGGCTCACATTTGAGCTCCTATCCATGCTTGGTTGAGGCCAATTCTGGCATGTTTTTTTAAACCACCGGCACTTTAGGTGCCTCCCTTCAGATCCTCATTGACCAAGGTGGTGCATGAGATCAGTGGCTGGCCAGAAGTCTTCAATATCATCCATTGCTCTGGCTGCTTCTCTACTCCACTCTACTCCACAGACCAACTAGATATACTGTAGGATAGAACTGCTGAAATGCCTTCTGGAAAACCTCTGCACCATAGGATGCCTGGAACAGATTCATCTAAAGGCTCCACAATCCTTGCTGACATCTTGGTCTGCTCTGATCCTCGGTTGAATAAGGTAGCCTTTCTGTTTTATTTTATATTTGTAGAGAGTCTCTTTCCCCTCACTGATTATATTCAAGCATACAAACACTTCAAATAAACAATCTTCTCTTTAATAATGCAAACTCAGTCAACCAGAATCAATGGGCAAAATTCAGCAATTCTGGACTTGCTTTCTTCTTTCTTTCTCTTTATTAGTACAAAGCCTTCCCAGTCATAAAGACATTATCCTCTCACTTCTTTCATGAAAGTTATGCTGTATGATAACATTCTGGAATTGGGCATTTTATCTCTGCAAGCACGATGTAAGTAGCTTAAGGGAGGAGACTGAGAACAGGTTAGAGTGGGAAAAACCACAATTGCTCTGTAAATCTTTTTAAAGCATACACAAAATAATATTTTGCATAGGAACTAGCAGTAAATAGAAAGCTCTCTTTCTTAAGGAAAAAGTTACAATGCACATGGTAGACTTGCCATTAAATTCACACACATAACGCCTATATCCAAAGAGAGACACACAATTCAGATTCAATGTTGTAAATCTTGCTAGCAAAATGCCGCTGGCTATAACCATTTTGAAATCCATCAGGCATTTGTAGGGTCAGGCATGCCGAGATATTCATAATCTCATGAAATTTGACTGAATTTCAGCAACTTGTCTACTATTTTGGATTCAGGGAACAATGCCACAAAATCCATAATGTAAGGCAGCCATGAAACACGATGTGTGTGGGGAAAGCTTTAACTTAAAGTGAGATGCTGAAAGTGTCAAAATGGTTTAAAATCAATCTGAATCCTACTAAATTCAGAATGGGAAGACAAAAACATCAACAGAAACCTGTTCCCCATGATTAGAAATATTCCTGAAAACATTTTACGCTTTTGCATGGCAAGACAAAATCTTGTGACATAAAAGGATTGTCAAAATCTTGATTTAGCTGGTCAAGTATGGAACTGACAGCACAGGAAAGAAAAAGGATAGACCTATGGCAACATCATTTTGCTGTAGCAAAGACCACTTTTGTATTTGGATTTATCCTACTCATTTAAAATTATCTGCCTGGCCGGATGGCATCATAAATGCATACTATGTTCATAAGAATAATGGCTAACAGCTGCAAGGGGACTCAGAGGACAAAGTAAAAAATATAAACGTAAGTCTGTTTGTCAGTGATGAATATGTCTTTCTTAAATATTGACAAAGGGGAACAAGGATGGGTTCCTTCACGGCAGGATTTTTTTTTTTTTTTTTTTGCTCCCATGTCCCCTCTCTAAGGGAGCGGGCAGTTAACACTGGCTCACATGAACCTATTCATCACTTGATTGCTTGATTGATTATTTATACAGCATATTATTCTGCTTTATAGAATGCAAGGAGATAGGAACCTATCCTGGGGGGTAGTAATGTTAAAATTGTTCAGGGAAGATGTAGAGAAAAAAGTAGCAAAGAGATATCTGTTGATTTTATTAAAAAGCATTGCGATTTAGGATAGGTACAATTTCCACCCATTCATTCATAGATATGTTTGCTCCTGCGTTGATCCAGCAAGGCTCAGACTGTATGGTTACCCCCTAGGCCAGTGATGGCCAACCTTTTTGCCATCGCGTGCCAAAAGCATGGGGAGAGTAGGGGGAGGGTCACACGTGCATGTGCCCATACTCATAATTCAATGCCCCCGTGCCCCACTCCCCTGCACATGCACACCACACACTCTCCTCGCTTTTGGCACGCGACAGCAAAAAGGTTACCAGTGGGCCTGGTAGGCCTGTTTTTCACCCTCCCCAGGCTCCAGAGGCTTTCTTTGGGAGGGTGAAAACAGCCTCCTGGGGAGGGTGAATCCCCCCCTCTGGAGGCCCTCTAGAGGCCCCTCCACTGGGCCCAGAAGGCCCGAAAATCAGCTGGCTGGTGTGCACATGCGCGCTGCAGCTGAGCTAGGGCAACACTCATAGATATGGCTCCGTGTGCCACCTGTGGCACGCCATAGGTTCACCATCATGGCCCTAGGCAATCCGTTTCAGACTAGTTGTTTTGTATGGTGTTTACAAGCTTCTCAGATGTGACGCTGCTCTAGAATCATAGGGTGGAAGGCCAGGCTGGGCCTGGTTGCCCAAAGGAGACTGTCAGTCATTGATAATAAGTTCCTTGTGATCATAGGCAGGAAATGAATTATGGAAAAAGGATGCTCCCCACTAAACAGATTCAGAAGTAGCATAAACAACAGAGCAGGAAGGCCAAGGCCGGAAGACTCAGTTCTCAGGGGGAAAAAAATCTGTCTTGCTCCCTCTTGTGCTTAATGGTACCATCTGATAGGATGCTGAAGAATGTGATAAAAGTTTCTCGTTCTTTAAGGGCCTGCATATATGAGGAACTTCTGGCCATTTACTGTAGGTGCTACCAGACTTTATAGGTAGTGCTCAACTTGCGACTACAACTGGGACCAGGATTTCCATTGGTTAAGGGATGCAGTCCCATATTTAAGGGCAATGTCTCATGATAACTTAGCAGGAGCAATCCTGGCAGTCACACTTGCTGTCGTAACTCCAAATGGACAGATTGTTAAATAGGGAGAGAGCCCTAGGTAAGGAGCAGAGGGGTGATGCAGGGAGGTAGGAAAAGGCTTGCGAGGCTCAGGGCAGCTTGTGTGGAAGTTGAGGAGAGCATGCTGTGTTGCAGTGTGGTACAAGCTCAGAGAGGCTGGAGCTCAGGGAATATAGAGTGCATGCGCACTATGGCTCTGGGTTGCAAACTGCAGTAAACTGCAGTACAACACAGCACAAAGTCCAGTCCTAGCCAGGCTCAGCACTGTGAAGCAAAGGAGCTTCTTGCCGCCCAAGAGTGGTGGCATGCCAAGATGTTCCATATACCATGCTGCTGAAACAGGCTAGGTCTTGGCTTCATCTGCAAGAATCCCTAAGCTGCAGTGCAATATGCAGCCCAAACCCTGCCCAGTCTCAGCTCAGTTGCCCTCACCATCCTGCCCTTCAAGGCCCTACTGATCTGAGCTCTGCCATCCCAGCTGACCTTTTCCATCTTCTTGTTCTCACTGCTGATGCGATGTGCCTGGCCTGGCCCTTTGCGAGGCAAGTACTGATCACATGAGGCCACCTTCTCCATGACTTGCAAGGAAACTACCATGTGTGACCTGGGGAAGAAACCCTTGGATGGAGTGGTGAAATCTAAATTTTTTTACTACCGGTTCTGTGGGTGTGGCTTGGTGGGCATGGCAGGGGAAGGATACTGCAAAATCCCCATTCCCACCCCACTCCAGGGGAAGGATACTGCAAAATCCCCATTCCCCACTTTGGGACGGAGAAATGGTATTTGCCATTTCTCCGAACTACTCAAAATTTCCGCTACCGGTTCTCTGAACTACTCAAAATTTCCACTACCGGTTCTCTGAATTACTCAAAATTTCCACTACCGGTTCTCTGAACTACTCAAAATTTCCACTACCGGTTCTCTGAACTACTCAAAATTTCCGCTACCGGCTCTCTAGAACCTGTCAGAACTTGCTGGATTTCACCCCTGCTTGGATGGGCAATAGTTGCCTCATGAAGGGCCAGGCCAAGCACGGTCAGCTAGTTTAGCACATGCCTCACAGGATGTGAAAAAGACATAAAAGGAGAGGGGGAGGAAATTGAAGCATTTCTGCAGTTATAAGTGTTGTAAGTCTTTGTTCGGTGATGCCAAAGTTCAAACAGTCACTGAACAAATGGTCATAAATTGAGCACTACCATTGGCCATAAAGACTGATGCTAGTAGGCACCAGTGTCCAACAATTAGACAGTTATGGTTTTGTATCACCTGGCTAGGGAAGACAGGTGATACAAACTGCAACTACAATAAAAACTGCAGAAGTTCCCAAATGATTACCAGTGATTAAAAAAGGAAAGAGAGATGGGGAATTATCTTTGGTGGGATAGTTCCTTCTGCTCCCCACACTCACACACCTACCTCCCCAAGATGTACACCTTTAGTACAGTGGAGGTGTTTCACTTGTACTACATTTTAACAAGATAATTGCTGCTGTCTTCAGCAAACTATTGTTCACCAAAGAGGGGGGAAAATACCAATACTATACAATTTAAACTGAACAAAGACTTCTTCTCCCCCTTCTCAAATCTTTTTTTTCCTAGCTTGTATAACATACATCTACTTAAAAGGTCCTGGGTTTCAGGAAGCCAAAAGCTTAACATTCCCTCCAGCAGAAAAGAAAGAGATTGGTTTAGCCTTCTTAAGCTGGTGGACTGAATTTCAACTCTTAACTACCCTTTCCCTCGTTTTCTTCCAACACAGTAATCATTTATGGGAATGACTAGAATTGTAACTCTGGAAGATCCCAAGTTGTGTAATGCTGGAACAGAAGAACAAATAATGGAAACCTGAGCAACTTGTTTCTCTTTTAGCAGCGTATCCTGGCTTGCTGGGTCTGTGGGCAGATGTATCTGAAAGCCTGTTCAGTTGAGGGACAGGATACATTCATTTAGTCCCAGAGCTTTGTAGCCTGAAGATATCAATAAGGATTTCCCAAGAGAAGCACTGAGATAAATGTCTGTAAGGCTACAGCATAGGGTGCCAGAGAGGCGAATTTTCAATCCATGTCCATCCTGGACTGAACTTCCCAGAGCATCCGCCCAGTTCCTTCACCTCTCTTCTTAGAGTAGGGTTATGCCTATTTGTTTACAACCCATGCTAGGGATTTTGGGGTGAACATCAGTGACAGCCCTCCAACTGATGATGAAGCCCAGCCCCCAAAATAAAAACTTTACCTGCCCCCAGTATATGTGGGGAAATCAGCAGGCAGGGAAGGAAGGTTCTGTGCCTCAGCTATGAGTTTAACCCACCTTAAATCGGTGTATCCAGTGATCCCAGGACTGTGTAAGTACAGATTCTTCCTTCTTGCACCTCAGACTGAATTTAGCAATAGCACTTAGACTTATATACTTTACTGTGCTTTACTTGACCTCTCTAAGTGGTTTACAGAGTCAGCCTATTCCCCCCAACAATCTGGCTCCTCATTTTATTGACCTCAGAAGGACACAAGGCTGACTCAATCTTGAGCCAGTGAGATTCGAACTACTGAATTGCTGGCAATTGGGAATCAGCAGGATTAGTCTGCAATACTGCATTCGAACCACTGTGCTACCACCGTTTACCTTCCCAAAAGCCACAATGAGGCAATAGCTTTATTAGACCAGTTACTGTGCAAACAGGGCTATTCTATTAGCCAAGTGCAAGGGAAAAACTGAATGCCCTGAACCCCTTTGGAATGCTCTCCTATTGTGAGGCACGCAATCTTGGAAATGTTATCTCTTGAAGGGACTGGTTGGAGATCCTCGGTCTCTCATATACATGCAGAGTATGTTCACCATTCATCTATACCAGCGTATGTGAAGAGAAACTTGTGCCAATATTGATTCAGGCATTCACTGCTCTGTATGTGTGTGTGTGTGTGTGTGTATTTGCTGCAGCACTTATCTACTTGATGTCACCCTGCTTGGGTAACCCAGTCATGACCCTCATTGATATGAGCTTCCTGCTGGCCTCCTTGGTTCACCTTGGAGATGCAGCTGGCAGAAGCTGTCCAAATTCATCCAGAAGTCAGTTACAAGATTTGACTCCACACTAGTCTGCTGTATCTATTCTTGGCTGACTAACCATGCCCTTCTGTGTTGTCCATCTGAGGCCAAGATCACCAGTGAATGAAAAGTGGAAAGGAACATGCCAGCAAGCAACCAGAGGTAAAGGATATATGCTATCAACTATGGGTCAAGCCTCATCGCTGAACTGCAGGACCTCCTTTCAGCCCTAAGCTGCAAAAAGGCAAGCAAGCAGATTCATTCTCAGCTTCTCTATACACTTCCACCAGGTCTCTAGCGCAAGCCCACTTAGGCAAAAGATCGATTGCCCTTCACTTCTCAGAAAGAAACCCCAAGCAATCTCCCATGGAATGGTGGGAAAACATCTTCCCAAATGCCCATTTACCTGATATCAGATAACTATTTTGTTTGAATCCTGGTACCACTTAGTACATGGTGGCTCAAGGACTAAGACGCTGAGCTTGTCGATCGAAAGGTCGTCAGTTCAGCGGTTTGAATCCCTAGTGCCATGTAATGTGGTGAGCTCCCGTTACTTGTCCCAGCTTCTGCCAACCTAGCAGTTCGAAAGCACATAAAAAATGCAAGTACAAAAATAGGGATCACCTTTGGTGGGAAGGTAACAGAGTTCTGTGCACCTTTGGCATTTAGTCATGTGTGCAACATGACCACAGAGACGTCTTCGGACAGTGCTGGCTCTTCGGTTTTGAAACAGAGATGAGCACCCCCCCCTAGAGTTGGGAACAACTAGCACATATGTGCAAGGGAAACCTTTACCTTTTAACCTTTACCACTTATATAGAGAGCAAGTTTGGTGCAGTGTAGTAGTTAAGGCACCAAGCTGGAAACCAGGAGATCATGAGCCTAGCCAGTTGGGTGAGCTTGAGCCAGCCAATCTCTCTCAAACCTGAGGAAGGGGCCAGATTACAATGCCCGTAGATGCCTGCATAAATCTAGTGTGAATTTAAAAGGTCTTTATTAATAAGGTCCTCCTGTAACTATTAATACAAGAGGACCTTATGCCAGATCAAAAGCCAATCCATACTAAATCAGCATCCTAATCATTAATTTTCTCCTCAAATGAGGCTCATTCTGTTTTAAAGCCTTTCAAGGTACCATTAGTGGTGAATTCTATTGTGTAAACAGCCTGCAGTGTAGTCCCAAAAGTGCTTTTTCAAGAGGCAACTGGACTTTGTTTTTTTTTCTTTGAAGATGTTTCGCTTCTCATCCAAGAAGCTTCTTCAGCTTGGTCTACAGTGTAAACTGTCCCCTTTTCAATTGTCCTGAATACCTGACTATGCTATTTGATTGGATGCTCCCTAACTCTAGCATTATGACACACCAAACATCTCTAAATTGCCTTTGTGCTTTCTTCTAGTGGTAGACTCTGATTTGTTCAATGTGTCTAAACAGGTTGGATGGTCTTCTGTCAAGATGCTGTCAATGCAATAGTACTGGATTTCTACACTAGACAGAGCATTGGACTAGAGCAGGAGTCCCCAACCCGCAGTCCATGGACTGGCACTGGTCCATGGCACAGTGATGAAATTCAATATTTTTTTTTTACTACCGGTTCTGAGTGTGGCTTGGTGGGTGTGGTGTTGCTTGGTGAGCGTGGTTTGGTGGGCATGGCAGGGGAAGGATACTGCAAAATCTCCATTCCCTCCCCACTCTGGGATCAGCCAGAGGTGGTATTTGCCGGCTCTCCGAACTACTCAAAATTTCCGCTACTGGTTCTCCAGAACCTGTCAGAACCTGCTGGATTTCACCCCTGCCATGGCATGCTAGTAACAAGGCTGTGCAAACAAGCGAAGCCCCATCCGTGGGATGCTGGCAGCACCTGAAACCACCACCACCCTCTGGTCTGTGGAAAAACCTCTTCCCATGTCCCTAGTGCCCAAAAGGTTGAAGGCCACTGGACTAGACGATCATGAAGAATTCTTCCAATCCTTAACCCACCGCCCTGGGTCCTGTTGGAGAAGGGCGGTATAAAAATCAAAATAAATAAATAAATAAAATAAAATGTATAATGTCTGTCCTTATTCTTCCTTTTTCTAAGGTTAAAAAAAGACCCATTTTGGTATGGTAAAAACTTCCTTATGGAGTTTTCCTTTATGCATTTTTCCAGTGTCACAAACTCTGCATATTAAGTTACAGCAATTAGAACCATCTTTAGTAGTTCATGCCCAGATGTATCACAGATTTGTACAAAAGAATTAGATTATTGGCAGTTTTACTTCCAGACCTTTCCCTAATGATACTTAATAGAGCATTAATCTTCCCACAATTACTCAGATTTCTTTGTTGGTCAGCAACTGGCAACTCATGACTTGTCAGCCTATCTATTAGAATTGTTTGCCTTGATGTGCATTACATGACACTTTGGATTGCATTTGGTATTTTATTGTCCATTTCTTCAGGTTAGAATGATCCTGTGGGACCTGTTTTCTATCTCTTTTTGCATTCACTTCCATCAATCATTTGATACCATCTTTATCACTCATGCCTAAATCCAAATCATTTATGAACAAGCAGTTCGAAAACAAATTCTTGGGCATCTTTCATCTTCTTTGTGGGAACTGTCTATTTCTTCACAATAGAGCAATATGATGTCATGGCTAGAATGTTGAATGTGGGCTGGAGAGACCAAAGTTCTAGTATGTTCCAATCAATGAAAATGTTTGTTGGGTGGCTTAAAATTAATCACTGACCCCTAGAGTTGTTGTGTCAATAGAATGTGAGGAGAAAAAGAACTATATACATTGTCTGAAGTCTTCAAGAAAAGGCAAAATATAAATGTAACAAATAAAGTAAAAGAAGAGAAGCAGTAACTAAACAAGTGAAGAAGCCTGCCAAGGAGAGTTAAGTGATAATTGCTTGTATTAATGAATTTATTGACAAGACTGCTAATTTCCTAGCAACTAAAAGCAGAGATTTAATACCCAAGTACTCCAAGATATGTTGATTTTACAAGCAATTAAAATGGAACATTCTTTCTGCTTTTTTTTAAAAAATGGCACAATTTGCAATGTACTATATCTGATAACAGTTACTGGAAGACCATGATCCAGTACAAAGGCAACAGAATATTTATGGAGAGGTAATATTTTGACTATTTTCTCTTCTTTGTGTGCTTCGGTGCAGATTTCTAAATATACAGAACCAACTTGTCCTTTGTAGGGGAAAAAAATCTTCAACCAGACAATCTTTTAACTGAAAGATCATTTCCTTCTCGCTATCCTTTTTAGACTATTGATAAATGCTCTGGTCTGAAGGTGGAAGTATCTTTGGTGGCAACGGGAATTCATTTCTTTTCCCAGAAATGCAAACTCAGAATTTATGACCGTTGTGTTTACTTGGGTTCTAATTGTGCAGGAGGGAGTCAATCAGGATGTGGGGTTTCTAATTGATGGGGAAGCAGTTCTGTATTTGTTTGTTTTCCATTTGCTTGCTTGTTTGAACAGGCACTGCCACCACAGTGCATTTCAAAGCTAACAATAGCTTTGCGCTCCAGCTGCATCTTAGGTTGGAGTCATTAGGAGTATAATGAAAAGTAAAGGAATCTTTTTTTACCTTGAGGCTGGATCAATTTGAGAGAAGAAGGACCTAATCACTGGAGGGATGCAAGAAGTTTGGGGTGCTTCTGACATTAGTTCCTGTCTCTGCTCCTTTCTCTGCTCTCTAAACTTGCTCTTCAACCAAACGCCTTTTTCCAAGATAGGTGTGGTCACCTCTTTTATATATAATTCTATAGCTCAGCAGAAGAAGATGAGAAGCATGGAGTTTTTCTTATTCATATCTCTATGATCCCCCTTCATCTGTGGCTAGCTATGCTGAGACCCAGCAATGGTGACCACACAATACTCCAACACACTTGGTTCCACTTAAATCAGCCTCCCCCCCCAAATGAAGAACCACCCACTCTAGAATAGATAAAAAGAAAGGGGTCTTTTCTCTTTAAAATGTTTTGATCTGTATACATTTTATATTTCTTTTCTCTGATGGAATTTCTTTCTTGAAAATGGGATGCAATAATTAATTATTAATGAATATTTTACTATTTAAGTGAAATGAATTCCAGAATTTGGATTCTTCCCAGCCCTACAGCTGATAAGAAAGGAGTCTCTTCAGACAATTTAGGCCAATATTTGTATGATGAGTTGGTTGATATCATCATATTTTATTTCCAGAACAATCTCCCCCAACTGGATGTCTACCAGATGTGTTAGTCTACAGCTCCCATCATTGGCTATGCAGATTGAAAATGATGGGAGTTGTAATCTAGCATATCTGGGATAGGATACAGAAGGCTGCACTACCCTTTAATTTTCCTTTTTAAAAAAAAAATTCATCTGATGAAAATAATGTGGAAAGAAAATCCACCTGCTTCCTTGTGTTCATGGCCCAATTTTCAGCAATCGTCTGTTCCTTTCCATGCCTACATCAACCTTGTTCTAGCTCCCTCTGCCTGCTGGCCTAAACTAGTCCACGGGGTGACAAATGATACAACATCTGTTCTCAAAGTCTTGTTGACTTCTCAATGGAGACAGGGAGGCACAGACAAAGCTGAGGACTTTGGACCCATTTCACCTGTTTTTCCCATCTCAGGAACATCACAATAACAACAATGGTTCCACTTTGCTTCTTCTGTACCCCTCACAGGAATAGCCAGTAATCTCCTTGACTGAGCCCCATCTCTGTCCCACATCATTTGGTCTGCCATGTTGGGTCCTGTCTTTCTTTGTCAGCAGGCAAGTCACAGCTTAAAACCATGAGGAAAAAGGAATGTTGTTTCTCCCAACTACCAGTTTGATCATTCTGGCTAGTCAGCTTTCAGGAAATATAACTGGGGCTTAGGTTCCCTGGATGGTGGGTCCACTAGGTCTAGTAACAGTAGCAGAAATAGATCAATTTTCCCAATTTCATCCCTTCCCAAAATGTTAAGAAACAATACACATCATCCCCAGGCATCACGACCAGTACATGGGCTACCTGGAGATGAAGAGAGTTATACTTCAGCATATTGGGAGGGCCTGTCTGATATTCCTAATTTGGGAAAGAACTTGATAAAAAGGTAAAAAGAATGAATGGTATTCCTGGGAAAATTTTTATCCTTATTTTGACTAAGAAAGCAAAGGTGATAATTATCTGCAGGACAGGAAAAGAAAAAAACATCCAGGAGATATTCCACTTCTACCCCCAAACCACCAGTATCTAATTTAGATTCCAATTTTACTGACCATCAATAGTACAGGCAGTCCTCGACTTATAACAGTTCGTTTAGTGACCGTTCAAAGTCACAATGGCACTGAAAAAAGTGACCCATGGCCATTTTTCACAGTTACAACCTATGTAACATCCCCATGATCACGTGAACACAATTCAGATGCCTGGCAACTGACTCATACTTATCACCGTTGCCTTGTCCCAAGGTTATGCGATTCCCCCTTTGTGCCCTTCTCTCACGCAAAGTCAACGGGGAAGTCGGATCCACTTAACAACTGGGTTACCAACTTATCAACTGCAGCGATTCACCTAACAACTGTGGTCACAAAATGGGGCAAAACTCACTTGGCAAAGGTCTCACTGAACAACGGAAATGTTGGGCTCGATTGTGGTTCTAAGTCAAGGGCTACCTGTATCAAAAACAGGGGGAAGGGGGAAAAAAATCCTCTTGAGCTTTTTAGCACTCCCAGTTCACATTTACCAGGCAACACACACTGACTCGCTTACCCTGAAGGATGTGGCGCAAACCCAGGTGGTTATAAAGCTTGGCGGAAGGACAGCTTTGGTGCCCACCTCTCTTTAAGTCTCTACTCCGAGTGGGTCGGAATCGCGAAGGTGTTACTTAGCCGAAGCCTCTATGGGGCTGGCTGAGTGAGGCTGAACGTTTTGAAACCCCCGTCCTCCCCCCACCCTTTCCTCTTTCGCGCTTTTCCTTGGTCCTCTGGCTAACGTTCACCAAAAGTGGCCGTTGCTCAACGGCCGTTAACGGAATCTTCAGAGGAAAAGGGGGGGGGGGGAGACTGCAGGGTTCCAGAGGACGCCGGATGAAACGGGGGGGGGGCATGTAGAGACCCGGGAGGTTTATTCTCTCCCCCCTCCCATCTCTTTAAGCCGAGACTCCCCCAGGCATAGTAAAGCCTTACGTGTCTCCCTAAATGTAGTAGCACGGGGAAGGGGCTTCCCCCCCCCACTCCCCCCCACCCACAACCGCCTCCCCGGCGCTCCGTATTGGCAGGCGATGGGCTTGAGAGGGCCAATGAGAGGAGCGGCTCCTTCTTTTCCCCCCACAGAGGTGGGACCCTGCCTGCCGTCCTCCACTCCTTCCCGTGCCGGTGGAGGGAGAGGTGGCACTGGGGCCGGTGTAGGGCACCGGGCACTCTTGCCTGGCTGGCCCAACGCGAGGCGGAGCATCCCTTGGCCGGATCGCCCTTTCCCCCCCCCCCCACCCCCCACACGCCCGTCCGTCCGTCCCCCCCCCCCCGCCCTCTACGCCCCGTGGTCGCTGCAGTAGTAAGCCGCCGCCTTCCCTTGCCTTTTGCCCCGTCCGGTGAAGGGAAAGAGGAGAGGCCACGGGCACCCCAGCTCCGTCCTCTCGCCTGGGGCGCGCTGGAGCCTGGCGCCTCATCCTGCTCGGCGCGGGGATGCGGAGGAGCCCCTGAGCGGGCGAGTGGGCGGGGGGGTGGGAGAGCCGGCTGGCTGGGGCTGGGCTGAGCGCCTGCACGATGCGCTTGATCCTCCTGCTGATGGTCGCTGTCTCCCGGGCGGCTCAGGTAAGCGAGTTCCCCTCCGCGCTTCAAGCAAGGGGCTCCGATTTGGGGGGAGGGAGGGGAGGACGCAGGCAATGGGGCGAGTTCAGCCGGCCGTCGGTGGAGGAGTCCGTTGGCGTCTTATTCCCGGCCAAGGAAAGGGGTCAAACTACTCCCGACCCCTCCGTGTTCTTTATTGGGAAAGCGAGCCAGAGAAGAGACCACGGGGCGGAGTCTGGATTTGGACACGTAAACAGAATTAATGTTACGCTACATTAGTCAGGGCTGTTGTGAAGTTGAGGTTTGTCGTCGCCGACACACAGACACACAACACAACACAAACACACACACACACACACACCAATCTATTCCCTGGATTCCCGCCCACTTTTATGCCTTTTGGTTCTGGGTACTTTCCTCTTCTTTTAAATCCTGACTCCAGCTTGACCGCAGTCCAGTCCCTGCTATAGGGTTGGTTTTATTCTATTAAAAAAACGATTCCCCCTCCCTTTTAAAGGCCAGCCTATTATAACTAGAAAATCTAAAACTTTCTTTTCTTTTTTTTTTTTTACATATAATGTTTCACACAAACGGCTCAGCAACGTAACTCTTCCGAGCTTGCATTTCTATCAGAGGGCTCAAGTTTTTTCTTTCTATTACCAACACTTAACCGTTTATGCAAGGAACCCAGTCTGTGCTTCCTGCTGTTTCCAAAAGAGAGTTTAAGATAGAAAGGAGGATTGGAAGGCATTAACTGTATGTTTCTTTTCCTTTAAAAAAAATTCTTCCTTCTTTTCTATTTCTTTTTTATCTTTGTTCTTTATATTTTACCACCTTGACTTTGCAAGACAAAGATGTTTGAAAGAAACTCAGGAGAGTTGGAGCTACATTTAAAATTTTTGAAGAGTACCTGCAAAAGTTGTTTTTGGCAGTGTCTCCTTAAAACGGGCATTAAAAATGGGAATCTCTTATTTTGCTGATTCTAGAATTGTTTAGAATCTTACTGTAGTGTAATCCTTGTTCTGGAGCGGCAAATGGGCTTCCCTGCAGCAGGGCAGCTGGTCAGCCTTTCCAATGAGAAGGTAGCACAGGTTTTCTCCCAAAAAGAATCCAGGTTGATTTTATGTTTCCTGATACCTTAACTCACAGCCATCCCAATGATTCTGTGCAAGAAGTAGATGGACATCTATTGGTACAGTTGCAAAAACAATGCTCTATTTGCATGACCCCTTTTGCAGGAAAAAGTAAAACATTGCTTAATGGGACCTTGGAAGGAAAACCAGGAGTGGAATTGTATGTGGAAGGGCTTGGCATTACATGCATATTCTTGACCTAAACACAAAGATTTAGTCTACATCCTCCCCACTGCAAGTTGATTCAATGGCAAACCAGCAGATGGACTTGGGTTTTCAAGCAAAATAATAGCAGCAACAGCCAAGTATATCTTCTGAGATGGAGATTGCTCCCTTCCTTTTAACACCTTATACCAGCGGTGTCAAATTTGATTTCATTGAGGGCTGCATCAGGTTTGTGTTTGACCTTGGGGGGGCATGTGGGTGCGGCCAGGGTGGGCATGGCCAGCTCAACATCACTTGTGTCGGGGGGCGCCTGTTGTGGCCCTAGCGCTCTGCCAGTGAAAATGGGATCCAGAACTCCATTTTTGGCTGCAACGGCTTCCTGCAACCCTCTGTCAGTGAAAACAGAGCTTGGGAGGGCCACCCATGGCCCTCTTGAGCTGTTTTCACTGGCAGAAGTACTGTGGGCCAGTCCTTTGCTGTTTCCAGGGCAGCTCCACAGGCCAGATCTAAGCACCCCATGGGTCAGATCTGGCCCCAGGCCTTGAGTTTGGCACCCCTGCCTTTTACCATGAGAGTGATCCTGTGGGGAGACCCAACAGGCCTAGATAGGACCAGTGGTGGGTGGCTACTGGTTCGCCCTGGAACGGGCGAACCCATAGCGTCGGCAGGAAGCTCTGCCCACCTGCCAGGATGCTTCTGTGCATGCGAGCGCGTGCACACGAGCGAACCAGTAGCAAACTAAATTGAAGTGCACTACTGGGTAGGACCCTTTGTGAAAGTTTGAATGAAGTCCGAATATCCAACGCTCGCTTGTTTAGTGTTTTTCTTTTTTGCTCTGTTGGCTGATACTCATTTTTCAGATTTCTCTTGGCAAACAAGTCACTTGAGAAAGTATTCCTCAGGGGTGGAAAGTCCCACTAAATCAAACTCACAGCTCCAAAAGAATCCGAATGTTGCCAGTGAACTCAAAACTGTGCAGGCTGGCATTCTTCTTGAACATATGCTGTGATAAGAAAGAAGCCTTCCGTTAGATGTTGAATATGTGTGAGTTTGTTTTAAAGTAAATGGTTAAATTTTGATTTGGAATCCCTATTAAAATGATGCCATTCTGGCTTTTCTGCTGTGCCATGTATTTCTAGTTGAAAAGAAGCTGTCTGTGCATTATTCTACCACAATGGAGGGAACCTCCTTACAGATGTTCAGAGGCATTTTATTGCTCTTTTATCTAGAGATTCAGCTATGATGAACCCTGACTCAAATCACCCATGTCAGCAGGGTTGGGCAGGTGTTCTTTCCTTACTCTGCATGCTTTGAACTTGACAGAATCCAGACTTGGAAAAAAGTCTGCACGAGAATCTATTAAATTTTGGGCCATCCATTAAAAGCAGACAACTGAAAAATGGGTAAGAACAAATCACTGGTTAAAAGGCAGCATCAAGTTCTGATTTATCCTTCAAGTTGAGAGACCTGATAGGCTCCAAATGCACCCAATCGTTAACCAGTCTATCTCTGGGAGCCGGAGTCCAGCTCCGTATGGAGGCCATCAAATTCTTCCTTCCTCTTGGTCTTACTTAGGAACACAGCTTTTAAAAATCAGGCTCTTTTTAAAAAATGGTCCAAATATGGGACATCGTGGATGCAGTTCCATGTTAATTTTCTGCAGCAAAATAATAATTTTATAGCATTTTAAAGATGAGCACATTTGTTATTGCATACACTTTCAGGTATTGGCATCTTCTTCATCAGAAGCATCTAGCAGGTGCTGTTTTATCACTGGGGTCAGTGTAAGTATATAAAGTCAATGCAGTCAGAATTAAATCAGGCAAAAGATTGCCTATATAGAGACTACTCATTGACTAAGGGCTAATTTCCAAAGCACCTTTACCATGGCCCAAATATGCCCCATTATCCATATTTAGATGGCAGGTCCTCAAGATTTCACCTTCGTTTAAGCACCAGACCACTATTGAGATGGCTTAGCTGTCTTTAGTAGTTTTGATTTTAAATACAGGTACTCCTCAATTTACAACAGTTCATTTAGTGACCGTTCAAAGTTAACAACGGCATTGAAAAAAAGTGGCTTATGACTGTTTTTCGCAGTTACAACCTTTGCAGCGTCCCCATGATCATGTGATCAAAATTCAGAGGCTTGGCAACTGACTCATGCTTATGACCGTTGTTGTGTCCCAAGGGCATGCGATCTTCCTTTTGTGACCTTCTGATAAACAAGCGAGTTACGAACTTATCAACTGCAGTGATTCACTTAACCACAGGGCCCAGAAGGGTCATAAAATGGGGCAAAACTCACTTAACAAATGTCTCGTGTAACAACACAAATATTGGGCTCAATTATGGTCGTAAATTGAGGGCTAACTGTAGTATTTTCTCTTCGCTCTCTCTCTACTGCTTTTCTCATGGATTCAGCCTAACACATGTCATTGATTCCATGGTTAACAGTGTAGCCAGGGGTGGGATCAACACAGATTTTATTGGATACTTGAGGCTGAGGCACTTTCTCCTTTGATCAGTGGGCTACTGCTCTTGTTGACCATGTTGGCTTGCATTGCCAGAGAGACTAAACACCTGGCTTCTTCAGAGGCAACTGTCAGCATACTGCCTGGTCAGTGCCTTCCTGAATATACTCTGGTTTAATGCTCCTTTGAAAGAGTATCAGACTTATATTGAAAAACCGAAGTTGATTTAAACTGGGAATGAATGTTGGGTTCTGCCAGCTGGAGGGTTGCTGGTTCTGTTATACCGATGAATGCATTTCAGATTCTCTGCTGCTTTTCTCCTCTGCTGCTTTTTATTATTATTTTATTTCTTTGGTTGTGGGGCAGCTTTCTCCGTAGCCTGCTTCTGCACGCTGTTAGCAATGACCACTCTGTGCCAGCCATGCCATTCCTTTTAGCATTAGTCGCTGACTGCTTCTCAGCTTCCCCCGTCTACTGCATGACATCCCTCCTTTGTATCTGTAACCTTTCAGCCAAGCTATTTTTTATTCAGGCTTAGCATTCTTTCAGAAGAGTACCAAATCCACATTTTAAAACAGATATGGTGCTTTAAAAAAAAGAAAAAAGAAAGAAAGAAAGAAAGAAACCCTTCAGAAATAGTCTAACTGACAGGGCACAGACATGGAACACCTGGAGTCCATTAGGTAACCTGATAGATGGCTTGTCATGTCACATCCCCTATATGTGCCCAACCCTGTTGAAAGGCTCTTTCATGTCAGCAGTTGATATTTGGTAGAAGAAATGAAAATGACGAACCCATTGATTGCTTTCCATGATGTTCTTCACATTAAAAATAGTAAGATCAGGATTAGCCACCAACAGAATAAGGGGCTGGTATATTTTTTTGCCATTGAAAGATTGGTGGATTGTGCTTTAACACCTTTCTCTCCTATAAAACCTAGATACAAGCAAAGGACCATTTATTTCTCTCTTCTTTATTGATAGTCCAAAGGTGCTATTGGACATCTCTCAACATATCTCAGTGGCTCACATGTATTTGTCTAATCTTTGGCTTATGAACGGGATAGAGCTGACTTTGCATAAAAAAGAACACTGCTTAGGGGGGGCCCGAAAGCCCTATTAAGCAGGTATATACAAAAGTATGAAGGCTATTGCTTAAAGCATTGTAAGCTGCCCTGAGTCTCTGGAGAAGGGCAGCATACAAATCGAATCAATCAATCAATCAATCAATCAATAGACTCGCAGCTATGTTCTAAGACAATTGCAGTTCCTAGGCCATCCTCAAGAGTTGCCCCATAAACAATTACAGTAATTGCAAGGATCTAACTTGTGCATGCATCTCTTATGTCAGATTCCTCTACTCTAGGAATAGGAAAAAGGATTATCAAAGATAATATAAGACTTCTTGTCACTTATGTAATGTGGCTATCCACTATCAATCCCGGATCCAGAAAAACCCCAAGTTGTGAATCTAGTCTTTAAGGGAAGTGCAAAGTTTATCCAGGACAGATATATTTTCTGCACACTCAGATCCATGTTCTGGAACAGGAACAGTTTCAACTTTTTTAGCCTCAGCATCCACTGCTTCTCCCACATGCAGCTGTTCCAAAGGTGCTTTTTTTCAAGAGGCAACTGGACTTTCTTGTTTTTCTTTGAAGATGTTTTGCTTCTCATCCAAACTCTGACTGGATGGTGGGAAACGGAAGGATTTATACTCTTTGCAGACATCTGTACATTGTGGAAACAAAACAATCACTTCATAAACACATGGCGCAACATAGGAGAACAAACCCATCAGAACAAGATTCTTCAGTCCATCTGTATTTAAAAGAACAAAGGCCATACTTTTGAAGACAGCAAAGTCCACATTTTGAACAGAGAGGACCACTTGTTTGAAAGAGGGGTCAAAAAGGCCATCTATGTCAACATTGAACAGCCCTCTCTCAACAGAGGGGGAGAGTTAGAACATCTATTCCCAGTCTACAGCACAGTCCTTTCAACAGTTCCAAGAAGGCTCTACTACCCATTTGCACTACTTAGATGACTCTGAGGACACATATAAACCTCCAAGTGGCCTCAACGGCTCTCTAAAAAGAATGCAAATGACCAGCCATCTGCAAAGAATATAAATCCTTCCATTTCCCACCATCCAGTCAGAACTGAAGAAGCTTCTTGGATAAGAAGTGAAACGTCTTAGAAATAAAACAAAACAAGAAAGTCCAGTTGCTTCTTGAAAAAGCACCTTTGGGATATCACCTGGATGATTGAGAAAATCCATAGACACCCACATGCAGCTCTTTACAGCCCAGGAGTATACAGAGGCTCTTGAAAAGTAGAGCTTATAAAAAGGAGACTTAAGGCTTAGTGATATTGGTGCACTAATGGTAATTAGTTCCATACATGCACAATCCATCTCCTTATTTATATGCAGGACAGTTTCCAAGGAATGAAGCAGAATTTTTTCAGTACCAGCTACTGATAGTGCCCAGAGTGATAGAAGCAAGGCAACAATGAACCCAGTTCCCAACATCATGTCTCTCAAGCCCTTTTGAAACATATTATCTAATGTCAGGTACTAAACATCAAGTCCCCACATGAAGGTCCAATTAAATGGATTTATTACTATATGATATATGCATGGGAATCTTATAAATTAAGGCATAGCACCGCTTTGGAGAGAGATAAGGGTAAATCAATTTCAAGGGGTGGGGGAGGGAGTTGGACTTAGTTCACTTATGGTTGTGTAGGGTTTCTACGCTGATACCTTTTTTTAAGACTCTGCCTCCTGGTTTTGGCACTTTTTCTTCTACATCAGTAGTATCAAAAACCCGAGAGAGTAATGGACCCACAGTTCCCAAATCTCTATCCTAATGCAGATCACACATAAGAACAATTGGTACTGAGTCATGCTAAACCTAGTCCAGGTGTCTGCAACCTTAAACACTCAAAGAGCCATTTGGACCTGTTTCCCAGAGAAAAAGAAACACTGGCAGCCACAAAATCCTTCCCATGCCTGACTATTTCTTGAGCAGTCACAAAACTAGCATATGTAGTTGAATTAAATGTTCTCTGTTTTCTTCTGAAACTTTTCTTTTCTTTTCTTGGATTTATCCATGGTTGGCCTACCGGGGGTTGAAAAGCTCAATAAATTGCATGCTGGCGGGTGTCGCACATTGGCAGTTGTGACACATATTTTCAGTGACAGGGAGCTGCAGCAGAGGGATGAAAGAGCCACATGCGGCTCCAGAGCCACAGATTGCTGACCCCTGACCTAGTCTAAATCTGGGTTGAAAAATGCCAAGATAATCCATTGTTTCCAAACAGTGCTAAATCTGCAGCACCTCTGCCTTTCTACCAGATTGGCAAAATATGGACTATTGGACAGTGCATAAGTATTCAGTCATTCTGGTCAAGGACTTCTTAAATAAGGTCCTTCTCACTATCTCCCTCAAGCTGCCTGCTAAAAGAAAAGGTTAGTCTCAAAAATCATTGGCAGGATAGAGTCTTAGGACATGGCAATGTACGATATGAAGGACTCTGACAAGGGGTGGAAATATTTATCAAGTAACAGGAAAACCTCCCAATTGCAAACTTGATTTATCCATTTCCGGGAGAAAATAAGCTAGATTTAGTCAGGTCCTTTTAGGGTGAGGTAGGTTGGCACAGCCTGCAGTACTTCATCCAGTATTTCATTCATGATAAGATGAACATTTCCAGAATCTCTTCTAGAACAAAAAGATAGTCAGAATTAAGCATGACCCTGAGTAGGTTTTGAAATAAACTGGTCAGACTATGAAGTCATTAATATCATGACATCATAAATTGGTCCTGTCAAGGGGGCTTCAATGTGAATATTAAAGTCCTCAAAGATCTTTTGGGTTTTCACTGAGCCAAGGATTCTGCTAGGGAGTAGGACAGCTGGGAGGACAACAGTATCTGTGTTTTTATCAGATTGTTGTCCAAAAAAAGGAGATGAAATTCTTGTTGACAATAGTGATAGATGTGGCTTTATTGGACTCTGATGTATCTTCAACATCTATGTTAGCTTGAATTAACTTCTCTGTTGATCTCATTCCATTGAGGAGGTGGAGGCAAGAATTGTTGGAACAGAATAGTTCTGACCTTCTGGCATAGATTGGCTTTTTCTACAATCCTTTCCTCTTTTGCCCCAGGCTGTTTGAATAAAGGCACGGTTGCCACTAGGAGAAACTGAACAGAAGCCCTGCCTTTTTCTATCCCACTAAACCAGGGGTGTCAAACTCAAGGCCCGCGGGGTATTTAGAACTGGCCCATAGCCCCCTCCCCCCCCCGCAAACAGTGAAGGACCAGCCCGTGCCTCTGCCAGTGAAAATGGAGCTCGGGGATGGGATGGGCGCAGACCCCTGAGCTCTGTTTTTGCTGGCAGAGGGCTGCATGAGGCCTTCACAAGCAAAAACAGATGTTGAGATGGCCATGCTCACCTCAGGTCAGATGTTGACCTCCCTCCCGAGGTCAAACACAACTCTGATGCAGCCCGAGTTTGACACCCCTGCACTAAATAATAAGTATAGAACCCATAACAATGTAAAGAACACAAGAGAAAGGAAATCAGTCAGAGAAAAGAATGCTGATGGGCAGAAGGAAGAAGAAAAAGGAAGAACACTCAAGACAGGCAAAGTTCTTTTTCAGAGGATCCTAGCAGCCAAGTCTTTTTTATTAGAATTGCCTTCTTACTTTAAAAAAAAATACTGTGATATACTTGTCCTCCTGAGTGCTAGAATGCAATCCAGATGTGTCTAACTCAAGATGGCAAGCTGATCTTCAGAGCTGGGCCAACAAGAAAATGATGCTAGCAGATATTGACAGGAAAGTATTCAGTTCCCACTAAGTGGGGTATAGAGATTTTCTCTTCATGGCTCAGGTGGAAAAGCTAGCTGCCAAATTCCACACCCTACCTGGCCAGTGATGTATTTATGTTCACACCGCATGCTTAGCCTGGCTAATTACTTCTATCATTTCTTGGATTTCCATGATACCTTGACTCATAAATGAATCAAACAGGCCGGGTTCACACTCCGTATATAAGTTACAGTACCTGTCCCAGATCTTAACCAAGGTTAAAACTAATCAGGCTTGACCTATGTAGATTGAACCATTAGCTTGAAATTGTTTGTGCATGTGTGAATACAATCATTGGATACTGTGAGATTATGCTATGAAGCAGGGTTCAGCGTACAGGTAGACCTCACCTTACAGCAGTTCATTTAGTGACCGTTCAAAGTTACATCAGCACTGAAAAATGTGACTTATGACTGTTTTTCACAGTTACGATCTTTGCAGCATTCCCATGATCATGTGATCAACATTCAGAGGCTTGGCAATTGACTCACATTTATGACCGTTGCTGTGTCCCAGGGTCATGTCATCCCCTTTGGCAACCTTCTGACAAGCAAAGTCAATGCGGAAGCCAGATTCACTTAACCAAACTGTGTTACTAATGTGTCAACTGCAGTGATTCACTTAACAGCCATAGCAAGAGAAGTCGTAAAATGGGGACAAAACTCATTGAACAAATGTCTCACTAAACAACAGAGATTTTGGGTTCGGTTGTGGTTGTAGTCCAGGGCTATCTGTAATCCTGAATGGAATTGTAGTGAATGAAAATGTCAGACTCCACCCCCCCTTACTGTATATTGGCTCATTCTGCTAAGCTTCTGTTCTGTAGCTTTCTTGTGTGTCCAATCACACTTGGCCAATAAAGAATTTCTATTCTATTCTATTCTATTCTATTCTATTCTATTCTATTCTATTCTATTCTATTCTATTCTATTCTATTCTATTCTATTCTATTCTATTCTATTCTATTCTATTCTATTCCATTCCATTCCATTCCATTCCATTCCATTCCATTCCATTCCATTCCATTCCATTCCATTCTTCTTGTGTCCACTGAGGGGGAGAGAACCAAAAGATATTCCAAAATAGAGTCTCAAGGGTGAGTGATTGGGTGGTTGTTGAATTTGTAAAAAATGTTTGAATCCAGTGGTGGTCTTTATCCCTGTTCTCTCGACAAGCCCTTTCAGTTTCAAAGGGAGCAAGTCGGCATTCAGATCAGTATCTGAACAACAACAAAAACTTTAGGATTTTGCTTGATGCTGACACGGAGAGGCTGAAGGGTGTCACCTGGGTTATCTCCCTCTGGCTTTGGCAGATTACTTCTTGAAAAGGTAACAGGTTGGCTGTGGGAAAGTCTGAGGAAAGTTATATTCAAAGCATCCTTTAGCAGCAAGGAAGAGACTTATGGCATTAAGCAGTAAGATTGGGAAAGAAAATAATTGGGAAATCAATTGGGAAAAAACCTCAATCTGCCAGCAAAGGAAAATGTTTAGCGAATTTTTAAAAATTTACAGCTATGTATACCTTATCTGTTCCAGCATTTGATGTTATACAGTAGCCAATAGGATCCATGTGGGAAGCTTGTAAGCCTTAAGAGTGATACCCTCCCCCCTTCCATTGTTGCTAGCTGGCAACCAGTACTTAAGGCATGCCGCCCATGATTCAAGAGAAGGTGTATCCGTATTATTAGCCACCGATAGCTTGATCCACCATGAATCTGCCCAGACCCATTGAAAATCATCCAAATTGGCTGCTGATTTAACAGTTGCTGGCAGAAAATCCCACAATTTAACTCTGTGCGCCGTGAAGAAATATTCCCTTCTGTCAGTCCTGAATCTGTTCTTCTCGATGGGCCTCATTCATAGGCCCCGAATAAGGCAATGAGCTATTTTTCTAAGAAAATCATGACACACAGACACACACTGTCTCTACCTCCCTCCCTCCCCCCCTCTCCACTTCAAGATTTTCTTTTAAAAAAATACAAATAAAAATAAATCCTGATATGTATTTCAGGTCTGTGTGCATTTTGAAAGGAAAACAACAGAATGCTCCAACCTGTGGGAAAACAAATCACCCGTTTCCCTTGGAGCAGGAGCTTCTGTGTTGGAAAGCTCAAAAGGAGGATTCATGAATCTTCTTGGCAGGTTTCTAAGAAAGGAAGGACTTTACCCTGGTCCCAGTGCAAGCATCATTTTCCCCTTCCTCTGCCAGGAAGTGATGGTGGGGAAAATGTCTCTATTCCACTCAATTAGGTTCATAGCAGCAGGTTTTCAATTCCTCCAGGATCTGATCTTTCTGCCAGGTCTAAGGTGTGATCGACCCATTGTTCATTTTAGGGGGCCATTGTGTATTCTTTGATTTAACCTTACCATATACCAGATGAGTAAAAAAATACTCCCCCCGCCAGTAGGGAAATAAATATTGAACCTCTTTGCTGGCCACACTGAAATTCCACCATGTGCATTTATCCTTACCCTTATCTTTATCCAAAAGGACCAGAACATCAATGAAGATAAAGAGAAAAATACCAGTAGTTTGGGGCATATGATCAGCATTTAGCACCTTTCTATGCTTCTACAGAACAATGGCATCCATGCAGCTTTGGTCTTTCTTGAAAAACTCCGTGGATCAAATGCGCCTAGCAACATTTCGAGAAAATTGTTTTGTGAAAGTTTCAGTAACTGCATGGAAGCAGAGCAATGTCCTATGGTACATAATCTTTTACCTATCTGACTGTGCCCCAAATAGTATTATGCCAAATAATTATTCCAACTGGTTTATTTGGCATCATTTGCAATGGCAAAGTATTAATTTTTTCTTCAGACAATGTAGCTGCAATCCAGTGGTGGGTTGCCCCCGATTCGGACCGGTTCACCAGAACCGGTAGTAAAACTGGTGGGAGGCTCCGCCCACTGACCTGGACGTCATCAGAAGTGACCTGCTCATGTGAAGTGAGTGCGCGCGGGCACGATGTGAACCAGTAGTAAAGGTAAGTAGAACTCACCTCTGTTGCCATCCTCTTAAAAAAACCAAACCTCTATGCATAGAATTGCTTTTTCTTATCACCTTCCAAATCATGCATTGACAGCAGTCTGCCAGATGCATCAAGACCTAATTTTTTGATATAGCCCCCAGGGCAGCATAAACCTCCATTCAGCCTTCAATGGGTTCTCTGGCTGACACCTTTCCAAAGTTGCCACCAAGCAGTAATTTGAAGGCGAAGACATTTATTACAGTGAGTAATAATAGTCATTGTATCTAATTTGCTTAATTTGAATTTCATTAAATTAAAGGTGACATAAAATTAAGATGGAGTCTGATGGTGGGGCCCTCTCCCTGAGGTGCTCCCTGCTTCCAAAACAGCCTGCTCACTTCCCAAAGGGGGTAAAACAATTTGGCTTTTCTGGAAGACGCTTGCTGTATCAATTGTGGGTTTGCTGAGTGCCAAAATAATGCTTGCATTATTTATTATTCCTGTTTATTATTCTGGTCCTACCAGAAGTCGGGAAACTGACTGTTTCCGACCTCTGAAGGGCCTCCAGGAGAGTGGGGAAGGCTGTTTTTGCCCTCCCCAGGCTCCAAGAAAGCCTCTGGAGCCTCGGGAGGGTGAAAAACAGGCCTACCGGGCCCACCGGGCCATCACATGCCAAAAGCAGGGGGAGTGGTATGTGTGTGTGTCACGTGCATGTTGAATTATGGGTGTGAGCACGTGCATGTGTGACCCCCCTCCCTGTGCTCCCTCCACTTGGCACACGATGACAAAAAGGTTAGCCATCACTGGCCTGAGTATGTGGACTGAGGCAATAGATGAATCTCATAAATAAATAAAATTCTTTATTTTTGGCTCTACCTCCTGTGAGAGGTGTGGACCCTTAAAGGCTATGGGTCCCCCCCACCTCAAGTTGTGCTAAAGCATGGTATAAAGCCACTATCTGGCATGGGGGAGCAGAGCAGGGGGTTAGAATTTCTGTGATTTCTGTGATCCCTGCATTCTGTCAGAGGAATTCAGCTTTGCTGGTAAGGACTAAATATGGCCTGTTCACTGGCCTTTTTTCTTCTGTGAAAACCCATTGTCAAAAATCAAAGAGTTGTTATTTCTAGGAGATGTGCAACAGTCCAGCTCCCATAATGTCTAGCTGACATGGAAATCAGAGGAATTGAATTTTAGTCCCTTTAGAAGACATCCAGGTTGGAGAAAATTGCTTGAGTTCATTGATGACATAAACATTTGCTGGCAGCTTTTAAGGAAGAGCATGGAATACAAATGTTGTTATGTCAAGACAGTATTGGGACCTAAGGCCAATTCAAAGGAGGCCTTGAAAAGCAATTGGGCTTGAACCTCCAGCTCAAAGTAGCTTCAAGTATAGGTTGCAACTTCTGTTTATTGTATTGTTTATTTATTGGTTTGATTTATATGCCGCTCTTCTCCAGAGATTCAGGGCGGCTTACAATGTGTTAAGCAATAGCCTTCATACTTTTGTATATACCTGCTTAGTAGGGCTTTTGGACCGTCGTAAGCGGTGTTCTTTTTTATACAAAGTCAGCTTATTGCCCCCACAATCCGGGTCCTCATTTTACCTACCTTGGAAGGATGGAAGGCTGAGTCAACCTTGAGCCTGGTGAGATTTGAACTCGCAGTAATTGCTGGCAGCTAAGTGCTATTTAACAGCACTTTGGTCTGCTGCGCCACCAAGGCTCTTTTTCTTCTTAAACTATGCAACTTCTGTTTCTTTTTTTCTTCTTCTCAAGTTATGCTTCATTGGGGCAGGGGCGGTGGGGTGGTGTTGTGTTTTATTTGAATATGCCATCTTTTTAAGTATTGATTTGACTAAGGGGCTTCTAAACATAGAAGTGGCCCAATCCTTACTGAATCATTCAGGGGGCTTCCCTGAGATTTCTTAGTTGGCTTCTTTATTTGCCTTATTTATTATTTTTATGGGTGCAGTTAGCACTGCTTGCAGCTCACAGAACTGTTCTGCTGGCTGGTAGCCATAACTAACCATAGAAGCAGGTTCTTTAAAAAATAATAAAACCACGAAGACTAGAAACTTCATTTTTAAAAGAAACCTGGCATTCATAAGGCAGAACTGTGCTATAGGCATGGATGGAAGTACACTTTGAACATTATATTTTCCTTACTCTTTTCCAAGATTCGTAATATCCCAAAAGTGCTTTTTCAAAAGTCAACTGGGCTTTCTGACTTCAGTCACAACTGAAGAAGCTTCTTGGTTGAGAAGCAAAACATCTTCAAGGAAAAACAAAGGAAGTCCAGTTGACTTTTAAAAAAGCACCTTTGGGACAGCCATGATCCGGATGACTGAGAATCTCCATAGACAAGATCTGTAATAATTTTCTTGCCTCATATAAGAAGTCACATCTTATCAACAGATCAGATACATTAAAGTGCTTAGAATCCTTTACACAGTCATAGGAACTTCCTAGTGTAACTCCTATCACATCCCTTTTAAATCTCTCTGAAATCAGAATGTCTGGCAGCAGAGGTAGTAAGAGATGGGAATGGGAATCCAAAGTTAGTTCTTATATTTGGTGGTCAGAATCTACTATCAAAATCTATGGCTCTAGGAGATTATCACAAGAGCCAGGACACCCAATCATTCCCTTCCCTTCCCTTCCTTTCCCCCTTCCCTTCCCCCTTCTCTTCCCTTCCAGTCCCTTCTCTTCTGTCCCTTCTTTCCCACTCCTGTTCCCCACCCTGCATTGCACATGTATGCTGCCCTTCCATAAAATGCTAAAACAAATAAACATCCAAACAAAAATTCAAACTTAATAACATGGTATTTTGAAAAGGTTATCTCCAATATAAACATACCTACTAATGAGCATTTCAATCTGTGTTAGGTAGCTCAATACATCTGCCATTTTATTTCCTTCCAATGCATTGGAATTAGTTGAATATGCCATGACATTGTGAGTAAAACATTGGACTTGGGCTGAGGATACCCCATGTCCATTTGACTATGGAATTCCCTGGGTGAGTTTGTCAGCTTCTTTCTCCCAACATTTATGGATAAAAGCAGGGGCTCTTTTATTCATTTGGGGTTTGACAAAGATAACCTATATATATAAAAGCAAAAACCACTCATGCATTAATCACGAAATCTCCAGAACCATAAAGCCTACAAACTTTAAATTTGCCGTGTATGTTCCTCTTGGCTTCTAGGTGCTCACTAAGAAAGGATTTTTCAAAATGACCATCAGAGCACTAGTATTTCCTATATTATTATAACACGCTCTGATGCTAATTAGTTAGATGTTCTACTCCCCTTCCCAACCTGAAAATAACTCTGGAGAGAATGGGATAGCATAGGACAGGCTTCTGTGGGGCAAGCCTCATGGAGCGAAGGGGCTATGGAAAGCCTGAAGGAGAGAAGGAGATAAGATAGGAGATGTTTCTGTGGGGCCAGCCTGAGGGAGAGAAGGGGAGAGGAGAGGCTTCTGTGGGGCTAGCCTAAGGGAGAGAAAGGGAGAGGAGAAGCCAATTGTAACTACTCATTAATTTTCAAACTCTAAGTGTCGATTTATCAAGCCCGATCACATAGTTTTGTAGCAGAGCATGAGGTATTCAGCTAGTGATCAAAAATATTTACACAGAATACCAGCAATAGAACAATATGATCAAAAATAACTGTAATAGAAGAGCAGCCTAACATATATGGCATTCAGCAACAACATCCAGTTATAAAAGTCCTCTAGAAGAGCTCCATTTGAACTTGCTTGCAGAAGGACAAAAGTGCTGGGACTAATTTAACTTCTCATGGATACTGTTCTGTAATTAAGAGCCAGTGCCAACAGGAAATAAGGTATAAATCTCCTTTATCAGATGGGGATTTTGATAACAAGAACATTTGGATCCAAGCCACAGATCTCTTGATCCTCCCTGAAAAATCACATTCTCTAATGTGAAACCTTAAATCCTATACCTGCACATGTAGGATATCATTAGTCAGTGGTTAGCATTTTTCTAGAAATGTTCACAGTCACCTTCTATCTTGGCTGCCCAAATCTTAGCATTAAAAACATACTGTTTCTTCTCCCTCACCCCACTGCCAGATTAGCTTGTTTGTATGGGTTCATATGAGTGGGGGAAAGCTTCAGTTTCTTGAAGCTGCAGCTAAAAGGTGGTAGGCAAGGCAATTTACCCAAGTTCCAGCAAGGACACACAGAGAGACAATGGATTTCGAATAGTCACAATTGGCCATGTGTAACCCTGCTTGAGATCATCAAGCCATTTAGGAAGGGGAATTGAGTCTGAGCAAGGCAGGAGAAGATGAAGAATAGGTGGGTGATTAGTAATGGCAGACCAGAGTAAATATCCAGAACACAAAATTCCAGTGAAGCAGGCTCATGCGTATAGGCTCACCCATCGATTTTTATATCCTTGATTGATGGCTGCTGCTATGATCTGCCTCCATGCAGAGATATTGTGTTTACCATGAAAATCAACATTCAGTCTGTCATAATCTGTATAAACTGGATAGGGATGATAGAGATATTTATTTATTTTACATTTAGATATGAACTTATTCATTTTTCATTCCCGATTGTGTGTATATGTGTGTGTGTGTGTCTGTGTCTGTGTCTGTGTCTGTGTGTCTGTATGTGTTATATTTAGAGGGTGCCAGTTAGGAGTTTTATTTCTTCACTCACTATTGAAAAGAAAAAGAAAGAGAAACTATTTGATTTCTAAAATGCTAACACTAAGCTAAAATATGATTGAGCCAGGGACATTAGAAATCATCAAGATCGTTACGCTCAGTTAATGTAAATATTTTAGCTATTTATAAGGTGCCTTACCCATTCACATTTTAGCCTAGTCTTAGCATGTAAACTAGGCCATCACATGAAACTTTAATATGATAATTTTGTTTGGGCATAGCATGCAATGTAACATAGCAAGTATGCTTTGTTAATCTAAAATTAGGATTGAGAATGTCTGAATGCAGCCAGTGAGAAGAAGCATATAGTTCACATTTGACTAAGCCCACCAGGGCTGCTTGTCACTTGTTAGCTTGGCTATATGTGATAACTAACCGGAAGGTGAACTGGTAACTTTCTGAATTGTGTTTTGTAACACTGGGGTTTTTCAAACAGTGGCTCTGTAAAACAGTTGATCCCTTTCCTCCTTTGTGCGCTAGGCTGCAAGAAGTAAATAAAGCTTCCTCTCTGGATCATTTAGAATACTCAAACAAGCTAATCCAGATTCTGAAATTGAAAATGGCTCCATTTGTATTTCTGACATATCCTGTTCAAAAGCAGAGTTGGAATACAGCAGGTGGCAAACTATCCAGCTGGAATTAGAGTTAAAATAAATAAATAAACAGACACATTAAAATCCTCCCTCCCTCCCTCTCTTTCTCTTGCATTTGATTCTACTCCAGCTGCCAAATTCAAACTAGAGAAAGAGGTCTTGTGAGGAAAAACATTTGGAAGCACGTGGCTCAGTTCACATTGTATAGTTTACTGAAAGCAAGCATTGCCTTTGGTTGATGTGTTTTGGCTCTAATTAGCACATCAAATACTTTTGAGATAATAGCGAGTTAAATACCAAGAGGCTATTGAGTGACTCACAAACCAAGGTCTCTATTCAATCCATTCAGTCCATTCAATCCATTCAACCCATTGTGTTTTCTTCTCACACTGTTTTGGAGGAGGGACGGAAATCATTAGAGTTTGAATTGTATTACCCAAGCCTGGTTTTGTTTTTGTTTTTGTTTTTTCATTTTTGCAAAGCTTTATACTGGTTCTCTTTGATTACTATAATGACTGGGAGATGAGTTTTGGAATCAAACACTAGGAGAAGACTCTACCTGTGTGTGTTTGGACTGGATATGCACGTTGTTTGGCTGCCCTTGTTTATAATTATTAATACCCCTTGAACTATAGCACAGGCTCTGTTTTGTAAGTGTGATTTTTGAAGAACTTTTCAGTTTCTTTAATTTCTGGTTGTTTGGGGACCAGTTTTTTGAAAGTATGGCATCAATTTCATCCCTCTTAATCACACTCAACAGTAGTTCAGGAAGCTCTCCAGGGTGCTGAAATTCTTCTCTGTCACTTAGGCACAACAATGCTTTATTCCTATAATCTAGCAGAGTTATCCCCTTTAAAATAAATTTTAGGCTATTTCCCCACTAATGTCTTCTAGCACTTTCTAAAATTATGCAGCCATCTTCATGCTGATATAACTGCAGTGATGACAGATTTTACTTTGGCTTAAAAATCATTGGATGGTTCTGGAAGATATTGTAAGCGGGAAAGTGGTCTCGGTCAATTCATGATATGAATTCCATGTGATTAAAAGTTAAGTCAATGCTATTTTTTAATCTATTAAATAATTGTCCTTCCCTTTCTTTGCCAAGGCATTAAATGTCATGCAATAAATCATGACTTATATATCAAAGTTTTCATGCAACTCCAAAAGCACTCTTCAAGAGTCGCATTTTTATGGTTCTTCCAAAACATAGTAATCCTGAGTATCTGGAGTTAATCTGTTAATCTGTTCCAGAGCTGGAGCCACCATTGAGAAGGCTTGACATTGAAGTCTTTACAGATGACATTTCTTGTGGAGGCTCTCAGCAAGCCCTCTGTCTCTGATTTCACTGGGTGGAACATACAGTCAACTGTCAAGGTCTCTTAATGGTCTGCAATAAAACAAAATATTGAGAAGTACAATCACAGGTTTTTAAAAACAGACCTACATTTGAAGAACTGCTTATGAAACTAGGTGTTATGGCCTTTTAAAGATCTAAAAAATGGCTAGGCATTTTGACTCAGCCTAGAATACATTAAAGCTATGGAAAAGGCTGCAACTCTAGTGTGGCAACTGTAGTTAAGCCTCCTCATATCATCTCAGTGAGCAGGAGGATCAAACAGAAAGAAGCATTCTCTCAAGTAGCCTGACACAAGCTGCCTAAGGCTTTAGAGAGGTTATAACCAGCACTTTGTATTTCAACCAGAAACAAATTGGCAGCTACGCTTTGAGCACAGGTGTAATGTGGCCTTTCTAAGCTCTCTTAAAGAGCAGCCTGCTGCTGAGTTTCAGAATCATTTTCTGGTAAGTGATGAAAAATAGAATGTCTTTTCTAAAGTTATCATCTTCTTGAATTTGTCTAATGTAAGGTAGTGTGCATGTGTGTGTGTGTGTGTATATATGAGAGAGAGAGATAATGTTCACATCTGTGTGCACTCAGCTGCTTGCCTAATCAGCAGGGTTGTGTTTTTTTTTTAAAGTTGATCCAAAATATTTGAAAATAAACTTAACAAAATATTGGTACATTTCTAGTTAGGAGACTGATATTCAAGAATTATTGAGAAGACTTCTGTGAGCGATGTGTGTGATCTGCCTTCCAAACATAAATTCTGTTTTATACTCTATAATAATTTTTTTTTGTTTTTTTGTAAAAAATTTATTTTCCATCCATAGTGGAAGCAGCATCCAGGATTGTCCTTGTATGTCAGCCAATAAGACTGAGTCTGTCAAAGCTGTAAAGACACACCCTCTGCCAATGGTCTGCAGCTTTTGACTCAGTCTTGGTCAAAGACAGATGTGGTTTTTGGCCATCTGACCCATTCTTGGATAGCTGTTTCCCCTGTTTCTATAGCTTAGCTCATTTATTGTTTCCATCTGATTGATTGTCAGCCTGCTCCTGGCTTTTAAATTGTTTAAAAAATTGCTTTGAGGATTGCTATCCCCCACCCCCGATCAGAGTGGTGTGCAGAAGCACACTGTGAAAAATGGAATATTGCGTTTCACAACCTTGACAACTTTACTTATGGACTTCATCTCCCAGAATTCCCCAGCCAGAAACTTCTAGAATTCTGGGAGTTGAAGTCCACACTTAACAAGGTTGCCAAGGTTGAATAACACTGCATAGGTGAAAATTACTCTTCCTCCTATTTTGTGCAAATGTGCTAAGTCCAAGTGATTCTGTTTTCAGTAATAGTGTCACTTTATTATGCTTAAACTCCATCCAAGAGTTTTCCCCATTCCCAGTTACCTGAGTCTTCTGACCTTGTTCCTTACAGGCATTCCTCAACTTATGACCACTCATTTAATGACCGTTCAGAGTAATTTATGACCAGTACATGTGTTTACAACTAAAATTCAGGTGCTTCATAACTGATAGATATTTATGGTGGTCGCAGCATTCTGTGGTCACATGATCACAATTTGGGACCTTTCCAGGGGACTTTTGACAAGCAAAGTCAACAAGGGAAGCCAAATAATCTTAATGACTGCATGATTCACTTAGAGACTATGGTGATTTGCTTAATGATTGACGTAAAAAACTTTGTAAAATGGGCTATGACTCACTTAATGATCGCTTTGATTTGTGATGGAAGTGCCAATCCCGATTGTAGTTGTAAACTGAGGGCTATCTTTATATAAAGATAAAGGAAGTGTGAAGCATAAGCATTTATAAGGATAGTAGGTAATATAGAAATCAGACCCCAGCATTTTCTAATTACTCAGAAAGGGTCTTATATATATATATAAGCCCCTATTTATATTCAGAAAACAAGCAGAATAAATGCTCAATTACATGCCTTCTCTCACCACCATCCCAAACCTGTTTGTAATAATACATCTAACATTATTTTCACTTAACAGGCATCTCCATTATAGAGGCAGGTTTGGAAGTTGCTTTCAGGCAGATCCAGAGTGTTTCTACCAATTCTCACTCCTGGAATGCAATTACTCATTTTGTCCCCACTCTTCCCTCCCCACCACTGTTGTCACAAGAAAAAAAAGTTTTTTTTTAACAGCTCATGTGAGATCACTTTATTAGAGATAAACAGGCATTTGAAGCCCTAGTTTCTAAATACACTTGCCCATGTATGACTATAAATCCCTTCTTGTACTAAAAATCCCATTCATTCAATGCCTATTTTTTGTTCCTTTCCTTTCTATTACATTTATCTATCTATGATTAAACTGCTAATAAAAGGACTAGTACGTCCATTAGTTTACCTATCTATTAAAATCATGAAAAACCTTTTGGTCTTGTTCGGTTGTTAACTTTATTTTTTTTCTTTTTTCTTTTTTTAAGTCACATTTTTATATTATTTTATGATGTTGCTTGTAAACTGCTCAGTCACTTGGGTGAGATGGACAGTATGAAGATAGACAGGTAGATAGGTATGTATGTATGTATGTAGGTAGGTAGGTAGGTAGGTAGGTAGGTAGATAGATAGATAGATAGATAGATAGATAGATAGATAGATAGATAGATAGATAGATAGATAGCAATAAAGGAGAACCTTTGTAGCTAATGGTTGAAATGATGGATTCTTGGTATTCTCTAAGCTTAGTTGTTTTCTTGTAGACATTTCATTACCCAAATGTGTGTGTGTGTGAGAGAGAGAGAAAGTGGGAGGGAGGGGAGGGAGGGAGGGAGGGAGAGGAAGAAAGAGGATAGGAAGAGAATGCATTTCTCAATTTCTGGCTATATATCTATTCCAGTTAGTCTTTATGGACGAGACAGTTCCTGTTAGTCTAGCAAAGATGGGTCTCCTTAATTTTATGCCACACAACTCTGTTGTTGTTGTTTTTTAATTGTCTCTGCTCTTCCGAGCCAGCTGGAGGTAGAGCTGGATGTGTGGTTTCTGTTATTCACAGTTTGCCCAGCAGTTCTTTATTAGCAAGCTGTAATATTCACTTGGGGCTTCATTTGCTTTTGACACATTGGCTTTGCGTGCTGAATATTCACAAGACTGCCAAGAGCCATGCGCTGCTTGCTGTGGCTACTTGGAAGGTGTCCATGAAATTTTGGCAAAGGAATCTGGGTGGAAAAGCTTGGGCATCTGCTCCGGTCTTCCATTTGCTCAGCATTTTAGAGAGTGAAATTGAACAAAGGGTGTACTCAAGTGAACATGCTAGCTTCTCCTTCTTTCTTTTCCTTCCTTGCTTTTGACTTGATTTCACTGAAGAGCAAGTCCACAGGTTGCTTTCATATGAAATCTGTTCTATGTCTGTTTCTTATTCTGTGTCTAGAGGAGAGAGACATTCAGTGTGAAGGCATCCAGCCTGCACTTCTTAAAACTTTACTCCAGACTTTTCCAATGACATTAATCCAGAAGGATTTCCATAGAATTTCCATCTAATTGTTGACTCAACACTGGCTAACAATTCTAATGCAAGGCTTGCTATTCATATTGCAGTGGAAGACATCTCCAAAAAGTCCCCATGTCTAGAAGTGTACAAAGCTTTGATAGACTGTGGAGCATGAGCCCTGGTGGTGCAGTGGTTAGAGTGTAGTACTACAGGCTACTTCTACTGACTGCTGACTGCCTGCAGTTTGGCAGTTTGAATCTCACTAGGCTCAAGGTTGACTTAGCCTTCCATCCTTCCGAGGTCAGTAAAATGAGGACCCAGATTGTTGGAGCAATATGCTGATTATGTAAACCACTTAGAGAGGGCTGTAAAGCACTGTGAAGCGGTATATAGTCTAAGTTCTATTGCTATTGCTATAGAGTCATTTTGTGCACGGCGCAGCAACCTTTGCAACAAGATCATGGATCTGAAAGTCTAGGAAGTAAAAAAATTCTTAAGGAAGGCAGGGCTGTAACATGCTCACTCTTTCAGCTGATATTTATGGATTATTGACTGTCCACTTGAAAATTAGAAGTCTGTAAATGTTGCACAGATTTCATCCAAACAACTTCAGTGCTACTTTACATTTTCCAATGGAACTTAGTGTCATTATGAATTCTCTGTAAATAAGCTTACAGTCAGTTTGTCCATTTCAAATCATTGTCCATTTCAAAACATTATTTTTCCTGTTGGTGTTGAAAGAGAAAGACCCAAACTGCATTTCTTGCCCTAAGAAAGGAAATAATGAACTTCTCAGTGGTTTTCAGAAGATTTTCTGGTAAATGGTATCCAGAATAAATGACAAGTAAAAAAATATCCAATGGATTTGCCATAGTATATCGCTAATGAAGACTTCTACATAGTGTGCCAAAGTGTGGTTATTTCCAATAAATAAAAGATAAGTAGCTATCTTGGATGCATCTCCAAGGAAGCCATGGTGGTGCAGTGATTAGAATGCAGTATTGCAGGCTAACTAACTGCTCACTGCCAGGAAACAGCTCAAGGTTGACTCAGCCTTCCATCCTTCTAAGGTGGGTAAAATGAGGACCCAGATTGTTGGGGCCAGTAGGCTCACTCTGTAAATTGCTTGGAGAGGGCTGTAAAGCACTGTGAAGTGGTATATAAATCTAAGTGCTATTGCTATTTGTATGATCCAGGGCCATTTGTAGCAGAGGTGTGTGTGTGTGTATGTATGTAAAAATCAAAATGGTGTCCTTAACCACACAATGAAAGTTCTTGATGTACATTGTATACAAGACACATCTAAAAAGGGACAGGATTTCAATTGTGCAGCATTATTTTCAGTTTATTGACCTGTCCCTCCTTCAATATAGGTGCCTCTGGTATTACCTCCTGAGCAGGGGGAGAGGCCTTTAGCAATACTGATCCACATTTGTTACTCATTTGAGTTGTGCAGTCTGTTAACTTAGCAGCTCTGCATTGGGGGTGAAACTTTAGCTGAAAAAAATTCTTCAGACTAGAGCCATCTCCCATCCTGCTGTTACAGTTTGACATTCTCTCTCTTTCTGTCTCTCTCTCAGATTCAACAGAGCTGCTGTACAACAGAACTATTCAGTCCTTTCTCTGCCCCTCCTTTTTATAGCTTCCATTTAAAAACACCTTTTGTTTTGGTTTTTTAAAAAAATCCTGTTGAAAATCAAAATACACTGTGTCAGATTAACTCCTCCCTCCCCTCATTTTGCTATGTAATTAGTAGCTCTGTGTTCCCTTCCCTCAGTGGAGTAAATGGTATGTGGGTGGACTAGAATGTGCGGCAGGGATTTGATTGTTCCCTAAAATTTGACATTCCCAGTGGGGGGGATGCACTGGGGCTGTTGAATCCCATCTTTCATCTGACCCCCCCCCCCTTTTTTTTTTTTGCAAAGTTTTGGAAGAAACTGAATATAGGGAGTGGAGTAACCTATATTTTATTTTGTAGGAAGTGTGCCATGCCCTCCTGGGTTCAATTAAAATATGAATACTACAAACAAATACTGGGGTTTGGAGGGTAGATTTAGAGGATTACTTGCTGTAGCCAATGTAGGAATCTTTGATCAGACTATATAATGAATATAGGACCAAAGATGCCTGAAAGGCTTTGGGTTTTCTCAGTGTTCAGCCCTTTGTCCGAGATACTTTCTTTGGGATCTAGAGGCAACTGATCCTCATAGTCATATAACCGCTCTTCAGTCACTGTATTGATGGTTTCTGAGTGCAGTTCAAAGTGCTGATGTAACTTCCAATGCCTTACATGGCTTCTTCACGTCAAAGCAGGGGTGAAATCCAGCAGGTTCTGATAGGTTCCGGAGAACTGGTAGTGGAAACTTCCATTAGTTCGGAGAACCAGCAAATACCAATTCTGGCTGGCCCCAGAGTGGGAATGGGGTGGGAATGGAGATTTTTGCAATATACTTCCCCCAGGAGTGGGGAGGAAATAGGAATTTTGCAGTATTCTTCCCTTGGAGTGGGGTGGGAGTGGAGATTTTGCAATATCCTTCCTCTAGGAATGGGGAGAGAATTTGAGATTTTGCAGTATCCTCCCCCTGGAGCAGAGTGGGAATGAAGATTTTGCAGTAACCTTCCCCTGCCATGCCTACCAAGGCACATCACACCCACCAAACCATGGCCACAGACCCGGTAGTAAAAAAAATTGGATTTCACCCCTGTGTCAAAGCATCTTGTCCAAGCCAGACCAACATAAATGCAAATGTTGAATGAAATAGCACTAGCAATAGCACTTAGACTTATATACCACTTCACAGTGCTTTACAGCCCTCTCTAAGCAGTTTACAGTGTCAGCCTATTGCCCCTATCAATCTGGCTCCTTGTTTTACCCAACTCAGAAGGATGGAAGGCTGAGTCAACCTTCAGCCTGGTGAGATCCGAGCTGCCAAATTGCAATCAGCTGGCAATCAGCAGATGTAGCCTGCAGTACTGCATTCTAACCACTGTCCCACTGCAGCTCTTGAATGGATCCTGAAAAACCATGCTTTTCACTTGTGGTTCTCATACTTTGCCGTGACTTCCTTCTTGAGATCAGGCTACCACTCTTGTTGTTGGCTTACTGGCAAATGCTGAAGATTGGAGTGCTTCAGAGGACATTGGGGAGGGTGGGGTATGAGAAGGACTGCCACTTTAGCTCACTTGTATGTACTGTATCTGAGTTTTGCCTTGGATTACTTTTGTTTTCAGATTCTTTTGATAGTTGGTGATATGCTTTCTATCTTTAATGATGGATTACAGTAAAACGATGTTTTTATAAATGCACCATTTCTTCTGCTGTACTTAATCACTCAAGAGGACTCTCAGTTCAAAGGTAGGGCAGGGGTTACAGGAAAAACGAAAGAAAGAAAGAAACCCTGGGGTTGGTAATATAAACCAATTTTAGCACTCTGCTCTCAAGTTCAATAGCATTTTTGTTTTAAAATACTGGATAATCTAGATAATGAAAAAGATCTCTTGAGCCTGGAGAGCTTCTGCCAGTCACAATAAACAGCAGTGGGCTCAGTGAATGCAAACTCAGATGCGCTATAAATCAACTTCCTTAACTCCACTTTAGGGGGTAGAAAATGTGCATTCATTTACATTCTTTCATCTAGTCAGAGAACCTTGGGAGTTCCTCATCCAAAACAGGACACTGAATAAGTTGTGATGAATTGGAGATTATACACTACAGCCAATCCAAGGGGATGAGCCTGGATGGAGATCAGCTCTGCCCATCTTCTCTACCTGCCTGTTAGAGAAGCCCACTTACTTCTCTCATTATACTGATTTTCTTATCTTAACATGTCCCTTGGCTTTCAACTGCTGCCAAATGCAGCCGAATTAATGAGCAATTTACATGCAGATTCCCTGTAATTATGTTAAGGGGCCAGCCAGTAAATGAGGGAGTCTGGAAGCTCTAGAGACCGAGATTAGCAACTCAACACTGGTTTCTCTAAAGGATGTGTGGGTACTGAATACAGAAGTTTGGCTTTTATCAATTGCCTTGCAACACAATTGAATTCTGTTTCGGGAAGGATTTTTCTGCCCACATTACTGTGGGATTGTGCACCATCTTCTGTGTAGCTCCCATCCAGGCCTACCTTTTCAGTGATTCATTGATTATTCAAGTTAAGAAGCATAACAAATCAGCATTTGTCATGTAGCCTTCTCCAATATTCAAGAAATCTTAGGTGGGATGTGTTCTGCCCCAGCTACGGACCCCAAAAAACACAGCACACACTAAGTTTGTACAAAACTTGATTTACTAAAATAACAGTCTGTTTCAAAATAAAGCCTGTTAATAAACTTTCTTAACAGCCTATAAGAAACCAAAGATAATCGCAATCTTACTAAGATTGGCAGAAAGCCTATAAGCAATTTGCAGAGAATCCAGACGCGAAGTAGAGTGAACTAAAGTTGTTCCCTGCAAATTGCTTCAGTCGGCATTCCTCCTTAAATAGGCTAAGGGAATGGCCAATTAGCCCCAAGCCTTACTCTCGAGGAGACCTCCTCCTGAGGAGCCACTCCTGCCTTTTGGCAGCTCTGTGCGCCCGTGCATCGAGAAGAGACTCCTCTTCATCCTCTTCACTTAAAGGAGCTTCTGGAGGTTCTGAAGGCCTGGGCTGAATCCCTGCCTCTGGTACCACATCTTCTCCAGCCTCCTCATTGTTTAACTCAAGTGCCAGCTGCACAGGTTGCTGGCGCAGCACCACACCAGCCTCCTCACTGTCAGAATCAGTTACAATCTGCACAGGCTGTTGACGGGCCACAACAGTATGAGATTATAAGAGTTGAAATCCATAACTGCATTATATTAGATCAGGAATGGTCAAGGAGCTGGTATTTGAATACTTAGTGATCAATATGTTTCACAGAACTATTATTTTTAAAACTTCAATTCATCTCAGAACTTTATGATTTTTTTGTACCACAAGTAGTCCTTGACTTACAACAGCTGGTTTAGTGACTGTTGAAAGTTACAACGATACTGAAAAAAAGTGACTTATGGACCATTTTTTCACACAACTGTTGCAGCATCCCCACGGTCATGTGATCAGAAAATTCAGATGCTTGGCCACTGATTCATATTTATGATGATTGCAGTATCCTGGGGTCATGTGATCCTCTTTTGCAACCTTCTGAGAAGCAAAGTCAATGGGGAAGCCAGATTCATTTGACAACCGTGTTCCTAACTTAACAACTGCAGTGATTCACTTAACAGCTGTGGCAAGAAAAGTCATAAAATAGGGCAAAGGTCACTTAACAAATGTCTCACTTAGCAACATAAATTTGGGGCTCAATTGCAGTTGTAAATCGAGGACTACCTGTACAGTACTCTCTCTCTTTCAGAGCTTCCTTGCTGCCAAGGACAAAAGTGCCACTAGATCTCTTTGGTAAACAGTGGAGATATTCAAAAACAAAGACTATACAAGCTATCTGGACATAGTTGTGATTAAACTCTTTAGCTTGATCGATTTCATACATTTCAGTTGATCTGCTGTATGCATGGCTTAGTAGTTTCCATTGCAGGCAGGAATACAATGCAGTTCTTATTCAAAGTCTGTAGTAGGAAATTTTTAAACTGAAGGCAAGGACACAACACATTGGAATATAAATTGGTTTATTGACAGTGTGGGAGGCAAAGAAAGGCTTAAAGAGGGGTGGCATCACAATCCAATTGCCTCCCACTGGCCGGTTCGCTCCCACAGAGGGGGCCTCCTCAGGGTGCCGTCAGCCAGACAATGACAGCTGGCGACCCCCAGGGGGAGAGCCTTCTCTGTGGTAGCCCCCACCCTCTGGAACGATCTTCCTCCAGAACTGAGAACGATTGCCGACCTCCGGACTTTTCGTCGGGCTTTGAAAACTCATCTTTTCCAACTTGCCGGTCTAGCCTGATCCCTTCAAATTTTAAAATCTTTTAGAGTTTTTTAGATTTGATCTATTTTAATATTTATCTGTTTTAAATTTTCAGCCAAATTTATATTTGTTTTTATAATTTATTTTAACTTTTATGTACTGGTTTTTATTCGGCTGTTCACCGCCCTGAGTCCGTAAGGAGAAGGGCGGTATATAAGTCTAATAAATAAATAAATAAATAAATAAATCCCTGTATATAAATTTATGTAAATGTTTCATTACCCAACTAAGTAACATCTTCAGTGCAAGTGAGAGTAAGGTTTGCTGCCTCTTTGAATATGTTACCTTGTTCAGCAGTCACCAACTGGTGGTCCGTGGACTACTGATGCTCACCAAGAAAATTTTGGTGGTCCACAGAAAAATTATTTGCATTTTTTATATTGCACTAAATCAGGGGTCCTCAAACTATGGCCTCTGGACCGGATATGTGCAATGAATGGTTGTGTTGCTGAAGAGAGTCTCCCCCTTTGGGGTTTTTTTGCATGGGTTGGAGGGGGACAGAAATTCCAACTTGGGGTCTGCTTCAGCCTCCTGGTGCTAGGCTTTGGGCAAAGGCTAGAAGAAAGTGCCGTTGGTGGCAAAGAGCCAGAGAGCCTTGTTCCAGTGGGACTGCATCATGGCCTGGAACTGGCTGATCATCTCAGCCCGCTGAGCCTCCAGGTGCCAGTACCTAGCCTTGCACTCACGCAGGTCTTTCCTCTGCTTGGAAAGCCTATGCTCATAGTCCTCAGTGAAATGCTTCTGCTGAGCCTCCTTCTCAGCCAGATCCAGTTTGAACTGTGTCAGCTGTTTTGTCAATTCTTTCTCATGGTGGCTGCTTAGCTCCAACAGCTGCTTCCTGTTGTGGCCCTAAGGAGCCTGGGGAGGCGAGGAGTGGCTGCGAGGGGAGGGGCGAGTAAAGGTTGGCAAGGCACCCCTCCATGTGAGTGATATCGAGTTGGCCATGCCCACCCAGTCACATGACCACCTAGCCACGCCCACCCAGCTGGTCATTAGGCAGCTCATTAGTGATCCGCAAGATTTAAAATTATGAATTTAGTGGTCCCTGAGATCCAAAAGGTTGGTGACCCCTGACCTAGTTAGATAATGAAACATCTGCAAGTGAGCAATCAGTTTCGGATAGCTCCAGGAACTCCACAGGTCAGTGGAGGTATTATCCACTGTACAGGTATTATCTTCTATTAGAGATCTATGCAAATTAGAATATACATACCCAATGAGGTCAGTGAAGCTGTTATGTTAGATTTATGAGGTAATAGGGCTTCAGAGACAATGAAGTTTTGAATGAACAACGAAGCAACATTCTATGAACATGGAAGTGTTCTTTATAGGGAGTTACTTTCTTCTGCTTTCCCATAGCTCTGCTTACCCCTCTCCCGGATTTCCCCCCTCCCCCATTTTATCAGCATTCGTTGGTCTTCTGAATGTTTTAACAGATAGTTTTCCTGGGCAAATGTATTTGTGGTACCCAATTTGACACTATAAAGCAGAGTTCTCCAATGTTTCCGGCTTTGTGGACTGGCGGGGTTGTGTGAAGGGATGGTTTGCTCAAGCATCTGGCAAGTGCGCATGTGTGTGTGCACAACTCCATTTGAGCGAGGGTGTGCATACATGCCACTCATACAAATGAAGCACACACACATGCACTCATTCAGTACTCGCACAAGTGAGGATCCATATGTGCACGCTCGTCAGCCATTTCCATGGCTCAGTTGCAAACTCCTCACGGCCCACTAATGGGCCTCAGCCCACAGGTTGGGGAGCCCTGTTCCCTTCCTCTGGGAAGGTGTATTTGTGTTTGGAGCTTTTAATTTGGCTCCAAGAATTTCTCTTCAGTTTCAAAGTTTAGGGTTTTGCATTTCTCAATCTTTTAGCTACTGTAGTGATAAACCATGTAGTGATTGAACTGATACCAAAAAACATACTTATTTCAAAACTTTGTTATTGAAATATTATTAGTATTTATATTTGTAGTGTTTTTTTCATCTGATATTCAAATCCCATTGATTGCTGAGGGAAAATTAAGAGAAAGTGATTTAATGGCAAGCTGAGCTGAATTAATTCGGATTAGAACTCTTAATCAATGTCTATGCTATTGTGAAATTTAGATAATGTTTTACTCACTGGAAGTCCTAGGCTTAATGATAACATAAAACTTAAATATAAGTTCTTTCAGGAAGGTTTAAGTTCTTCCTTTATATAATATAATACAGCCAGTTTGGTTTAGTGGTTAAAATACCAAGCTAAAAAGTGGGAGACTGTGAATTCATGTCCCATCTTAGTCATGAGAGCCAGCTGGGTGACTTTGGGCCTGTCGCTCTCTCTTAGCCCAGCTTACCTCATAGGGTTGTTGTTGTTGTGAGAAAAATAGGAGGAGGAAGATGCATTGGATGTGTTCCTGCCTTGAGTTATTTATGTAACAATAATAAAACAGATTACAAGTAAATAAAAGTTTCAAATTATTATACATTAGAAGGAATGCCACAATGCATCAAAGCAAACTATATCTAAGTAATCACTTCAGAGAGGGTTGCAAACAGTTCTTGGTTTCTAAATCAAGTAACTATGCTACTGGATTACTGCTGAGGATGCTTTCATTTGCTTTATATCAATTACAGAGGTTACCTGAAGTAGATCGCTCTGGCCAGTTATCCAATACATTAGCAGTCAAAGCCTACACCTACTGGGAGTACTGCTCTAGTGCAGTAAGTAAAGTGTAAGTGCAACAACAAATCCAGCAAAAGCACCTGGTTTCATATTCACTCATCCTCATTAAATTATTTTGACCCAGTTACTGTTGGTCCAGCACACCTCACAGAAATTTAGGGGACTCCAATGAAGGCAGCTCAGCATATGGACAGCCTTAGGCTCCCAAAATGGGAACATGGGTCTTGCCTTCAAGGAGATATGTAGGTGCCGTTGAGTCTATTTTGTGTATTATAAGTGTCTAACAAACCTCATAAAGCAAGGTATTGAAGTGATTTTTTCTAATATCAGTTCCATATTATTAAAAACTTTAAAAATCAAAATGGTTTCCTGTGAAGCTGAATGTTTTGCCAAAAATGCATTGAATACTGATTTGGAACTAATAATGCATTGCCTGGCCCCAGTGGGGAAAAAAAAGTTAAGATGTGCAATTCATGTTAATACTATTTTCTAATCATATCAGGCATTCTCCAGCGCGCTGCTTGGAGAATCCAAAGCGTGGGTTATCACTAGTGTATTAGCCAGAGACTGAGTGTGTATTTCTTTAAATTTTTCCAAGGTTCCGCCTCCTTCGCTCGACTGGTGTCAGTTTTATTCACTCAGTGGAGCTGAAGAGACTGATCCTTGGCTTGCTCTGGAAAATACATTATTGATCTTCGCTTTGGATTCTTCAATTTTTCTCAAATTTTCTCAATTTAAATTAATCCTTAACTTCTTACTGTGGATGGTTGGAACCACGTTAATCATCAGGTGGTGAGTCTAAAGGGCTTAGCCCGGAGCCCCAGCCACAATTGGTCAGCTTGCAGAGATTCCCTTCCTTTGGGATTTCTCTTGAACCCATTGCCGCCGGTGGATGCATCTGGTTTCCCGGCTTGCCGGTACAACCGTTCTCCACCACTGCCAAAATACCGCTGACCTGCCAGGCGGCCTAGAGATACTGCTACCACAAGGAGCAGACTCTAAATTCATCATCATTATTATTTCATCATCATTATTATTTCCCCGTCTGAGCTTGAAGCCTCTGCCTTGCTAGCGGGTGTGAAAAGAGAGAGAGAGACAGGAAAAAAATCCTAAATAAAGTCTCTCGCTGATCGGGCGTTGTTATGGCTGCCTTTTTCTCACCATTTCGGCCAGCAATTACCATTGCGGTGATCTAAATTGCCTCACAGACCGCTCTCAAACATTCAGCTGAAAAGTGACAGTTGAGCGGTTTTTTCCCGCCTGCTGCCATTTTGACCGCAAATTCGCCCGTTAAAATCAGCGTTGATTGATCCTCGGAAATTGGGACAATCGCAGGGTCAGGATTTCAGCAGCCAAATTTTTTGTTAAATCTGTTGTTTTTTCGCTATTTGTGCCTTATCCTCGTTCCGATCTCAATCTTACAAGCGCATTGCCAGTCGGAAGTCTTGCGCATGCGCAGTGGATGCTGAGGGAAATCCTGAGGCAACGGGCGCCATTTTGAGTACTGTTCTGGGCAATTTAGCGCAGCCGCCCTTCAATACTTCTCGGAGGCAGCAAGTTTGTGCGCAAAGGCGGTGGCCATTAAAGGCTCACTTTTACATCATTCAACAACATATTTAATTTGGGGATCTCTTCCTAGCGAAAGTTCCCTTGGGCACATTGGAACCTCTTGGACCTGAGTTCTTGCAGTGAATTAAAAAAAAAAAATTAATACAATATTAATAATAATAATTGTTTTATTATTGGCCTAGCTTGATTACTCGCTCCCAATGGCAGAAAGAGAGCTATCATCTGATCTGGAACAGTCTGATGGGCAATCAGCACCAGTTGCCTCCCCACCTAGAAAAGCCAAGACTTCCAGGTCCAATCGACACAGGGCATCTTCGGCCCCTCCGCCTTCTTCAGGGGCAACTCAGCTGGAACCGGGCCCTTCTATGACCAAACAAGAACAACGCAGGCATAGGGTCCTGGAACGACAATGGGACCTTGCGCACCAAAAGGCCCTGAGATCCGATGGTTCGCGCCCCGTTCCTAATCCATCATGTGAATGCTCGGAGCCTTCTCATTCTTCCCAAGCTCGCCCTCCCATACCTGTGGAAGTCCAGCAGACTCAATTGCCTCCTGCAATGTTTGTCCAAACACAATTGCCTGTGCTTCGTGCGGTCCCAGAGGCAACATTTACGCCCACGGCTGCTGGACTGCGCAACACAGAAGGGTGGCAGCCCAACGCTCCAATGGATGTACAAGCCATTGTTGCAGCTACCGTTTCTAGGCTCCTAGCTTCTGGTTCTGTGACAACAGCTCAACCAATAGCGCAGCAATTGCCCGCTTCAGCCAGGTTATTGGCAAACCCTGCAACTACCTATCAGGAATTTGACTATGATCGTGATTCCTATCATAGCGATAATTCAAATTGGGATGAGGAGGATCATAGGGATTCTGAGTTCTCCGAGGACGAAGCTCCTCTTCCGGACAGACCTCCTCCATCAAGGCTTTTCAGGCCATCATTATTCAAATCCTTGCTTCACAAAGCAAAATTGTCAACCAAATTGACATCTCCCTCCGAGCAACCCGCATCCACATCTGCTCTTCCATCGGATGGCCTTTTCGCGGTCCAAGAGACACCGCAGGACTCGATCCCTTGTCCTCAACTTTTCTCAGACATCATTCAGAAGCCATGGGGTCTACCTGGCTCCTTATCGGCGCCCAACAACCTAGATAAGAAACTTTACTGTTCAGCACCAAATCTTCAAGAAATGCTAAAACTTCCGGAGGTAGATCATCCAGTGGCCCAATTGTCGTCCACTTCTCTGATTTCTAACGATGCGGCAGATGGATTACGAACTGAGGATCGTCGCGCTGAAATGCTCCTGCGCAAAAACCATCAAGCAGCTGCGTGGGCTATTAGGGCAGCCACCTCTGCTTCATTCTTTAATAGGGCTTCCCTTATTTGGCTACGCCAATTACAGGATCGCCTCCCACCAGATGACAAACGCCTGCGCCAGGATGTCAACAAACTGGTGGCGGCTGCAGAATACTCAGCCGATGCCTCCCTGGATGCGGCCAAGTTTGCTTCCAGGTCACTTACTGCCACGGTAGCATCTCGCCGACTCCTATGGCTCCGTCAATGGAGAGCCGACTCTAAGTCAAAATGGCAATTGGCCTCAGTGCCATTCAAAGGGGCGAAGTTGTTCGGGGATGCTCTTGATCCCATTCTTGTGGAGGATAGAGACAAGAGGAAGGTTATGCCTTCCTCTTATCGGAGAGGTTCAAGGCGTTTTACTCCATACTCACAGAGGCAGCCCTTTCGGACTGACCCTGGACCCAGCGGGTCCTTCCAAGCTCGCAGTTCCTCTCAAGGTTTCTACCGCCCTTATGAGAGACCAGGTGCCCGCGACAGAGGCAACAGGCAAGCAACTTACAAGAGATCCCTCCGTGGTTCGGGATCCCGACCCTACCGCAGAGGAAAGTGACAACCAACCTGTTCCTCCCATTGGTGGGCGTCTTCATCTATTTCTAGACCAATGGGTAAAGACTACATCAGACGCCTGGGTCTTGCAGACTATCCGCTTGGGTCTTACTCTGGAACTCAGTTCTCTACCTCCCACCAGGTTCGTTCAATGCCCGGTTTCTCCCAACCCCACAAAGAGAGATCTGATGGAGAAAGAAATCAATCATCTCCTTCATATTCGGGCCATAGAGCCGGTCCCAGTGGAACATCAGGGATCCGGTTTTTACAGCATATTCTTTCTAGTGCCCAAAAGCTCGGGGGACTGGAGGGGCATATTGGACCTGAAAGAACTGAACAGATTTATTGTTTATCACAAATTCAGGATGCAATCCCTAGCATCAATCCTGACGTGCATCCGACCCAACGATTTGATGACCTCTATAGACCTGAAAGAGGCATATTTACATATACCAATTCGTTTGGCGCATCGTCGATTCCTTCGATTCACGTACGCCAACAGACATTTCCAGTACCGAGCCATGCCGTTCGGCCTATCCTCGGCTCCTCGCATATTTACAAAGATACTGGCCGCAGTAGCGGCTTCATTGAGACAGATCCCAATTCGTCTCTACTGCTATCTGGACGACATTCTTGTCCTTTCATCATCTCAGACCCAGGCAGATCGGGACCTGGCTACAGTGATTCGATCCCTACAGCGACATGGCTTCACGTTGAACACCAAAAAGAGCCATTTACATCCAACTACCCGGATTCTTCATTTGGGCGCAACCCTGGATTCTCGTTTAGGCAGGGTTTTCCTTTCAGAGGACCGCCAACTCAGCATCAAATCAATTGTATCCCAGGTCCTGTCGCTCCAAAAGATTCCTCTGTCACTTCTATCAACACTTCTTGGGAAAATGGTATCTTGTTTCTCTATAGTGCCTTGGGCGAGGTTCCATTCGAGACAGCTCCAATGGTTCCTCCTACCATATCAAAAATCTCATCAAGCCGTCTCCAGGAAACGGGTTCGCATCTCAAAGGTAGTACGCAAGTCTCTCCCTTGGTGGAACTCACCGGCCTTGAACAACGGTTGTCTGTTCCAGAGTCCTCCGCAGATGACTGTCACAACAGATGCAAGCTTGACAGGATGGGGGGCCCACCTCCTTTCGCATGCGGTTCAGGGGAGCTGGTCCTCCGAGGAGTTAAGAAACGACATAAATTGGCTCGAGCTCCGAGCTATCAGACTCGCCTTACGCAAATTCCAACCTCTGGTGGAAAATCTACATGTGAGAGTCCTAACGGACAACATGACTGCGAAGGCGCACGTCAACCGCCAGGGCGGAACAAAATCGTTGCCCTTGATGGCAGAGGCCACACTACTCTTCAACTGGGCAGAGCGCCACACGAAATCAATAACTGCAGAACACATAGCAGGGACCGACAATTGTCAGGCGGACTGGCTGAGCAGACAACAAATCGACCAGTCGGAATGGAGGTTAGATCTGAAAATCTTCTGCCAGCTATCAACCATATTCGGTCATCCAGTTCTGGACCTGTTTGCGACTCGAAGCAATACACAGCTACCAAGGTTCATTTCCCGCTACACATGCCCAGAGGCAGAAGACGTAGACGCCTTGAATTGTCCATGGCCACGGGGTCTACTCTACGCCTTTCCCCCCATGGCATTACTTCCGAGAGTGATTCGCAAAATCATGACAGAGAGAGCAAACGTCCTTCTTGTTGCTCCCTATTGGCCTCGCAGACCGTGGTTTGCGGATCTCGTGGAACTCTCAGTCGAACCTCCTTGGAGGATTCCAGAGAACATGGTGTCCCTAAGCCAGGGGGTCATACTGCATCCAGAACCTCAATGGATGCAGTTGACCGTCTGGCATTTGAACGGATCATTATGACTAAGGACAACCTTTCTGGCGGCGTGATCTCCATCATTCAGGCCTCTAGACGTCCATCCACCACGAGAATTTACAATGCTACATGGCGATCCTTTTGCACCTGGTGCGCCTCGCAACACAATGATCCAACTTCGGCCTCGGTAAGAGAGGTTCTTGACTTCCTTCACTCGGGGTTTCTGAAGGGTTTAGCACCCAGTACCCTGCGCAGACAGGTGGCAGCTTTGGATACTGTGCTTTCTGATACTTCGAGAGGCCGTCTCTCAAATGACGAGAGAATAAAGAGTTTTCTACGAGGAGCAACTAATCTTCGCCCTCCGATCATGCACAGATATCCCACGTGGAACCTTTCATTAGTCCTACAGGCCCTGACGTCTCCACCATTCGAACCCCTTGGGTCCTTGTCACTTCGCTTGTTAACACTCAAGGTGGCCTTCTTAATAGCGATAACTTCGGCAAGGCGCATTTCTGAACTCGCTGCCTTATCGGTCAGAGCTGATCTGTGCGTCTTTCATGCTGATCGTGTGGTTCTAAGGTTAGATCCATCATTTCTACCAAAGATTAACACTCTATTTCACAGGGCACAGGAATTAGTCCTCCCGAACTTCTGCCCCGATCCAAAACATCCTTCAGAGAAATTATGGCACACTCTGGACGTTAGACGTGCTCTTCGTAGATACATCAGGCGAACAGCTTCTTTTAGGCGCACGGAAGCCTTATTTGTTTCATTCCTGCCAGCCACTCTAGGCAAGAAAGTCTCGTCCACAACTATTGGAAGATGGTTGAAGGCATGCATTTCTAAAGCTTATACTGCAAAAGGGAAACCAGTTCCAGGTCATATTCTACCACATTCGACGAGAAGCGCTTCGACTACGGCAGCTTGGGGTACACAAGCCTCCATTTCAGAAATATGCAGAGCAGCCACATGGACAACTTTGTCGCCATTTATTAGGCATTATAAAATAGACTCCTTCGCATCAGCAGAAGCAGCATTTGGCCGCAGAGTACTACAGGCTGTTACTGCCCCTGTGTCTTCACCGGACCGTTCTTCCTGCCCTCCCTAAGAAACTTGCTTGGGTATATCCCACGCTTTGGATTCTCCAAGCAGCGCGCTGGAGAACGGACATTGCTTACCTGAATGTCCATTCTGAGCGCGCTGCAACCCACCCATGATAATTCCGGTCCGGACTTTCTTCTATACATAGTAACTTACCTGTCTCAACTTACCAATGGAGCTTTCGAGGATTCTTCTTCCATCTTCGTGAACAAAACTGACACCAGTCGAGCGAAGGAGGCGGAACCTTGGAAAAATTTAAAGAAATACACACTCAGTCTCTGGCTAATACACTAGTGATAACCCACGCTTTGGATTCTCCAGCAGCGCGCTCAGAATGGACATTCAGGTAAGCAATGTCCGTTTCTTTCCATTTTTAAAAAGTGGGACTAATAGTATCAAGCACTTCAGCTTCATTCATTGTCGTGAAGGAATATAGAATTCTGGCAAACTAAAATGTCATGCAAGGAATGACATCTTGCGAACCGGTCCGAACAGGGGCAACTCACCATTGGTTGAGCATCCTTCAATGACTGAGAATTGAATATTATCTGAAAAAGTCCCAAAGACTTTTTAATAGTCTTTTTGTGTGACACTTTATATAAAACTGGAAGGTATTGTGCAGAAAAACTTGTTGTGGCCTGTTGGCTGCTGGCCCCTCCGGCAGCCGAATCAGATGAAGCGGCGGTGTGGGAGTCAGGGGCAGCATCAAGGCAATCTAAAAGCTCCGAGGGGGAACTGAGAATGGAGCTGTTAGAAATAAGAGACAGAGGTGGAGCCTGGGCCATCCATCAGCCCTCAGATGGAGAGTCAATAGCCCTCAGGTCTGGAGTTGGTTGATGAGGAAGAGGAGGAACAGCTGGGACCAGTGTCTGATGCGCAGATGCGCGGAAGGCAGAGAAGAGGAAGTCAGCGGGAATCTATGGGCCGGTCTTTGGGACTGAAGAGCCACCGCTGCTAGCAAAGCCCCACCCTAGTTCTGGGGATAAAAGGCAGGGGGTGGAGATGAATAGGTGTGGCAGACAACTATTCATCTCCCTGCCAGTCAGCCACTGATAGCCTGAATCCTGTCTTACCAGAATTCTTGGAATCTGCAGCACCTTCTGATTGTGTGTGTGTGTGTGTGCATGTGTGTGTGTGTCTTTTGCTGGAAGAAAGCAAGAGGACCTTCCAGGACTTCATTTGCAAGTGTGGGGGGGGGGGAGAGAGAAACTCCTGGTGTGTTGGGGCCATTTCAGGGGGAAAGGGAGCAATCGTCACTTTCCATAGGACTTAGAGACTTCGTTAGCCTGCTGTGAGAGGGCGGCTGTTGGCGCTCCTAAGAAAGGGAACATTTCGTTAAATACAAAGGGCTTGTTCTGTTTGGGAGCCAGGTCAGAACAAAACTCTTGAGGTCCACCACTTCATAAGCACACCCAACACAAGGACCCAGTTGGTAAAATCTACATCACGGGTGTCAAACTCACAGCGTCACATTGCCATCACAGTATGTATCATGATGTTTTTCCCATATGCAGAGCTGGGGTGGGCATGGGCTGTACATGATGCGTCTGGCCCACGGGCCACCAGTTTAATACTCCTGATCTACATGAACCTTCCCCAGCCTGGCACTCTTACAACATGCAGGAACAACCCCCATTTCCAAAGTGCATAGCTGGAATCCAGTTCATATGGAGTTGCATGGTTAGTGAAACCATCAGTTACTTGAAACCATTTCATCAATGACATCCTTGATATTTAATTTCCCTTTCACTTCATGATCTTTATCTTTGCTGTGGCCCTTCATAACTCTATAATTTATCAAGAGGAGTATTGCATAAATGTTTGTGATTGTTTTCTGCTTAGTTTATACTTCAGTGCATGGCAACTCAGTACAGGTCGCCACTGAGTTCAGTGAGCCTATCTGGGAGCAGGCATAAGATGGCAACTTCAAGATTTAGTTTCCCAGGAACAGATTTAGAGTTCCTAGCTTTCCTTATTTAAGTTGATGGTTCAAGTGCTAGACTAAGCAGCTTTTCACTCAACAAATTTGAGAATCTCTGGAATTTGTTCAATCACATTACATATGTTTGTTTTCTCAGGGGATGGAAATGAACATTATTGATTCATTATTAATTTATTTAGGGTGTGTGGGAGGGAGGGAGAGAGAGAGAGAGAGAGAGAGAGAGAGAGAATTACCACAGCATGTATTTTGTCTGTGTAGGGAAGTAGATCTCCAAAATGCTGTCCTTGCTGTCCTGGAAACATGAGTGGGAGATGCCTCATGCTTGTTTCATAGATTTCCCAGGATCAAGTGAGGTGCAAGAGTTGATTCAGCAGGCTCTTCTTGTGTTCTCATTCACTCATCTGTGTCTGGTGGATGAATACTGCTTCCTACTTTGATAGTCTAAAGCAGGAATGTCAAACTTGATTTTATTGAGGGCCTCATCAGGGTTGTGTTTGACCTTGGGGGGCCAGGGTGGGCATGGCCAGCTCAACATGCCTCTGATGGCCCAAGCGCACTGCCAGTGAAAATGGGCTCCTGATTTCCATTTTTGGCTTTGATGGCCTCCTGCAACCCTCTGCCAGCAAAAACAGAACCCTCCTGAGCTCTGTTTTCGCTGGCAGAGGGTTGCAGGAGGTGGTCAAAGCCAAAAACGGAGATCAGGAGCCCATTTTCATTGGCAGAGGCACCGTGGGCCGGTCCTTTGCTGTTTGCAGGGCAGCCCTGTGGGCCAGATCTAAGCACTCCATGGGCCAGATCCGGCCCCTTGGCTTTGAGTTTGACACCCCTGGTCTAAAACCAGGCAGGCTTTATTTTATAATTGTTGAAAACATTTCTCCAGTGCAGGCATGTTGGAGGTTCCGTCCAGGATCAGCATAATTTAATCAGAAAAAAGCACTTCTCTCTCTCTGTGGGTTTCCTGTGGTGTTAATAATGTAGCTGTAGTGAATTATCTATGTTAATAGTGTTTTTTGTGAAAGAAAGATTTCTTTTGTCTGCCCTGAACATTCTGTCACTTAGTTTCACTAGACTGCTCTTTGTTGTCAGTTCTTTAAGAATCAAGTGAGAAGAGAGTTGGGGGAAAAGCATTTTTTCCCCTGTTCCTTCAACTCCATTCTATTGATAATTGGATGTGCATCTGTAACAGAGGTGGGTTTCAGCAGGTTCTGACCTGTTCTGGAGAACCGGTAGTGGAAATTTTGAGTAGTTCGGAGAACCAGTAAATACTGTACCACCTCTGACTGGCCCCACCCCCATCTATTCTCCAGCGAGAGGGAAAAACGTCAGTCACAGTGGGTTTACGTCCAGATCAGCCAATGACCGAGACCTTCTTAGCCAAGAAAACTCCGCCCCTTGAAGGCAGCCCTAGTTCTTCGTCTCGGTCTCGCCTGACAGGACGTGTCCTCACTGTGAAAAACGTTTTTTCCTCAGCGATCTTGGAGATTTCTCTTCAAACGGCAAGTGCTTCTCTGCTGCAGGCTTCGCGCCTGTCAGCTGGAGCCCCTGGGGGCGTTTTTCTTTCGCTGCGTTTAAACGGCATTTGCCTAGCAGCCTTTTTGCCCAGCGTGAGTGGAGGATTGCAAGAGCCCCTGAGTCGCGTTTCAAAGCCTTTCGGCTAGCGACGGAAAAGCGCCTATTTGAACAGCTGTTTGGCGCTGAGGGGCGATCGCAGAGATAAGACTGGGCGGTTTATTTTCGCATTGCCTTTAGCCATCTGCATCCTCCATTCCCTCATTGTGTTGATTGTCTGATTCGTTGGGGACTTTTTTTCCTTCGGATTCAACTGCCTGACTAGTTGCCAGCCTTTCAAAATGGCGGACGCCATGAGGAATTCTCGTTCCTCTTCAACTGAACATCGCAGGCGCCATCTTAGTGATCCCCTTCAGGGATCTTCGGACTCTCTGCCCCCCCCCCACCGAAGAAATCTAGAGCCAAAAAGGGCTCTGCTCAATCCTCTGCTCAAGGTCCATCTCGAGATGAGCAGAGGAGACATAAAGCCATGGAGAAGGCATTTGAAAAGGCACATGCTCGAGCTTTGCCTTCCAGCCAGTCTGCCTCTAGAATTCATGGGTCCCGCTCGCCTCATTCTGTGAGGGATCTATCCCCTGATGATTTTGACACTCACCAGGAGGTCTCTCCTTCGGAACCTCAGAGGCTTTTTCAGACCCTCCCGGATGTCAGATTGCCTGGCGCTCGGGCTGAAGCTCCTCCCCCTCCTCCTCCTCCGCCTCCTCCTCCCCCCTTACCAAATACTCCCATGGCAAATTCTTGGGAGGCAATGATTGCAAGAGCCATCCGCCAAACCATCTCTGAGTGTCTCAGTCAAGCTCCTCCTTCTGCTACCTCTTCTGCCCTGCCCCAATCTGAGGCTAGAGGTGATGTCTTGTTGGAGGAAGGGCAGTCTGCCATTCAGGAGTCCCTGGATCAGGCTTCGGATGGTGAGGATTTTCAGGACCAGGCGTGGTCTGATGATGAAGGTTTAGGTCCTGAGCAGCCCGCCTTTGTTGGCCTTTTTAAGCCGCAGCTTTTCCGCTCTCTTCTCTTTAAGGCCATTGCGGTCACCCGTTTGGGTTCTACCCCGACTGCTGCTTCTACTTCAGCCTCAGCCGATCCTGCTGCAGCCATGTTTGCGGAGCCTTCCACCGAGCCCGAAACAATCCCTGCACCTAAGTTGTTTACCGACATCTTACATCGTCAATGGGCTCTGCCAGGCGCTGGCCCCAGTCCAAATGGTCTGGACAAGCGTTTTTATAATTCTGCTTCTCCCTTGGCGGACATTTTGCAGGTGCCTTCTGTGGACCCCCCCATCGTGGCGCTGACAGATTCTTCTCACCCGGCGGGCCCCCCGGAGGATTCTCTTAAACCGGAGGACAAGAGAGCTGAAAAGACTCTTTTGAAAGGTCATCACTCCACAGCTTGGTCTATACGAGCCTCTACTTCGGCCTCGTTTTTCAATAGGGCCGCCCTGTTGTGGCTCAAACAGCTTCAGGCCAGATTTCCGCTCTCAGATGCTAGGTCCCATCAGGACCTTAACAAGATTGCAGCGGCCCTCGAATTCTCGGCGGATGCCACTCTAAACACCACTCGCTTCTCGGCCAGGGCATTAGGTTCCAATGTCACCTCTCGGCGCCTTCTCTGGCTCAGGTACTGGCAAGCCGATGTTCGCAGCAAGTGGCAACTGGCTTCGGCTCCGTATTCCGGCGGGGCTCTGTTTGGAGCTGCTCTGGATCCCCTGCTGGTGGAGACCAGGGATCATCGGAAGATTCTCCCTCCAGCTTCCCATCGTTCGGATCCTCGCTTCTCTGCGCCTAGATTTCAGTCCTTTCGGGCCTCAGGATCTTCCTCTTATCAACCACGCTTCCAGCGTTCCTTCTCTTCCAGACCCCCTGCTGATTCCCAGGTTAGACAAGGGCCCAGGTTTCCATCTCGCAGGGCAAACCGTGGGGGAAGGGGAGCCCGCTGGCCTCGTAGGTCCCGCTGATGTGCGTTTTCTATCCCCTATTGGGGGCCGTTTATCTTTGTTTTTAGATTCCTGGTCTGCCTCAGTTAGCGACCATTGGGTGCTTAACACCATTTCGTTTGGGTTATCCTTGGAGTTTTCTTCTTCTCCCACTTCCAGGTTTCTTCCCTGCCCTGTTCCCCGTGATCCCCTTAAGGCAGCTAATATTTCGGCCGCTATCGATCACCTCCTGCAAATTGCCGCTATTGAAGAAGTTCCCGTTTCGGAACTAGGGCATGGTTTCTACTCCCGCCTTTTTGTTGTGCAGAAGTCCTCAGGGGGCTGGCGTCCCATTTTGGACTTAAAATCCTTGAACCGGCATATTAAGTACCGCCGGTTTAAGATGCAGTCCCTCTCCTCCATTCTGGAAGCTATTCGCCTTTCCGATTTCCTAGCGTCCATAGACCTAACGGAGGCCTATTTACATGTACCTATTATGGCTTCCCATCGCCGTTTTCTCCGTTTTGCCTTCAGAGGGGCTCACTTCCAATACAAGGCATTACCCTTTGGGCTGTCATCAGCCCCAAGGGTGTTTACTAAAATTATGGCCTCCTTGATTGGATCTATTCGTTCCCAGTCCATTCGTATTCAGTTTTATTTAGACGACATTTTAGTTATGTCCCCTTCCTTGAGTGCGGCTCAGTCTGACCTTGCTTCGGTCCTATCCGCCCTACAAGACCACGGGTTCTCAATTAATTGGGCCAAAAGCTCTCTCCGTCCTTCCACCTCTATCCTGCATTTGGGTGCCACCATTGACACTAGGTTCTCTGTAGTTTGCCTTTCTCCAGAGCGCCAGGCTAATCTTCGCTCCTTGGCCCTCAAATGCCTGTCGGCTGGTTCAGCTTCTGTCCTGACTCTTTCCCGGCTTCTGGGCATGATGGTGTCCACCTTTGGCATTACGCCTTGGTCTAGACTCCACAGTAGGGAACTGCAGTGGCTCTTGTTGCCGTTCCAACGTGCTAGGTTGGAGAGTTCCTCACGCCGTGTACGGCTTCCAGCTCAGGTCCTTGACTCTCTACGCTGGTGGACCTCCCCGGCCCTGGCCAAGGGATCTTCCTTTCGAGAGCCCCAACGGCTCCAGCTTACAACGGATGCGAGCCTCTCCGGTTGGGGAGCTCATCTTCAGCACCAGATGGCACAAGGGCGCTGGTCACATCAGGAGTCCCTTCTGAATATTAATCTGTTGGAACTACGGGCCATACGTCTAGCCTTGCAGTATTTCCAGGACGTGGTGGAAGGTGCAGACATTTTAGTACTGACTGATAACACTACAGCTAAGGCCCACGTGAACAGATTGGGGGGCACGAGGTCCCGTTCACTTTTGGATGAGGCCCTGCTCCTGGGCACATGGGCTGAGACCCATTTAGCTTCTATTAGGGCTGACCACATTTCAGGTTCCGATAACATTCAGGCTGATGCCCTCAGCCGTAACCAGGTGGATCAAGGCGAGTGGTCTATTTCTTCAGCCCTCTTTGAGGAGATTGTTGATCGATTCGGCTGTCCAGTTCTGGATTTGTTTGCTTCCCGTCTGAACCATCGCCTCCCTCATTATTTTTCCAGGTTCCTCGATCTTCAAGCGGAAGCCATGGACGCCCTCCGCAGCCCTTGGCCCTCGGGACTTCTGTATGCCTTTCCCCCTCTGCCCATAATTCCCAAGGTGATCAGGAAGTTACTTCAAGAGAAGGCCCAGCTCATCCTGGTGGCTCCCTTTTGGCCAATGCGTCCTTGGTTCGCGGACTTGATGAGTCTTTCGCTGGCCCCCCCTTGGCAAATCCCTGCCTCCAAGGTACAATTATCGCAAGGTCATCTTCTTCATCCGGATCCGGATTGGATGCGCTTAACCGTATGGAGGTTGAGCGGTTCATCCTGAGAGGGGCTAGAGTACTGTCTGACGTCGTTGATACGATCCTGGCGGCCCGCCGTCCTTCCACAGTCCGTGTTTACGAGGCCACGTGGAAGGCATTTGCTTCTTGGTGTTCGTCAGTTCCGGTTTCTCCCACCTCGGCTTCAATTCTCCACGTTTTGTCCTTTCTTCGTCGGGTCTTCGCAAGGGTCTTCGCCAAAATACGTTGCGCCGCCAGGTGGCAGCTCTGGCTTCTGTACTGTCTTGCGGATCCAGAGAACCCATTTCTCGTCATCCTATCATCACGACCTTTCTCCGGGGAGCTACAAATCTTTGACCCCCAACAATACATCGATTTCCAACTTGGAATCTTAACAAGGTCCTGACAGCTCTTATGGCCCCTCCGTTTGAACCTCTCCGTTCGATCTCGCTACGTTTACTTTCTTTGAAGGTAGCATTTTTAGTTGCTATTACATCCGCCCGGCGGATTTCAGAACTGGCGGCCCTTTCGGTGCGGGCGGACTTATGCATTTTTCATAATGACAGGGTTGTGCTCCGGCTTGACCCTTCATTTGTTCCCAAAGTTAACTCACCGTTCCATAGGGTTCAGGAGATTGTGCTCCCGAATTTTTGCCCTCACCCGACTCATAGGCTTGAACGCTCCTGGCACATGCTAGATGTCCGCAGGGCATTGAAGATCTACATCTCACGAACAGCAGCTCATCGCAGGACAGAGTCCCTGTTTGTGGCTTTTAATCCCTCCTCGCTCGGTTCCCGGGTCTCAAGTTCAACAATTGGACGATGGATTCGTGCCACGATTGCCCTCGCATATCGTCATCTGGCTGTTCCTCTTCCGCATCCTATTACAGCTCATTCAACAAGGAGCGCTTCAACGTCTGCTGCCTGGGCTATGCAGGCCTCTCTCGAGGAGGTTTGTCGCGTAGCTACCTGGAAGACTATCAGCCCTTTCATCAGACATTAATAAGGTGGACTCCTTCGCCTCCGTGGATGCAGCATTTGGCAGAAGGGTCCTGCAGTCAGTTCATCTCGCCTGAGGTTCCGGACCTCTTCATCCCTCCCTGGTGACATGGCTTTGGTATGTCCCCACTGTGACTGACGTTTTTCCCTCTCGCTGGAGAATGGACGTTGGTCTTACCTGAGACGTCCGTTCTCAGCACGAGGAAAAACGTCAGTCACCCCCACCCTGGGGTCCGCTACGGCGAGGTTGGGGGGGGTTATATTAATTGTCTATCGTTTCAGGCGGACACGTCCACGAGACCTTCGCTTCGCCTCAACGAAGAACTGGGGCTGCCTTCAAAGGGCGGAGTTTTCTTGGCTAAGAAGGTCTCGGTCATTGGCTGATCTGGACGTAAACCCACTGTGACTGACGTTTTTCCTCGTGCTGAGAACGGACATCTCAGGTAAGACCAACGTCCATTCTCTGCCTCCCAAGTCCCAGCTGATTGGGAGGAAATGGGGATTTTGCAGTAACCTTCCCCTGCCACGCCCACCAAGCCATGCCATGCCCACCAAGCCACACCATGCCCACCAAGCCACACCCACAGAACCGGTAGTAAAAAATTTTGAAACCCACCACTGATCTGTAATGTATCATTTTAATCAACTTTTTTGCCCAAAGGAAAATGTAGATCTAAACACCTTCAGCCTTGTGAGCTGGGTTCTCTCCCCCTGCCCCCCGAAAAGTGTTCTATGGTTTTTACTTTTTTTGGCAGATTGATGAAACCTGTTCCCTATAGCACAAGTTTATGTGTGTTTTCTGTGCAGGTCCCACTGCATCCAATATCTGACAATCACAAAGGACATCTTGGGTTCTTTGCCTTCAATACAAACTGCAAATAGTCCCCGACTTATGACCACAATTGAGCCCAACATTTCTGTCATTTAAGTGAGACATTTGTCAAGTGAGTTTTGCCTCATTTTACGAACTTTTGTGCCACAGTTGTTAAGTGAATCACTGCAGTTGCTAAGTTAGTAACCTGGTTGTTAAGTGAATCTGGCTTCCCCATTGACTTGGTTTGTCCGAAGGTCACAAAAGAGGATCTCATGACCCTGGGACACAGCAAACGTCAAAAACATGAGACTGCTGGCTAAGCCTCTGAATATTGATCATATGATCATGGGGATGCTTCAAAGGTCCTAATTGTAAAAAATGGTCATAAGTCTCTTTTTTCATGGCCTCTGTAACTTTGAACAGTTACTAAATGAACTGTTGTAAATTGACTGTATCCGGACTCTGGAAGAGATAAGGGAATTCCAGTTTTATTGCCCCTTCCCACCATGCTCACGCTTAAGAATTGTTCTGTAATTTTCTTTGATTGTTTTGCAGGGTATTGGTGAGAATGTAGGTACATGCCAGGAATCTTCAAAAGTTATTTGATATATACCACATATACATTATTTTGAACATGGCAAAACCAATTTTATATATGAATATAACTGCTGCTCTATTTGTGCTTTATTTGTGTGTGTGTGTGTGTGTGTGCGTGTGTACCGGTATGTGTGTGTGTGTGTCACATTAAAATAGCTTTTAGTCTGCAAGAGTGGAATGTAATCACATAAAATATATAAATTGATTTTTATTTTTTGTAGTTGCTGTACAAATGTATCTAGGAAGCTTGCGTGGGAGATTAAATTCCCTTCTCACATGGAATTTATTTCTCCCTGACAAATGCACTATCTTTAAACATAGAAATTCTATGCTCTGCATTGATACAACTTGGTCTCGAGTTAATTGAGAAGTGAGCACTATCTTGCCATCCAGATGTGGACTGCAATTCCTATCATTCTCATTTTTGACTATGCTGGATAAGGATGTGGGGAGATGGGATTCATCGACATCTGAAGCCATACCTTGCTCCCCATTCATTAACTGGTCCCCTTCTTTTCTGAAAGCTAGGCTTGTCATGGGTCTCAGGAAATCACTGTGTCAGAGAACCAATTGATATTAGACTTCACAGTCTGAAAGCAATGAGATATGATCAGACCGGCCAGCTTTACTGAAAGTCAGTTGCTGGATGTGACTGGGACAGACTTTCTTGTAAGAATTACAGGCAAAGGTGTTTTTCTCTTTGTTTATGAAGATAAGAAGAGACCAAGCATTGCACAAGTAAAGAAAGTAGATCTGGCCTTGGACCACAGATGTTATAAATGATAGCATAATGCTGCCATCTATCTGTGGCCAAAGTTGCTTGGTTTCCATTTATGGATACTCTGGTATATCTCTCTGTGTGTGTTGTTGGAATAAACAAAGTACTTCACTATTGAAAAGATAGCTAAATCCATGGGGCTATATATTGCACTTGATCAAAAATGGATATTCGGGGTGATTTTCCCTCTCTCTCAAGTTCTCTTAACATAAAAAGAGAAACAATATTTTGCTCTGAAGGGTCTTCAGAGATTCTCTACAGATGGTAATAGGAAAGAGGGGGTCAAGTGTGAAAAGTTACCACAACATTGTGACTCAATCTCTTCCTCTGTTTTGTGTGATGAATAAAAGGGCAGAATTTGCATCATGACATCACAAACCATGTTTCATCAAATTGGCATCATTGTGATCAGCAATGGACATCCAGCATTGAAGCTGTAGTCCCATTCATTAAAGTGTTTTGCTGGGTGCAGGCCAAAACTCTTGTCCTTGAACGGTGTCTAGGGTATAGCCAAAATCAGAAGCATGCTAGCTGTTTAGAAACTAGAGTTTTCTGCCAAGTAGGATCTTAGAAGAATCTGAGGTCAATGCACAGCAAACAGTTCCAAAAAAAGTGATATGAACACAGCACATTTTGAGGTCATCAGAACAGGAAAACAGTTGAACAGCAATAACAACAAAACCCCTGTATCAGTTTTACCTTTTTTTTTTTTAACACAGATTGAAAGTGCCATTTCAATGACTTCGAAAACCTCAGTTGAAAACTTTTAAAATATGGTCTTCCAGATTCTGTCTTTGCAGCTGAGTTCTGCTTTCGAGAAGTCTCTTACTTTCATCAACCCCCTTGTTTTGATGTGCTTCCATGCACTGTCTTTGGCCACGTGGAAACCTCATCTTCTACTTTCTTGAGCTGGGAGATGGTGCAACTCCATAGAGACGGGGATCCGAACCTATAGGGCCGTGATGGCGAACCGGTGGCACGTGGAGCCATATCGGTGGGCACGCGAGCTCAACTGATTTTCGGGCCTTCTGGGCCCATCAGAAGTCAGGAAACACACTGTTTCTGGCCTCCGGAGAGCCTCTGGAGGGTGGGGAAGGCCATTTTTGCCCTCCCCAGGCTCCTAGAAAGGCTCTGGAGCCTGGGGAGAGCAAAAAATGGGCCTTCTGTGACATCATGTGCCAAAAGCGGGGGGAGCACGAGGGGGCGGGACGCATAGAATTATGGATGTGGGCACGCATGTGTGTGACCCCACCGCGCTCCCCCCACTTTTGGCACACGATGGCAAAAAGGTTAGCCATCACTGCTATAGGGCTTCTCAAACCTGGTGAAGTACATCTCTGGATCTGCAATCCTCCAGATCAATACCAGAGTTAAAGAAGTCAATCTGCTTACTGCCAGAGGATTGGATTCCAATTGGTGTGGCCATCCTGGATCATCAGTGAAGTTGGGAGTATTATCCCCCCCGCCATCATTAACTTTACTTTCATGTATCTTTTAGGAGCTTAGTCTCATTTTTAACATTCTATAAGGTAAAGGTAAAGGTTCCTCCCTTGCACATATGTGCTAGTCGTTCCTGACCCTAGGGGGTGGTGCTCATCTCTGTTTCAAAGCCCAAGAGCTAGTGCTATCTGAATACATCTCCGTGGTCATGTGGGCGGCATGACTAAATGCCAAAGATGCATGGAACGCTGTTTCCTTCCCACCAAAGGTGGTCCCTATTTTTATACTTGCATTTTTGTTATGTGCTTTCGAACGGCTAGGTTGGCAGAAGCTGGGACAAGTAACAAGAGCATTAGGGATTCAAACTGCTACACTGCCGACCTTTCGATCAACAAGCTCAGCATTTTAGCCATTGCGCCACTGCATCCCTTAACTTTCCATAGTATATCTGTTTAAACCAGTGAAATGAAGCTCCAAGTAAACTATTGTGTGTCACAGCTCCCCAACCTTGATTGGGAAGACTCATCCCAATGCTTCTTGTGTCCCACCACACTTACCCAGAGCACATACACAGATACATCCTCACTCATCCAGCCCTCTTCTACTCACACTACAGCTCAGTGGAGATTAAATTGTCGTGTAATCAGCAAGGGTTGTTTTTTAATAGGGCACATAAAGGATTATATATGATGTCTTCAGAAGCTATTGCATCATGAAATTATTGCTCAGCCAAAAGACTCATGAAAAAAAGATAAGAGAATCTTTTTCCTACCCAAACAAGACTCCACATGTTTTCATCCTGTCTTGTTTTCTTCGAAGTGTGCAGATGTCTAGGGAAAGGCTCTCTTGCATTGGACGGGTAAAGGTCAATCTTGAATCTGTCCCAGAGTCAGCCTTCATCTGCTGAATCAAAGCACAGCCTTAGTAAATAATCAGCTGCATCCGAAATAGTTCATGCAAAGCACATCTATATGATTGAATAAGCCACAGGGCAGTGGGCATTTACTGTGCCTGCTAGCAAGCTCTACTCTGCAAAGCCATAATTAGTTTTGTACAACCCTCTTTGTTCCATTTAAAGTATCTAATATGACTCTTCTGGAGTTTCTCTGAAAAGAGAGCAGCAAAATAATGATTTTTATTTTACGATTATTGTGTATGTGGAGTGTGCAATATGCCCAGTAACACTTTGGCATCTATTGCTTTCCTAAAGTGGATTTGGCAATTATGCTAATCTTGCGTGGGTAAACTGTGCCTTCATTGCTAATTAGAGAAGAAAGGCTGCCATTTGGATTTTCATTTCAGATGACGGATGATTCTGAAAAGAAAAATATTCAAATGGTGTCCGCAAGATGGCAGTGCAGGATAGTTGAAAGAGATGTTGCTTTCTTTTATCGTAATTCAGTTTCCCCTTTTTAGGGGAAATAGTGCTAATAGTGACTGAGAGTCTAGAGAACCCAGCTCTCTCACAGGTTCAGAATTGCTGTACTGGGAAAGCTTTTAATTTTTGCAATTACCTGCTCAGATATTTGTTTCAAAGGCCTACATTGCATTAATTCTCTACTCTTTTAGTAGGCCTCCTGGAAAAATAGCTCAGTATTTTGGAGTGCTTTATATTTATGCCTATCACTCCCCCATATTTATCCTGAAATGTGATATGTCAGCTACATAGCACCTTGCGGAGACCTCTTCAATGTTAGATCACGAAAGCAGAATGTTTTCCAAATCCGAATTAGGTGGAAGCCATCATTAAGTTGAATCATAGGCCATAAAAGTGTGTGCTTATTTTGTTTACTCCATAGAATCCTTCATCCAGCAAGATAAACAAATAAAATAGTAGAAGAGGAAATAAGTGGTTAATAAGTCAATGTAATGTGTTCTGAGAGTGACCTTGAAGAAGAAGGAAGAAAAGCTGCAGCCAAGAAGACAGTCAGAAAAGAGAAATTGGAGTCCAAAGCAGGATTTTAATTTGAGAAAACATTCTCAGTTGGGAATTCAGGAGTTATATAGCTCCAGTAGCTATACTTGGAAGACACAACCATACTTGGGGAAAATTAATGCAGAACATTGGACTTCGAGAACAAACCTATGTTGATTTATGCATATCTAAAGAATTCCATTCATTCAAGTGTGGTTTATTTATACTTGAGTACAGAAGAAGAAAATCAAATAGGTCAAGGGTCCCCAACCCCCGGTCTGTGACTGGATGCTGGTCCGCAACCCATTTGGAACTGGGCTGCAGAAGTGGTGGGCAGTAGCATGCATGCGTGCACCAAGTGGCATTTGTGAAAGTGATGCATGCGCGCGAAAGCAGCCTTTCTCCCCACCCCCTAATGCCCACCACCGCATATGTTGGTCCATTGAACCAGAAAGGTTGGAGACCACTGAAATAAGTGATGAAACGGCAACATTCTGACATATTGCATGCATTCTCTTTTGCTACTATTCCAGATCTACTGCTACCATTTGCAGTGTCTGATGCCAGTACCAAAGACTTGGAACTATTGAGATGCTCTTCATTACTTAATAATTTTCAACTCCATGCAATAACACACAGAGAATCATCCCATTAAATGCTTTGATTTGTGTACATTACTGAGTGTGATCCAAGCAAAATAAGCACTTAAAAAAAAATCTGCCACAGCTTTTGATGCAGATTTACTTGGAAGGAAACCCTAATGACACCATTGGGATACAACCGTTTCTCTTTAAAATCAGTGGAATTAAACCTTCTTTACAATCACTGGCTGCAGCCAGAAATAATCAAATTCATTGGAGGATTTATGTGAAATGCTGCCATTTGCTGATAACTTAAATCTGAATTTAGTCAGCAGTGTCCTGGCTTTAAATCCTTATTCCATTAAGATACGTGTAAGCGTGAGTAGAACTAGTTGAATCCATAGGACGAAAAGTGAAATGTCTCAAAGTTCACTTCTCCAAAGTTGACCAGGCCCTCATACTTGGCTCCGTCTCCTGCTCTGAATTATAGGCAATCTTCAGTTGATGACTGAAATGGAGCCTTTCTATTTTGGTTGCAAGCCAGGAAGGTTATTAAGTGAGGCAACCATGCAATCGCCTTGCTTAATGATCCCCCATGCCTGCTCTCCACAATGTGTTTATGCAGAGCACAAGGTGCCTCGGGATGGAGAAGACCCTGGGAGTCCTACCAGAGGCCCATGCCCATGTTCCGCTTTCCATTCCTAAGGATCCCTGTAAGCCAGGGGTGTCAAAACTCAATTCCGTTGTGGGCTGCATCAGAATTTGTCTGCCCTTGGAGGGGCAGCGAGCATGACCTGGTCATTGTGGCTGACTGGGTGGCTGTGGCGATGCCCAGAGCAGCAGGGGTGGGTCCCTTGCCATCTCCTGATCTGGCCCACAGGCTCCGTGTTTGACACATCTGCTGTAGGCCTTAGGCTTTCTTTCCTACTCTATCGGATCCCAAACAGTCATCTCCTGGCACATTGCAACTGTCATAAATACGAACCGGTTTGCCAAGCATCTGAATTTTGATTGTATGACCATGGAGATGACGCAATGGTTGTAAGTGTGAAAAACAATCACAACTCACTTTTTTCAGTGCCGTTGTAATTATGAACAATCACTAAACAAATAGTTGTAAGTCAAGTATTGTAACCCAAGCTATAAAAACTAAATAAATACAGTACGTCCCAAATATGCTATAAATTAATCAGGAAGCCATATGTTCGTTCTTTTAATCATGCATATGTAATGCTATTTTTTTTCCTTGTTACTTCTATCATATTATGCATCAAACTGTTGTTCTGGGAAGTCTTTGGCTTAACTTTATGTGGTGCAATTCTTAGTACCACTACCAAAGCAGACCAAAAGGAGGGAAATGAGAGGGCAGAAGTCATTCCTCAAAGTGCTTCATAGACTTGCTTCAGTCCTTTTCTGGTGTGCAAACTATTCTATACTGAGTTTGCCACTTAGGCCTCTGTTAATATAACAGCAGCTCTCTGGGTGTGAGGCTTTGAGAGTATGTCAGAGGGACATTTCCTAACACCTACTACTTGGAGCTGTCATGGATTTAATTAAGATGTGGAGGATGAAATGCAAAATATAGAACTGGACAGTCCTGGTTATTATAAACCTTGGACTAATCAGCTACACACACTCACCTCATATATCCCAAATTTTCCAGCTTCTGTGGGGTCAAAGAGATGTTTCAAAAGAGATCAAAGCCATTTTAGAAGTCCATGACATAATGAGACTGGAAGAGTTGTCTTCCCTTTGGAACCAATATAAAATGAAGCCGTGAAAGAAAACGTTAGCAGATCACACAAGTGTGTGTTTCAGTTTCAAATTATAGAATTAGGAATTTGAATAAGTGCAAATTAAGAAGCCCGCATCTCCCATTCATGAAATCATAAACATGGAGCTATTGGGGCCATGCAGTTTAACCTCCTCATTTTTGCAGGAAATTGAATTACACTATACCAAGGAGATGGCTGTCAAGCTTCCACTTGGATGCATCTAATGAAAGGAAATCCACCACTTTTCGGGGTCATCAGCTCCATTGACAAACTGCTGTTTCCATAAGGTTCCCCCCCACTAATATTCCATCAGAATAGCCTTCCATTTTTCTGCATGAAAACAGATTCCATATATATGTGTGTGTGTGAGTGTGTACACATAAACACATATATATCATATATACACATAAACGCATATATATCATATTTACACATACACACATATATATCGGGTGAAATGATCCTGGATCGGATCCGGTAGTGATTTTTCCCCGTGGTTCAGCGATCTGGTAGCGATCGCCGCCCGGGTGTCATTACTTCCTGGTTTTAACCAGGAAATTTTTTTTTTAACCTTCTGTGCATGCGCAGAAGGTTTTGCGCATGAGCAGAAGGTGTTCATGCATACCTTATACATACACACACACACATATATTGGAGTGAAATCTGCTTACCTTCCTTACCGGTTTGGAAGTGCATGCTCCTTCTGCACATGCGCAGAAGGTAAAAAAACATTACTTCCTGTAATGACACCCGGGTGGCGATTGCTACAGGATAACCAAACCATAGGGAAAAATCGCTCCCGGATCGGGCAATCCAGTCCAATCCGGGAGTATTTCATCCCTGACACACACACACACACACACATTTACACACACACACACACACAGAGGTATATATTTAATTCTTGATGGAAATAGGTCTACTTGGTGTTCTAAGCATGAATGTGTGCGGGGAAAGGAAATGCAAGGGATACTGTGAATATCATGATGCAAACCTCTGTACTTGAAGCAGACATTGGGTCACAAATATGTAAGAGTGGAATGTGCATCATTGTGATTTTCTGTGAGAGATGCTGGATCTCAGGTTCCTTTTCTGTTCCTTCTTCCTACCAGCTTTGTTCTGTGTGGTAGTGAGGGCAACACTCATTTGAAGCTTTCTTCCAGAAGAAACTGCCTCTGGAATGCTTTTCAATAATATAACATTCACAGAATCTTTCGCATCTGTTAAGAGCGACTGAGAAAAGTATAAACATTATACTAGGTAGCATGAATAAAATCCCTGGACTTTTAAGTACAGGTAGTGTCACCGTACAACTACAATTGAGCCCAACATTTCTGTTGCTAAATGAGAAATTTGTTAAGTGCGTCTTGCCCCATTTTACTAGTTTTCTTGCCACCTTTAAACGAATCACTGCAGTTGTTAAATTAGTAACATGGCTGTAACTAATCTGGCTTCCCCATTGGCTTTCCTTGTCAGAAGAATACAAAAGGTGATCACATTCCCCTGGGCAATGTCATAAATATGAGTCAGTTGTCAGGCATCCGAATCACGTGACTATGAGGATGTTGTAACGGTCATAAATGTGAAAAATTGTCATGGGTCACTTTTTTTCAGTGCCGTTGTAACTTCCAATGTTCACTAAGTGAACTGTTGTAAGTCGAGGACTATTGGTATTAGCTCTGAGAGATCCCGGAGAAGTGGGATCATTAAATTATTGTAGGAAAGCAAATTTTGACCTTCCCTTCCAAAAAAAAGAAAAAGTAGAATCCAAGAAACCATAAACCAGTCACCCTGCCATGGGTATCTGGGAAGATTCTAATAAACTACAGGAAAGCTCTGGACAAGGTACCCCCATGACATTTTAATTATTAAGCTACTTGAATGACAATTAAGTTAATTCATAGGTAGTTTTTCAACAAGCTAGAGAGAGACACTGAGCAGGTTGCACTGCTCTTCAGTGTTCCTATCAATGACTTGAATGAGGAGGTGGAGGAAATGGTTATCACATCTGTAGATGACACACAGTTTGATGGAGTGGCAAACACCCTAGAACAGAGGTGTCAAAGTTGATTTCATTGAGTCTGGCCAGGTGGGCATGGCCAGCTTAACCTCACTATGTCAGGAGCGCCTGTGGTGGCCCAAGCACTCTGCCAGCGAAAACAGGCTCCCGAGTTTGGTTTTTGGCTGTGATGGCCTCCTGAAACCCTCTGCCAGCGAAAACAGGGCTCAGGAGAGCTGCAGGCGGCCCTCTTGAGCTCACTGGCAGAGGCACCATGGGTTGGTCATTCGCTGTTTCCAGGGCGGCTCTGCAGGACAGATCTAAGCACCACGTGGGCCGGATCTGGCCCCTGGGTCTTGAGTTTGACACACTTGCCCTAGAACATGGAAATAAAATTCTAAATGATTTTGATAAGTTATACTTGTTGAAATAACAACATGAAATTTAATAAAAACAAATGCAAAGTTTTTCATTTGGGGGGTGGGAATATCAAAAATATGTGCAAGTAAAGTATGAAAGATTTCAATCTTTTTAGGAGATAGATAGATAGATAGATAGATAGATAGATAGATAGATAGATAGATAGATAGATAGATGATAGATATGATTTTGGTTTTTAGATTAGAAACAGAATATATATATGATTTTGGTTTTTAGATTAGAAACAGAATATTAGTCAATGTGACCACATAAAGCATCAATGCAGTTTTGGGTAGCATCAGTCCCAAAATAAAATTTCTAGACCCTGGAAAGAATCATTTCACTTTATTCTGCACTGATCTGATCCCACTCCAGATATTCTTTCCAGTTCTAAACATAATTCTTTAAAAAGAATTCAGGGAAAGGATTCAGAGGACAGCAAGAATATTCAGGATACTAGAATATTAGCATTATGAAGAAATATTGAAGGAGTTGTGTGTGCTTGTCCTTGGGGAGGCAACTAAAGGAGACGTGTGTTTGTGTGTGTGCTAAGATTATTTCCAGAATAAATTAGTCTTCTTAATATTTTTTTATCAGAAGAGCACTGAGACCTATTTGTTGTCTCTCATTCCAGAATGCGAAACATTAAATGAGGGACTTAAGTTACTAAAAGGCAGATTTCATCTGAATGTTTTTAAAAAAATCCACTACATAAGAGCAATTGTATAAAGTCCAGTTACCAAGAGAGATGGCAAACTGGTCTTCATTAGATGTGTTCAAATGATAGCGAGAGAGCCATCTGTCCAGAATGTTCTGATTTGGATTCCTGTATCAAAGAATGGGTTGGACAAGGTGGCCTCAGTTGCCTCTTCCAACTTCAGGAATTTTGGGGATGGAGTTACAAAACTGGGACAAATGGGGGGGGGGGTGTATTCATTCCCCTAAATGAATGTGCAATTATGTGCAATGGGATTCAATTGTGAAGGATCCATCATAAGTTTTTGTAATCAAACATTGGGTTTTATGAGCTGCATTTTGTTTGCTTTCATCTTTGGTTTATTTAATGGGTCAGTCTTCTCCAACTATTTCTGCCTACCTATGTGATGAGAGAGATTGGGCATGGCCTGGGTCCTTTCAATTAAACAGCGTCATCTTAAACAGATTCAGGAAGTTACTGTCTATAATAGAACCCGACCCCTAAGATTTGGATGCCCTAACCTTCTGCTTTTTAAAGGACACTGATGGCTAGGTTCTTCCACTGATCATTGATCCAGAATGGTGGAAGACACCATCTTGTGTATCTTGAGTTAAATTGTTATTATATGATCCCCATATCAAAACAACTTAGCTTATGTGTGGCCAGAATCTGAAAATAACATTTAACACAGCACAGTCCTTAAGCAAAAATGGTTTAATTGAGATCTGAATATGTGGGACTGATTAGGGTAGATGGTAGGGGTGACACCGAAATATAATTTTATCATATTTTATCTCTTAAATTATTGTATTTTATTCCAATTTCATTTTAGACTGTATTTTATTCCAATTTCATTTTAAATTGTATTTTATCCAATCCCATTTTAAATTTATTTTATCAAATTTTAGTAATAATTTGCTTCTGGAGCTCTGCACTTCGATATGGCCCAAGGGCTAATCAATAAATAAATGTAATGTAAGTTATTATATGGATACAATTTTTTAAAATTTATTTTTCTTTTAAATGGGCATGAACTGCCCAGAATGGTAAATGATTGAATGAATTAATGAAGAAAATAAACTAGTTAAAGCAAGAGGTGGGAGGAGAAATTTTTATGAAATCAGTTCAGATTCTGGAGACAGTTTAAATGATGATGAAGGTTCTGGACATAGAACATTAAATAGAGGGTTTTATTGCTACTGGTAGCCTCACTTTTGAAGAGAATAAGGACAGAAAAATAATTTGTGGAGGATGGAGTCCCATTCCATTTTTAATCTTCCTCACAACATTCTGTCCCTTTCTAAAAGCCAATACTTGTTACAAGCATCTTTTATCAGAGGAAAAGAAACCAACAATTTGCTTTCTTTAGCCTAAGTATTCGGTTGCAGGATGCTGGAGGAAAGAGAGTGCACTGAAAGACAAAATGGGAAGAATTTGAAAGATCATTCTGGAGGTAATGAAAGCAAATCACAGAGAAAAGACATGCATTTAAATGTTGTCAATGTACACTTGCTTGATTATTGTCACGAACTGTACAAAAACCATTTTGCTGGTACATTCTGACCTTGACTAAAATACTCCCATCATTACTGATAGTATTGTATCAAACTTTGAAAATGTACAGGGAGAAATTCTTACTGTAAAACCAACATTAAACTCTGTAAATATCAATTCATACTAATATTGTTACAATGCAGTTGAAGTTATCAGTATAGATTTTTTATATTTACCATATGAAGTAGAACTTCTACGGTATATATAGGCTGCAAAAATATTTCAGATTACTAGATGGGAGCAAGGAGTTAGAATTTTTATTATCTCTTATTGATTGATTGATTGATTGATTCAATTTATATGCCGTTCTTCTCCGGAGTCACAGGGCGGCTTACAATGTGTTAAGCAACAGCCTTCATGCTTTTGTATATACCTGCTTAGTAGGGCTTTTGGCCGCCCCTAAGCGGTGTCCTTTTTTTTTATACAAAGTCAGCTTATTGCCCCCACAATCCGGGTCCTCATTTTACCTACCTCGGAAGGACGGAAGGCTGACTCAACCTTGAGCCTGGTGAGATTTGGACTCGCAGTAATTGCAGGCAGCTGGTAGCTAAATGCTACTTAACAACACTTTAGTCTTCTGCACCACCAACGCTCCTTCACTGCCATCTAAAGGACAAGTGCTTTTTTACAGCTCTAATATACAAGTTTTATTATCTCAATTCTGGACATTCCTTTCTCCAATTCATTGGTGAGTGACATTTTTGGCCCTGAGAATTGCACATGTTTTAAGAGCACATGCCACACAGATACTCTTTTCACACACAACTCCCTCCCCCTCAACATCAAATATTTACTCCTAAGATCTATAAACCAATTCTTTCTAGAGGTGCTTGGGAATGTATATAATCATAATAGAAGAACAACTCAATAAATTAAATAAAACCCAGAAGGATATTATCATCAAAAATACAGCAGGCCACCAAGACATCTAGCAGGACAAGAAGGATGGTCTTACCACCATCCCATACTGCACCCACAAGTCATTAGTGAGAGCTACCAATGCAATTTCTGTTCCATCCCATAACCTACCTCGAATCCTGACTGCCAAATCTCCAAATAATTTTTTTGGTTCAGAGCGTTTCTAATTGTTGCCCATCACTCTCGCCACAATCTTTCCCCAAAGGGGAGGTTGGTTATACTGGTGTCCATTACTGTTGGATCTATGGAAGGCCCCTTGAGGACTGGGTAAACCAGCACTTCTTCAAAACAGCTGGAACCTCCTTAACGAATAGGAGTGCATGTGTTTTAATCTTTTTAAAGTTTTTAATGTTTTCCTTTTTAACATTTTTTATGGGATTGTTCGCATTGTTTTATTCTTTGTTGTAAGCTGCCCAGAGTCCCTTGTGAGTTGGGCGGCATAGAAATGTGACAAAATAAATAAATAAATAAAATAACTATCAATAAGTGAGTTAAAACTACTACTTCCATCCAACTACTAGTTCCCTCCTTTTTTTTTATTGAAAAAGTTTTACAATACAAATTTTATCATTTCTCCCCCCCACTTCCCCCCAAACCACCCCCCTTCCCCCCCAACTGCCCCCAACCCCCAATCCCATATCCCCCCATCCCCCCCTTGGCTTCTGCTACAAATAAAAAAAGAAAAAATACATATAACAAAAATAATATAACAAATAAACCTATAAGTAATAAAATTTTCCTAAAACTAATAATATTATAATAAAAAACTAATAGTAGTAGTATTTACCTCATTTATCAACCATCAATACTCATTTAACAATCAATACCACTCTTATAATATTTAAGCCCAAATAAAAAAATATCATACCTTTCTCTAATCCAATATTAATAATTATTTACCTAAATCAATCCCCCTTATTATATAATAATAAAAAATAATATATAGCATCTATATCAAATAATTTTCTTTATCAATAATTTTCTTTATCAGTAAACCAATTTTTAACCTTCTCTTCACCTTAATTAAAGTTAAGTATATTATATTCCAACTGTGCCCATCAGCTAAAAAAAAAAAACCTCAAGCATTTCTCTAATCTAATATTAATAATTATTTTACCTAAAACAATCCCCCTTATTATATAATAATAAAATATAATATATAATATATAACAATTATGTCAAATGATTTTCTGTCTCAATAATCCAAATTTTAGTCTTCTCTTCATCTTGATTGAAGTTGAATATACTATCTTCTAACATAGTTTTTATAAACTTCATATTCCAGCTGCCCCCATCAGCAAAAAACATCTCTCCATATAGAAATCCCCCCGAGTGACTTTATATTTGTAAAATCCAACCACAAAGGTATTTTGTAATCCTCTAGGTAGAATATTCAACCTAGCTACTACTGAACCACCTAAAAAGAAAAACAAATGCAGCACATCCCAATTTTCCAAAGCTTGTATAAGAACTGCAAGATGCATTCCCAGATGCTCCTTTAAAGCTCTTTCAAATCCTGCCAACCCTTCCACTTCCTTCCTTCGGGTTTCCAAGATGTTTTCATCTTTATTTTCTTCATCTAGATGATTAGTTCCAAAAAGCTATAATAGGGTAACCACAGATCATCTGCAAGTATTGCAGCGATCTGTTTACCTTTCTCAAAATGATAAATCCAACTCAGGATGAGTTTTGCAAAAAATTTATAATCCATTTTCGTGTATAAATCATATCTAATCAAGATTATCTTTTAAACTGTTTCAATTAATAAAATATTGCCATCCTTTCTGTAAAAAATTCAATCTATTCATAAATGTCCTTTAAGTTTCACGAAGCGATTCAAGCAATTCAAAAAGTTTCTGTTGCACAGCAGTGGTTTTCGGTTTAGGTCCTCCCTTGACTTCTGCTTTCTGTTGCTTGCCATCATCCCCCTTTTGCTCTTGTAGAGTACTGGGCCTCTGCTGCTTCTGCTTTAGTGAGGTTTGCTTCTCATCTCGAGTTATATGTTTATCATTCGGTTCTTGCTTCAACAGTTCAAGGCCCGGTACCACATCTCTAGCATCTCTGGGATGCTTTTTTTTTAGATCTAAATATTCCATAATATGATCATCTAGAAAACCACCTAGTGCTTCTTTTTCTTCTGACACACTTTGATTTTCTGATTCCATCTGTCTGCATTGTTCCTCAGTCTCTCTTTCAGACTCTTTATCTTTAGTGTCTTCTTTCATGGTTAATGACATTGTTGAGGATGAAAATATGGGGGCTCTCTTAAGTATATTGTTATAAAAATGTTCTGCTTTTTCAATAGTATTTAAACAATATCTCACATCTTGATATCTCAAAATTACACCAACTGGTACATCCCATCTAAATGGAATCTTACTTCTCTTCAGTTCCTTCACCAAAAAACCAAAATCTTTTCTGTCTCTTAAAATCTTAGGTGGTAGCTCTTTATAAACACTAATTTGTGTACCTTCTACCTGCACAGTAGCAGAATAGGATTTTTGCAAAATATCATTTCTCAATCTTCTATCAGTAAAATAGACAACAACATCTCTGGGTAGATTCCTTTGTCTGGCCACACGTGAATTCACCCTATAGACTTTTTCAATACAGCCAAGAATTTGATCATCTTCCAACTTTAGTAATGCCGCTAATGCCTTAGCACAGATTGTTCTTAAATTTTCTCTATTATTCTCTCTTATGCCTCTTAATCTTAACGCAGACTCCATAGATTTAAATCATCACATCATTTTCAATTTTTTGATTTCTGGCATCAGCTTTAAAAAAATTTTCTTCTGTGACTTTCATCTTGGAATCAAGCCCTGTACTGATTTCAGCCACTTTCTTCCCCATTTCCAACACCGCATTTGAAAGATCAGAAACTACTTTAGTAATAATTTGGTTCAGTTTATCATATTTTTCCTGTACCAGTTCCTCAAGTTGCTTCTGTGAGCTTTCTATCTTCTCAACAACACATCCCAAAGACCTAGTTATAAAGTCTTTTAAATCCTCATTTCCAATTCCCTGCAACTGCATTTGAGTCTTCTCAGACTTCTCAGTCTTCTCTACTTTTTCCTTTGTCTGATAAGTAAGGGAGCCCCCCCTTGATTTTTGTTTAGGAGTCATACTTCCACAAAATCTTAACTTTCCCCAAAAAGCAAAGGGATTCTATTTAAATCAATTTTGTTTCTTTTTCCAAAAATCCTGTTAAAATGTCTCTTTTAAGTACTTCAAAGCAGGCTTAACTCTCACTTTCACTTTCCACTCTCCATTTTCTCAGGCATTTTCTCTAGCAAAGCCAGTCGCCATTTTCTGAGGCATTTTCTTAAATCTCTTTTTCCCTTAAAACGTATTAAAAAGACAAATACTTGCTTTTTTCCTTTTTAGTGGGTCCTGGTTTCAGCAGATTGCTCGCTTGCTGTAGATTTTTATCATTCTAGTGGTGTTACTCTCGCCGTCTGGCTCTGCTGCTGCGAGCAGAGGTCCCTCGTTGCGCGGAGCTTCCGTGGGGTGAATAGGGAGCCATCACCCTGAGCCCTTCCCAGGACAAAAAGAAAGTCCTGGGGGCAACTCAGGGAGGCTCTACTGACCCCCACTAGCTCTACCCGCTCTGCTGTTTTCAGAGCGGGTTTTCCGAGCCGCCTGCCAGCTGTAGGGCGGCTCCAACATACGGCGAGGCCGGCGGTCATTAAAAGACCGGCGACGACGGAGACGCCACCGGAAGCTCTCTAGTTCCCTCCTTTTTTTAACTAGCCAGGAGAGTCAGGAATCAAATCAGTAAAAGGTAGAGTTCATATCACTTCCTTGAATTCCATATATCATTCATACAGAGACTCACTGTAATAAGGGAAAGGCTTACGAAACTGGAAGGTTTGGTATATTAACCAGGAAATTTTCCTGCCTCATCCCTGGAAACAAAGTAGCAGTGTACATTTTTCTCTTCTTCAAATGGTTTAGTAATAGCAAGGGTAGTGCTACAGCAGACTTACCAGTTTTTCCTCTTTTTGCTGGAACCTGTAGATCTCAGACAGGCAGGTGGCTTGTTGTTCCAACTTCAGGTTGGAACTCCCCCTCCAAGGGAGAATCTCTCTACTTCTTGAAGGGAGAAATCTGCCATACTTTTTGGAGTATAAGACACATCTTTTTCCCCCTAAAAGAGGGTGAAAATTTGTGTGTGTCTTATATACCAAATATAGCCCTGCCCAGCCTCTGAAGCAGAGGTTTCAGAGGCTAAAAAAAGCCTCTCAAACCTCCGTTTGAGGAGCTGGAAAAAAAAGCCTCTCAAACAGGTATCAGAGGCTTTTTTCAGCCTCTCAAACCTCTGTTTGAGGCTCTGGGGAAAAAAAGCCTCCGAAATGGAGGTTTCAGAAGCTTTTTTCAGACTCTCGAACCTCCGTTTGAGAGGCTGAAAAAAAAAGCAAAGCACAGAGCTCACAACCAATGAACCTGTTGCTAAAGTTCACCTCTGGAACAGCTGATGGGAGGTATTCTAGGAGGCCGATCCACCCCCAATCAGCTTTTTTCTTACTTTCCTCCCCAAAATCTAAAGTTCATCTTATACTCCAGTGCGTTTTATAGTCCAAAAAATACCATATCTAAGTAATTCCTATGAAGGAGCTCAGCTTTATTCATTATGATCCATATTTTAGGTCCACATTATCACAGTCTGGACCTGTGCAGCATTTGCTAAGATGATTTGAAGTCAATAAATTCTCAGTCAATACTCTCTCTAATGGTTGCCCAGTTTAGGGGTCCCCAACCCTGGGCCACAACTGACTACTAGGCCTTGAGCCACTTGGGACTGGGCCACAGAAGTAGCAGGTGAGTGCACACATGCATGTGAATTCCCATTTGCGTGAGCAATGAGCAAGCACATAAGTATGCGTTCCATTTGCACGAGTGGCAGACGTGTATGCCCACTGCGCATGGAAATGGAGCTGACTGCACTGGAGCTCACACGGAACCATCCCCTCTCCCCTCCCAGGCCGCAAAGCTGGAAAGGTTGAGGAACTCTGGTCCAGTTACAATTCAGTTAAGAAAGAAATAGAATATACATGCATTCTATATTGTCATTTACAGCTAGTTTTAATATTTTTTTAGTATCATTTTAATATCTCTTGAGCATTTCAGTATGACACTTGGGCCATTTCCTAGGGCCACTAGGAGTCAAGCAGTATATACATTTAATAAATTATTATGGTTTGCTACATGGTCAACCAAATTTTTAGACAGGATTTGGCAGTTTTGTCTGCCCATTGGATCCATCCAAAGGACCTGAGATATCAAAAAGATGTTCTAAGTAAAGCTGCCTTTTGCAATTGACTGATGGTGATTTTGTCAATGCCTATGATGTTCAAGTGGTGCCACTTGACTAGATCTAATCAACAGAAGAGCCATTTATGTCATGGTGACATTCTTCCACGATGCAGAACTGTAAGAATGAGAAGATGGAATTGTAGCAAACATTAATCATTTACTGCAGGGGTGTCAAACTGGAGGTCTGAGGGCCAGATGCGTCACATGAAGGCCATGCCCATCTCAGCTCTGTGAATGGGGAAAACATTGTGAAACGTCACATGACGGCAACATGAGGTGGCGAGTTTGACACCTGTAATATACTTTGTAGTTATTTCATACTTGAATCTGATGTAATTTAATTATTTTATATTTTTTCAGCTGCTTTGAGAGGTCTGGGTGAAAAATAGCTAAGAAATGGTTTCAAGAAAATGTCAGCTCTGCCCTGATTCTACTCTTTCTCTTGCTGCTTATCTCTTCCCCTAGCCCTCCTACTTCCTAGCATATCCATGTCAGAGAATGTGTTTGGTTTTGTGTTTAGCCTGTTTCTTTTCTTTTTCTGGGAAAATGGAGAATCTTTTAAAAATACCATGTTTTCTCGAAAATAAGACCCTGTGTTATATTTTTTTGAACTCTGAAATAACCGATTGGCTTTATTGCGATGCACTCAAAAGCCCGATTGGGCTTATTATCAGGGGATGTCTTATTTTGGGGAAAATGGTATATGTCTGCATTGAAATTCTGGTTATTCCTAAGTAAGATTATCAATGTTGCCAACTAAAGAAGACGAGCATATTTAGGTGTAATAAGCAGTTTTGACCACTTTACTGGGAGGAATTGTATTTGGTGTGGTTGTGTTGTCATTCAGAGAAGGAGTCCTAAGTTTCCTTTTCCTGTGCAACTATGAAAAACGTAGGAGCCCCAGTTCTCAGAAGCAAACCACAATCTGAAAAAAGTGGGAGGCTTCTAGCTTTGCAAAAAGATTGCCAATATTTTGAGCCACCAGATTAGAGGAAGAGATTCTTTACTTCTGAAATCTTGCATGGAAGCCACTAGATGTCACTGTTGGTCTTGAAGTGGAAACATGGTCTCTTCCCAACTTCCTCTCATTTTTTTTTTTTTTTTGAAAGATTCCTCATTCATGATGCTGGGTTATTAGTCCTGTTGCTTACTTGATACAGAATTGTGAGCAGAAGAGTTTTGGACTGCCTAAAGATAGAATATTCATCCAGAACTACTATACAATCAGCAAAACTTAACAGTTTGTAAAGTTTGCAAATGCTTTAAGTGATGTTTGCCATTACTGAGTATTATTATTATTATTTTGGTACGTGTGTGCTCTCAAGTTAGTCTTGACTACTGATAACTGCCTGGACAAGTTCCTGCAGTTTTCCTGACAAGATTTTGGAAGTGTTTTGCCCATGCCTTCTTTCTAGGGCAGAGAGAGAGGGACTGGCTCAAAGACACCAAGATGGGCTTCATGCATGGCACGACTAGAACTCACGGTCTCCTGGTTTTTAGATTGGTGCCTTAACCACTATAGCAAGCCAACTTTCACTAAAATACTATTATGTTTTTTTTTACTTTTATTTTTTATTTTTCCCTGTACATGAGGACTGAACTGAAATCATGAATTCTTTTTGAAACATTGCATATATTTTAACCCATAGGTTTCACCTAGTCACCATCCCAAGAATTTCCTCAGAATAGTCCCTTCTTTTAAGAGAACAAAACCAAGCATGAGGGGAAAAATGTGTTTTACACAATTATATAGTAATTACCATTCTCAGAAAGATATCTTGTTGGCAAATGACCCCATACCTATGGCTATCTTATTTTGTATATTTCTTGATAATGGAAAGCTTCATTTCTGATACAATCTGCAATTTTTTCTACTCTTATCTTAAAATGCCCTCTGGAATAAAAATCCTTATTATACTTCAAAATTATCATGAAATGTTGAGGTCATTTCAAGCCTTTGGAGCCTTTTGGGGGGGGGGTTGTTTAATTCAGACAGAGGAAGAGCAGAGGAAGTGCAGTGGTGGTTCTATGCAATCAGTGCAAAATTAATTGAAGTACATTGAAGTATTATTTCCTATGTTTTGAACTAGATTGTACTCCAAAGCAATTCACAACAGCAAAGCAAAGCATAAAGTGAAAGAAAAAAGGCTAATGAGCTGATATAGAAAATTAGTTAAAATTGATCAGTAAAGACTGGTTTCTTTCATTGAACTAACCACAAAGTGATAGAATAGTAGTGTCAGGGTTTCAACCAATGCCTTAATAAAATCAGGAGCCTCAAGCCATTGTGCAAGAAAAATCCAGTTTTTTATTAGGAGCACCATGTCAGCATGATCTAAGTGAAGCCAGCTCTGACTTCACTCAGTCCACGCCTTGCCTCTGATCCTGTTGCCCCCTCCCCCCCCAAGGTGTGTCACCTGTCACATTCCCCAATGAAGCAATTTCATGGGTCGTAGAAGTCACTCCCTCTGGCTGTTGCGGGTCTCAGTGGAGATGGCCTTGACTTCGGCTGGCTAGGATGTTTTTTGTTTTGACTGAGGTGTGAATTCTTTGGTGCAGCTGCAAGGCACGATTTCCCATCCCCCTGCCTATGGCAACTCGGGAGCAGGTCAGGAAAGATTCACAAGTTGACACATAGGGAATGCCCACCTTAGCACAGCATTGATCTGAAGATATGGCTTTTCATGTGAATTCAACCATAGCTGAATGGCAGTTGCAAAAGTTTGATAATGGAACCTTTTAGTCATGCCCTTTATTTGTTTGGATTTGTCCTTCTCTCACAAACCCAAGAATCAGGGTTGAATACAGTATCTCAAAAATAACAGGTAATAATAATAGGTAACATTGTCTCCAGGGTAGTATATGAAGATATAAGAGTCTGAAACATTAATTAAGTCAGGTTTGAACCTGGATGGAAGAACTATCTGGAATCTCTTAACTTTAGGTGGTGTAGTGCATTTCCTTCAATAGCCAGTATTTCCTATTCATTCTGTTAAGTGGAATTCTGGAGTCTTGACAGCAATATAATTGAGCTTAACATTTACCCAACTATGCCCTCCTGGGAAAACGGGTATAAATAAGCTCCTGGCCAGTTGGCACCCTGATAGCTCACTGCATCTGGCTTGTCTGTATTTCAGTCAATTTATGTTTATTGCTTTTCTTAATATGCACACATGCATACACAAACATACTATGGCAAGGTGTAGAAAAAGGAAAACGAAATAATCCTAAACGCAAAAGCCCTACTAAGCAGGTATAAACAAAAGTATGAAGGCTATTGCTTAACGCATTGTAAGCCACCCTGAGTCTCCGGAGAAGAGAGGCATATAAATTGAACCAATAAACCAATAATAATAATAAACGACTTGCAATTTCTGTTTTGTTGTTGCATCCTCTTCTTGGACTTGGTTATAAGAATTGCTATGCCAGTGCCCACAGTTTGCAGTCATGGTGGCCTCACGTTTAATAAATAGTCTGAAAAGCCATTAAGAAATAACTTTGGCAAGCTAAATTTCTATTCTAGAGTCCCTGTATGTTGAAAAAGTTTGACTCTCAACATTCAGAAACTGGCTATTTTCAGTTCACAGACGTTGTATTGAAGCTGAGCTGTCCAAGGTGTAAAGTCTAAAAGAAAAAGAAAAAGAAAAAGAAAATAAAAACATATAGAAAATCTTACTAATATACACAGGCAAAGAGGAAGAAATTGAAACATGGGAAGCAAATTCAGTGTGAGTAACTCTTGCTCAATGCTTGTAGCCAAGTGATATGATTTTCTAAGCTTGTTTATTATTAAAACACCCTATCAATGTGGAAAGAAGTCTAAATCATTTCTCCTTCTTCATAGGCACATACATAGGATTTATGTCACGGGGTAAACAATTTTATCTAAGGATATAATATTCCTGTATTCCAGCAATAATAAGAAAGTCCAATTCAGCAAAAAGTTGCATGGTTTCGTGTATTAATGGGCCAGATATAATGAATCATACTATGCATATCTACCTGGACGTATGTTCAACTGCATATCTCAATCAAAATTTACATGGCTGAAAACTTTTGCCTAGTTTATTTTTATTTTACAAATATATTTCTGATAGTATTCCAGAAGGTGAATGTTGCTGTTCACTCAGGCATTGGGGTAGGGTAAATAAAAGCTCTTGTCTGATGAATTGGGTACATTTGACATACGTTTTGGTGTCAGTTGTCTGGATTTTAAACTTCTTCATTAATTTTATTATATTTTTCTTCACTTCATTGTGTTTTATCTTCTTTTCCTCATGTTGTGAGCTGTCCAGAGTTTTGTGGTGCTGAAATTGAATTAAATCATATAAAGCTAGGCAAGACTGACAGACAAGTATCTTAGTTTGACAATCTTTGTGTGTGTGTGTGTGTGGGGGGGGCTAATCTCACTGTCAGGAATTGGAATTCCCTGACAAAGAAACATTCTCAGAAAGTGCAAATTAAGTTTATCAAGTGATTCTGAATTTAAATTTGTCAGTAGATTTTACACCTGGGTTTGTGCAGTTTTTGCCGCTTGGAAAAGGAACTGCAGGAACAAGCAGGACAACAGCTATAAGATACTACTATTTAAATCACATCTCTACTATTTAAATCACATCCCATTATATGACCATTGGTGCCTAGATAGTATGGCTAAGAAAACCATGTTCACAAATACGAAGATAGGATACTGTTCCATTGTTAAGTGAGGAGATTCCTGGCCCATACTGGGATTTTTTCCATTTGAGCAGGACACCAGTTTTCCCTCATGGCTGACTGGCTCAGAGCCATTGGAGGTACGCAGAGGATCCTGTATTCCAGTAAAGAACAAAATAAAGATTGTTGAGAGAATTCAGTTTATGAGTCTTGAAGAGATACCAATGTCTCTAGATTTTGTTTCTCTGAGAAAAACCTGCCCTTGATTCACATTAGGCCAATATAGAGGGAAAATGATGGGATTGGTTTCCTAAACTATAACTGCCTTCTCACTTTTAAGAACTGCAAGGCAAGGCAAATGTAAGGAGTTCTGAAATAAAATGAGCCAGAAAATCGACATGACAAAACATGCGGGCTACTTGACTTGCATATAGCTTTTGTCAATATGATAGATAGGATGTTCTTTCTAATAGTTCTTAATGGTGTTTTTCTTGATCAGAACTGAATGGCAAGGCTTTAAAGATTTATTTATAGATAAGATAAGGGAAGAAGAGAGGTTTTTTTTGTTAAAATATAGATGTTATTATTTCTGGTACATGTTATATTGGTAAAGGAGTTTTGAGAGGAGACAAAGACAAAATGGTAAGAAATTAATTTGTGAGTTTCTACTGGAAGGAATTGAAGATAAATATATTTTTTAATATATTGCTATTTCTGATAGATCTTAATGCAGGTGTTAAAAAACTTCCTTTGAAGAATTTTAAAGATTTGTTTATCTATAAGAGATAAGATATTGGAAGAAATGTTTTGTTGTATTTTTAGATAAAATGATATGTTACTGTGTTAAAAGGAAAGGAAAGGTATATGAAAAGGATTTATTTGATTAAGGTTAAACATGTCTCTTGTTATTTGTGGTAATTCTTAATTGGTGTTTACTAATTAAGATTGAAAGACTAAGATTTATAATTCATTTATGTTAAGAGAAGAGATAGGAAAAGAAGAGATCTTTGATTGAAATGTTAGAGAAGGTGATAAATTATTGAAATGGTTTTTACTAGTCTTGATGAAGGGGGAAGCCACCTTTTTTCTCTTTTTCTTACATATTTTTCCTTACCTTTCCTCCCTTTTGTCCTATACTGTTGCATTTTAGAACTTTAATAAAAGTTACTATTAATACACACACACACACACACACACACACACGCACGCACGCACACACACACAGTGTTTTCCTATCAAGACACCTGGTCTACCCCAGCATGTGGGAGTGTACTGCATCCCTTTTGCCTTTCAGTTCCAATCCAGGAGCCCTCAAGGGACGAAGAGAGGAGAACTTGTGGGTCAGTGGTTAATACAACTGCCTAACATGCAGGCAGCCCAAGTTTGAATCCAAGTAAGGGTATGGCTAGCGGATGAGAGCTAAATAGCTTGAAATAGATCTATACTAGTCTCCTTTTATTTCTTTATCAGCAAGATATAAATTATATATATATAATTATATATAAAATTCTCTTTTCGTAGGTCTTTATGTGTATTTTTCTCTCAGTTTTTCCTATGTAAATCAAGATGTTTCTACAGGCATAGTTCAGTGAAATCTCATTCACTAGTTTTTAGGCTTTATCAGACATCAAAGCAGCATTTTGCTGTCTGTTGTGAGACTTAAGGGAGACTAAGATAGATCTATTTCTGACTAGTTTGTCTTCTTCAGTTAGCCAGACCCTCATCTCATGACTCCTCCCTGTAACGGTCAAATATTTATTTTATTCTTTTTTCATAGGTCTTTATGTGTATTTTTCTCTCAGCCAGGCTTTTCCTACGTAAATCAAGATATAAATCAAATTTTAAAAAAAGATGTTTCTACAACCATAGTTCAGTGAAATCTCATTCACTAACAATATATATAGTTTTTCTATCGAAGCATCTGGTCTACCCCAACATGTGGGAGGGAGTATACTGCTTCCCTTTCGCCTTTCAGCTCCAATCCAGGAGCCCTCAAGCAGTCTCATTCACAACAAACCATTTCATACCAAATTTATATTTCGCTGATAAATATTTCTTTATCAGTGAAATATAAATTATACATATATACAGGTGAAACTCGAAAAATTAGAATATCGTGCAAAAGTTCATTTATTTCAATAATGCAACTTAAAAGGTGAAACTAATATATGAGATAGACTCATTACATGCAAAGCGAAATAGTTCAAGCCTTGATTTGTCATAATTTTGATGATTATGGCTTACAGCTCATGAAAACCCCAAATTCACAATCTCAGAAAATTAGAATATTACATGAAAACAATAAAACAAGGATTGCACATAGAACAATATCGGACCTCTGAAAAGTATAAGCATGCATATGTACTCAGTACTTGGTTTGGGTCCCTTTTGCATCAGTTATTGACTCAATGCAGCATGGCATGGATGCTATCAGCCTGCGGCACTGCTGAGGTGTTATGGAAGACCAGGATACTTCAATAGTGGCCTTCAGCTCTTCTGCATTGTTCAGTCTCATGTCTTTCATCTTTCACTAGGCAATGCCCCATAGATTCTCTATGGGGTTCAGGTGAGGTGAGTTTGCTGGCCAATCAAGTACAGTAATCCCATGGTCATTGAACCAGGTTTTGGTACTTTTGGCAGTGTGGGCAGGTGCCAAGTTCTGCTGGAAAATGAAGTCAGCTTCCCATAAAGCTCATGTGCAGAGGGCAGCATGAAGTGCTCCAAAACCTCCTGGTAGATGGCTGTGTTGACCCTGGATTTAATGAAGCACAGTGGACCAACACCAGCAGATGACATGGCTCCCCAAATCATCACAGACTGTGGAAACTTCACACTGGACTTCAAGCATCTTTCAGTGTGTGCCTCTCCATTCTTCCCCCAGACTATGGCGCCTTGGTTTCTAAATGAGATGCAAAAGTTGCTCTCATCAGAAAAGAGGACTTTGGACCACTGAACAACAGACCAGTTCTTTTTGTCTTTAGTCCAGGTAAGACACTTCTGACATTGTTTGTTGTTCAGGAATGGCTTGACAAGAGGAATACGACATTTGAAGCCCATGTCCAGGATCCGTCTGTGTGTGGTGGCTCTTGATGCACTGACTCCAGCCTCAGTCCACTCCTTGAAAGTCCCAACACTTTTGAATGGCCTTTTCCTGACAATCCTCTCCAGGCTGCGGTCATCCCTGCTGCTTGTGCACCTTTTTCTTCCACTCGTTTCCCTTCCACATAACTTTTTATTAATGTGCTTTGATACAGCACTTTGGGAACATCCAACTTCTTTTGCAATTACCTGTTGAGGCTTTCCCTCCTTATGGAGGGTGTCAATGCTGGTTTTCTGCACAACTGTCAGGTCAGCAGTCTTTCCCATGATTATGATTCCTATTGACCCAGACTGAGAGACCATTTAAGGCTCAGGAACCCGTTGCAGGTGTTATGGTTTAATTAGCTGATGAGAGTGGGACACTTTGAGCCTAGAATATTGAACCTTTTCATAATATTCTAATTTTCTGAGATTGTGAATTTGGGGTTTTCATGAGCTGTATATAAATCCAATAAATAAATAAATAAATAAATAAACCATAATCATCAAAATTATGACAAATCAAGGCTTGAACTATCTCGCTTTGCATGTAATGAGTCTATTTCATATATTAGTTTCACCTTTTAAGTTGCATTACTGAAATAAATAAACTATTGCACGATATTCTAATTTTTCGAGTTTCACCTGTATATAATGCATATCAGGTTAAGCATTGTGGCAATGCAGCATCTTTTCCCCAAGCCCTTTCAAATAACGTGTTTACCTTCAGAAACATTTTGAAAGATCTATATATTAGGTATTTATAATCATATGTGTACTATCTTGTATGTACAGCATTAACTCAGATAATGGAAATCGGGCCAACTATGCCTCGAAACTCTTTGAATTATTATTTTTTTATTTCAAATTGCTCTCTGCCTTTGTGCTTAGATTCAGAGTAACCTGGATGGAGTGCTAGGTTGAAATCTCAATCTCTATGGCTTCCAGGGATCAATCCAAAGCCGATCACTTGGTATCCCATCTCAGCTTTTCTATCTTGTATCATATGCAGAATGGGGATTACAGTGACCTGATTTCAATTATAAAAGTGAAAGTAAAATCAGTAGGATCAACTCAGAATGCAATTAGGCAATGAGCCATTCATATCCAGAAAAAAAAAATTAGGTGGGCAAATAATAATACAATCACAGTGTTGTTGATTTCTGCCATGACATGCCCAAGTGTGGAGTGCTTTAATACAATGTGTCATTTGGAATTCATAGAATGGAGCTAATGACTCAACAGCAAATGCTGTTGTGTGTGCTAAGTTTAACTGTGTAAAACTCATAGTTTTAGCTTATAAATTAAGTTTAGAATTGGGCTTATTCTTGAGTTTAGAATTGGGCTATCTGCCCAATGAATGTAGTAGGAGTTACCTCCATATGAATATTTCCAGGATAGTGAACATGCAGCAATGTGATGTGTTCGTATTTAAATCCAATTATGCCCAATGGAATTTGACTCTATATTATTTGCTATTAAGCAGGCCACTTCTCTATACACAAAAGTTAATTTGAGAAAGGAGTGTTGAGAGCTGAAGGCTTTTGCAAATGTAACTAGGAAAGGTAACCCATTAAATTCTGTAAGATTTACTGCCTGGTAAGTATCTCTAGCTATGCACTGCACATCCATGGAGTCTATGCACAACAGGACTGATTAATTTTGAATACAGGGCTTATTGGAGCAAGGAAGCTTAGTATAAACCTACTTCAGGAGATATTCCAGTGGATAAACCATGAACATCTCTAGAACAGGAGAACAGGGCAGGACAAAGAGGAATTTTCAATGGGGGTAAAGCTTGGCAAGCTGGCACTGGGGCGACATTGACATGCATGTGGGAACCCTGATTCTGGCAATGCACTGCCAAGAAGATCTAAGCCATTGTCTACCATCCTTTGGTTTAAAAGAAAAACGAATCAATTTCAGGGAGGCTGAGGGAGGGAGATCTGCAGACAGGGAAATGGAAAAACTCTTGTCTAGCGCTGTAGAAATGAATGGTCGGGAAGCTTACTGGTATTTGGTGCAGGAGTTTTAAAGAGAGACTGGATGAGATTTCCTGCTGCGTTTCATTGAAGGAGGAGGAGGAGGAAGAGGAGACTGGCAGGGAGGGAGGCCTGCAGCCAGCGGTACCTCACTCCGAGGTAGGGTAAGGAACTAAGGATGGCATCCTTTACTCGAGAAACCCGCAGTCCGAGCTTGCCAGTCTGGTTCGCTCGCTCCTTCTGTTCCTTTCGTTTGAGTCTGCCTTCTCCTCCCGCCTCTCCCCACTCCGAGGCGGGCTCGGTCAGTGGCCGGTGGCATTGTGACGTCACAGAGGACGGGTCTTTTATAAGGACGGGCGCGAGAAGCTCCCGCTTCCTCGGCTCAGCGGAGTGGCGGGTCCGCCGGGAAAGCGGAAGCCTTCCTGATGGGCAGATGAGCCGGGAGGGGGGCTGCGTCGCGGGCTTCGCCGGAGGGCGAGGGGCATGAGGCAGGGGGCGACATGACCGTGCCGCTGCTGAAGATCGGCGCCGTGCTCAGCACCATGGCCATGGTCACCAACTGGATGTCCCAGACGCTGCCTTCTCTCGTGGGGCTGAATGGCACCATCTCTCAGGCCGGCACCTCCGAGAGAAGCGTGAGTTCTCCTTCTCTTCCCACCCACCCACCCACCCACCCACCCCGGAGAAAAGGGGGACCCGGGCTGCCCCGCGGCTGTCCCTTCGAGGCGATGCACCTCGCTTAGTGGCTCTGGAGGGCTTGATCGCCTGACTTCTTGGCGAGAAGGGGACCCTGCCCTTTCCTGCCCTTCGTTTCTAGTAACGAAGTTGGAAGGGACCTTGGAGGTCATCTAGTCCAACCCCCTGGCCACGCAGGAGACCTGTATTAGGGATTCGAACCGCCGACCTTTCTGATCGACAAGCTCAGAGTCTTAGCCACCGAGCCACCTAACTCAGCTGCGCCAAAGGAGCGCTGCGAGCCAGAAGTTGCCTCCTTTCCCAACCTCGTCCCAGAAAGGGATTTCCCGGGTTTGCTTTCTTTGCCATTCCGACGAGACGGGTTTATCCGCCTGAGTCTGGCGTTTGTTTTCTAAGTTGCGTCGCGATGAGTCTTGTTTGGGGGCTGCTGGGGGAACGAGAGAGGCGGCTCGGTTCCGATTTATCGTCAAAGCTTCTTTATCCTACCTAGGAGGGAAAGACACTTTTTTTCCCCTGCTTGGCCCTTTCTGCTTCTGTGTGCGGGTATTAAAAAAAAATGTTGGAAAGACAACTTCGTTTTCAGAAGGTTTTCGGTGGGAGAGCGTTGGTTAGAAAACAAGAGGTTAAATCAAGCCCCCTTTTTATACGTCCTCCCGTAGGAATTAGGCGGCCTGGCGGCCAGACTTCACACCAACCGGGAGGGAAATGAGAGCTGCCTGCCCACGGCGGCGGGATCGAGATTTGGGAGTTTTTAAGTTGAACTTGGAAAAAATTGCAGAGCGGGGTAACGTTAGTCTTCGAGATTTGGAATGGGGATTTATGACAGATTGGGACTAAGGTGTGCTTCCTCAACTTGGAAATCTCCTGCTGGCTGGACTTCTGGCTGGAAAATAATTTCAAATCGCTTGAAATTATCCGAAAGACTTCTGAACGGATGTGTGTGTGAATGAATGTGGTGCCCCTGCTGTCTTTTTCTCTTAATTCACAACAGAACTGCTGCTGCATGAACTATTTCCTCTGCCCAGATGTCTCCAACCCATTTGGAGCTCTTATTCTCGACTTCTTTAGGGTTGTTTTGATTCTTTCACTCTTTCCATCTCTTCTAAAGGCTGAAGGGGTTTGGGGAGGGCAGACTAGATGTCTTCCTTTTTGCCACTGCCCTCTTTTTACCAATGTTTCCTCTGAAACTTTGTTAAATGATCCCTCCTATTATTCTGCTATGCAACCCTTCTGGAATGAAAAGAAGGATTGTCACACACATACCCCCCCCCCCCCAACCATTCTCCTGACTGTGGCTAGTCCTAACTGCAGTGGATCATCCCTGGGCTCCTCCTAGACTCTTTCAGGGAAGCATCTTCCCTTGCTCAAATATTGGTTTCTTTGGGGTCTCTACACCATTCTCCTCTGCTGAAAACCTCCATGCCAGTCCTTTCCCAATCGCTGTGACTTTTTTTCAGGCCCATTGAAGGGTTCATTTGGATTGATTGCTTTATTTCTTTTCAGCTGGGAGACAGAATTAACAATTCTCTCTTTCCCATCGTTTTTTTTTTTTCTCGTTTCATGCTTGTCTGAGTAGATTTTTCCACCGGTGGAAAACTTTCTCCAATTCTTAAAGGAGAAATGCTCAGCTCTGTAAATCTTGGTGTATAATGGGGAAGAAAGGTTCTGAAATGTAGACTGGTTGTGAGCTCTGCAGAGCATACTGGAATTGGTGAATTGGTGTATTTGTGCCTGAGATGTTTTGATTTTTCAATATTGCTGTATACAAGTGCAACAAAATCTATTCTTCCACTGTGTAGGATTCATTTGATGTTTTAAACAATATAGCCTTTAAACAGTGTCTCTGGGTATGCTTTGAAGGATAAGCTTCAAATAGTGGTAGCAAGTCAATTAGTGTTTAGAGTAGGAAACACCCATAAAGGTTTTTGATAAACAGATCGGGTCTGATCCTCTCCCAATTTTGCTTCTGTCTCCATATACTGGTACCTGTCTGTTTGTACTTAAACCCACATGCATACGAAGCAGTTAGAGAAACCCCAGCCAATAAACCCTTGAAAAGGAATCCCCACATCCTTGGTGAGGTTGTAGCCGAGCTGCTGATTTTGAAATTGCTGGATAGATTGATGGACTGTGATGCATAGGTACCATAATGGGTATTTCCTCAGGATTAAAAAGAAAGGAAGCCATAGGATTGGAATATTGTTCTCCACATAGGAATTGGAGAGGATCTTTGGAGATAGAATGGAGATGGTCTAATGCCGATTATAGGCATCTCACTGTGAAGCTTAAGGGCACATTGATTTATATACCCATGTGTTGGAATTACTCTGGTGACTGTAATTTGATAGTACGGCAAGTGATGCAAATTTGTACAGGATAATATGGCTTGCTAGCTCTTTACTCTCTATCAATTCCAAAAGTAAAATGTGTGTACATTTTTCATGTCTGGTTAATTATAGGGACATGGGAAAAACAAGCTAAGAAAGATGATGGGTGTCAAATGCTCTGCTCATTTCTAAGACTTCGGTGTCTAGGATTTGATAGGACCAAAGCTTCTTAGGGCTGGGAGAAGGAGCTTCCTGATCACAAATAGCAAATACTATAAGCAAAGAGAGGTGGGACTGGTAGATATGCAAAGCTATCAATGTCCCAGAATGGGTAAATCCTAAAATGGAAATAGTCTTTCCCTTGCCAGAAGAGAAAGTGGAGGTTAGCTGTGGTGACTGAAAATACGCTTGGAACAAATGAATGAATGGATCTCTGCCAAGAAGCTTCTAGATCATCCTGGAGCCCTGCCGGATGCCACCTATCCATTCCAGGGAATCTAGCTTTGTCAGCTGCAGCAAATCTATCCACTTGAATGCTCATTTCTTATTGCTTCCTTCAGTGTATTCACCTGATGTAGAGCAAGCTAAGTGTGTCTATTTCACAGTGGGAAAGGCTGAGGTCCCAGTGGAAAGGAAACTGAGCTTTCAATTTGAAAGTGCTAATTCCTTTCGATTTGGCACAACATTGGTTTGTCCTTATCTCACTCAACTGCCTTAGGGCATTTTCTCACCTGAGATTTACGGTTTTCCTTTGCATTTATTTCTTCCTGTAATCTGGATATAAAGCCAACATGTTCTAGAAAGTGTATGCTTAATTAGGGAAAAATAGGTTTCTATCTGCATGTTAGATATTCTGAGAGTATTCATACACATGCACATATTAAAAAAGCCAAGAATGTGTGTTTAATGTTACATACAGTATGGTAATATTCATCATGTCCTTGAGTGGCCTCTTAATAGCACTCTCGGTGGACAAAATTAGAACTGAATGAAGGGTATGCCGTGTAAGAAATCACCATAGTTCTCTGTTGGATTTTTATTATTATTATTATTATCCTGTAGAGGGTTTCCAAATAGCTCACTGCAAAAACCAGAAGAATCCCAGGATGCTGTCTAGTTTTCACACAATACCGTGGCTTATTTTTCCACTTGCAATAAATCCTTATACCTTCATGTGGGTTAGGAAGAGCTCTTACCTAGACTATTTCCTAACTCTCAGGAGTGGAGGCATTCAGGTGTGTGTAAATATATATTGTTTACATATATATATGTATGTCTGTATATCGAAACGTCGCTGCTATCCTTCTAAAGATATGTTTACAAGTACACGGGAAGAAACCCGAGATATTACCTGTACACACATATATACCCGTGAAAACTTACACAGATATATATATAAGCAGACATGCGAGCTCCAGAACTTAAAATTTTAAAATAATTAAAATTTTATTTAACTAAGCTTTCGTCAGCCATCTGCTGATATCGTCAAAGTATTAAACTACCATTACAAAGATCTCTGCCTTTATATGCCATTAATCAATTGTTCATGCAATCTGTTAAGAACCAAATTCTACAACTTCTCTGTTTTCTTGAATTGGTGAGGAATTAGGAAAAAAAATTAGGAAAAAAAATAAATAAACCAGGGCATAAAGTAAGACGATGTCAGCTATTCAGGATAAATTTAAAATTAGACTATACATTTCACCTACGGTTCTTGATTTTTGTGCCCATTGCTGGACATACAGTATGCTTTTATTAATTGGCAGCCTTGTACTCTTCTCCCACTGGGGCTGTGGGAATGCAAATGTTTTGACATTTATGATCTGATGCAAGCCATCCCACTGTTGAATTGGTGATGTGCTTTGTTCACTCCCAGGCATTGGGAGATATGGTGAAATACCATTCGAAAAGCCTTAGTGGTTGAAATTTCAATTGTCCTGTCTGAGGTTTGCCTCCTGCTGTTGGGGAAAGCACATGGCATTTTAAGCCTGTCTTCTTTCAAAAGGTGCCAGCCAGTTATACTGGCATTGCATGGGATTGCCAGACATCTCAGCATGAATTGTCACCATTTCCTTTTGTTCTGTATGCTTTCTGTGTATTTTTTTTAAAATAGTTTCTTTAAATGAAACTTTCTTTTCATGAACAGGAACTGCTTTATGTATTGGCTGCATTCACACAACATGCTTACCCTAGCATTTACTGTATTAACCCACTTTCTCACTTGACACAGTACACTGAACCATAAATAATAAAGTGGTCCAGATTTGTGTAATTCACTGTGGCAAAAAAGCAGAAGCAGCAGCTAATCAAGCCTCATGATGGATGGAGGGATCTGCTAAGACTTTACCTGACCTAGTTAAGCACATTGTTGTGAATACAGCCTTAGGTTGTATAATTGCTATGTGTGTGTGTGTGTGTGTGTGTGTGTGTGTGTGTGTGTGTGTATATGGCAATTATACAATCTGCATTGCTGTTGTTTGGCTTCGTGGTCGTGCCACATTTTCCTGGTGGGTGTCAGTCTGCTCCATGTATGGATTGGAGACAACAGCAATGCAGCTCACCAGCTCAAATCCCCCTGCAACTCAGACTAACCTGAGCACAACCAAACCCCATCCAAACAGAACACACCCCCAGCCAATCAGAGCACAGCAACCCCCCCATCCAATCAGACCACAGCCAAGCCCCCATCCAATCAGTTCATACCCCCACTAGCAGTTAAAAGGAAGAAACAGCTGCGATCACACATTGCTCCTAGAAGCACGAAGCCGAGAACACCAGCCTGAAGATGACCAATGAGACTTCGTCGAAACGTCGCCAAGACACTTCCAATTTTACGCGGGAGAAGACCCGAATAACCAAAGACCTATATATATATATATATATATATATATATATATATATATATGTATGTATGTATGTATGTATGTATGTATGTATGTATATGTATATGTATATGTATATGTATATGTATATGTATATATGTATATATGTATATATGTATATATACACACATACATACATACATACATACATACACCCAATTGAGTTTTCTTTGGAGTCAACAAGTGGAGAGCTCATATTTTAGTTCAAAAGACGCCTTCTGTATTTTGAACATATTTAGCTGGCTTCATAAGAAAAGCAACAGTAAAACCCCCAGTGATTAGTTATAATCCAGTATCTTTTTGAGTTTTTGATTTGTTAGATTTATTCCCCTCCTTTCCTTCCAGAGCTTTGAGGGGAGTTTCCTCTTCTTTTAACCTATAGCAATCACCCAATCAGTTCCTGTGGCTGAGGGTGGATCTGAAACAAGGTTTTCTTGGCCCCTTGGTCCTATAGTAGAGAATATAGGTCAAGGTGAAACATATGACAGAATATGTATAGCTCAGTGCACTGGTGATGTTACCTAGTCTGGTCATGAAACATCTGCAGGAAAAGGACCAATGCTCGGAATATAACAAGAACCCAAGAGTACCTTAATCCCTACATACTCTCCAGAAAAACTTCCTACGGTAAATCCTCTTGTTTTGTTCAATATTAGCATATTGCATAAAGGCATGATTTCTAAGAAATCTAAGGTTGGCAATAGTTATAAATTCCTTTCTGTCTCTGAAAAAAGGTTTAGAAAAATAAAGCTAAAATGAATTAATAGCCTAGACAATATGTTTTCAGGCATATTGCCTGAACCCCCCCCCCCCTAATCTCGAGGGCAATATTTAGCTGAACTGCTGAACAATATTTAGCTGAACTCGAGGGCAATATTTAGCTGAACTGCAAAAGCGTGGTATTTCTTAATATCACAGTTAGCTGTCAATGGTGATATCCCCCTTGAATAGATTTTCATTTCTTTGGAAGATGACTATGGAGAATGGTCACGATGTTTTCGTTCAAATGGAGCCCCGTTTTTATTTCAAGGAAATTTAATCCTAAGTGAATTGAGTACTGAGACCACAGGTTTAAAAGTGTTTTTTTTAAAAAAAGAATAGTTTCACTTTGAGTTTTAGGAGATTAATATGAAAGCAATTGTTTTAGAAGCTCTGGCCAGTCCTTGAGTTCACATGTGAGAAACCTAAGTGAGCTTTTGATATTTGAAAGCAGAAAGAAAATTATCTGGATGGTCAACTTCTGAAGCTTTTTCCATAAGTTTCACAGCAGCGAGCAATGTACAACACTGTGCTGATATAAATTGTATTTTGACAACAGATGGAACTCTGAATCTTATAAACAAGACATAAGTCCAGGGGTAAAAAAAACCCCAAAACTAAAAGTCTCGCACTTGGTGCAAAACCATTCATTATTTGTTGCATGACCTTTGCTGTAGACCTTACAATAATAGTTTCCATGCTTTATGGTGCGATATGAGTGTGTTGCACAGACAAAATTATACAATCAAATGGTCTTTGATGTAAGCCTCCAAAGGGAAGTCTTCTGCTGCATCCATAAGTAATTTATGGAGCTAGCCTTTTATGTGTCATCAGATGTGCCAGACATTTATCTCACTTGCTAGAAGTCTAAGCAAAATCTCTCTGGGATCAGGTTGGACTGACTAAATGGACTCTCTCCAACCCACCCCACTCCCCAAGCTCCCTCCCATGGCTTTATGGATTCTACTCCAGAAAGTTTTGATTTTAAATTCACTCCTGATGCAGAAAAATAGCTAAATCTCTTAATCCAAGAGAAGACATGCATCTAATAGCAACGTGCCTCACAGGAGGAATATTATTTTCTCCATCTCAATGACAGCAATATTTTATTCTATGAAACATTCTATGAAAAATAAATCCATTGTTGGGATGGGAGAGCATAGGAGCAACATATTGCTTTAGTACTAATAACCAGAAGCATTCTCTGGGGATTCTTCATCACAGTGGAGCCTGCAGTGTTGGACCCCTTTACTGAGAATAATGGGCCAGATGTTGAAGGTCTATTTTTCTCTTGCCCAAATGATGGTCAACAGTGGGAGCAGAAAGTTGCCCGAAGCCTTCCATTCCCATCCTTTTTTTTTTTTGTCTTATACATCAGACAAACATTAAATCTATAGCGGACTACATCATAGCGCGAGAAGGAAGTAAAATTGTCCCATTACATATATAGGATAGCCAAGAAAAATCTATTACGTGTACCAAGTGACATGTTTATCATATACATCAGTTTGCAGCTTGGTTTGACATCCAATTGTACCATTGACTCCAAGATATATAATAGTCTGTGTCCCCTCGTCCTTTCAGTATCATAGTAAGCTGATCTGATTCTGCACAGTTCGTTATTTTCTGAATTACTACTTGTTTGGGTGGGCTGACATCCATCTTCCAGTATTGGGCCCATGCCAATCTTGCAGCTGTTGTTATATGTAGCAACAGGTACCATGTCATTTTGTTTACATTTTCAGGTCTTATCCCTAATGAAAATACCTCAGGATGCAATTGTATACACTGCCCAAACATCTCATTAAGCCATTTCTGAATATTCTTCCAAAATTTCATTGCTTCTCGACAGGTCCACCATTGATAGAAGTATGTGCCCTCTTTAACACCACATTTCCAACAGACTGAGGGTGTTCCAGGGAACATTTTGGCGAGTCTGGCCGGTGGTAAATGCCATCGTTATGCCATTTTATATATGTTTTCTTTATATGCTATTGACCGGGTTAGTTTGATATTCTTAATCCAAATTTCGTTCCACCTCTCAGGCTCTATTGAATGACCCAGATTTTTCTCCCAGGCATGAACCGAAGTCTTTGTACCTTCCTCAGCTACCTCCATAGCCATAAAAAATTTATAGCACGTAGTTAACACCTTTTCATCCACCCCATCCATTCCCATCCTTTAAACCACAGTTTCTCCTAAATTGCCTGCATTCAGTGTTCATTCATCTAATTTAAGGACTTTGAATTGTGAGTAGGGCCCATAGAAGGCAAACCATTCACACATGTCTTCCTCAAACAACCTGAAATTCACCTTCAAAATGATAACTTTGATTTTGAGAGTGGATGGGGTTTTCTCAAAGTTTCTGCTTCTGATTTAGGCCCAGCAGCCCTTGAAAAAATTCAGGAAACCAAATTTTGGACTTATTCCATTCTTGCCCATTGCTGACTTTGAGAGTTCAAAAATATTTCATTATATATTTTTTCTGTCATTAGAACAAGTCCTCCTTGTCTTCTCATAGGAGCAGTTCATCTCAGTCTTTCTCAGGGAAAGCTGTCACACTCCTCCTCTTCCCATTTTTAATAATTATTTGAACCCACCTTTTTTGTTTACAAAAGGAAATTATAAAATATTTGGTTGTATCCTTTAATAAAATGTAAGTGATGGGCAACTATATAAATTGAACTAATAATCACATTTGCTGTATGATTTTTAAAACAATCATTTTGTTGTTTAAGCATATTTCCTTGAATACCAATAACATTAATAAGATTTGTTATATTGCACAAAGCCCATGTAATGCAGTTTGTATACCTACTCACAAGAACATGCAGTAGATCTTTTGTTCCAGTTAATATAAATATAGGATTGCATTGTTGAAGATTTCTGAAATTAAAACCAGAGAAATTAAAAGCAATTGAAAAGCAATTGTAAATACATAACATTCTGTGTTGTTAAAGCTTTTTGAAAAACCCACATAGAAGTTAGGATCAAATATCAAATCAGCTAGGAAGGCACTTTAGAGAATTGGGCAGGCAATTCAGGTTGTCCTTGAGTTACAACCAACTATTTGGTGACCACTCAGTGATACAGTGGCACTGGAAAAAAGTGACTTACAATTGGTCTTTCAACTAAAAACTGTCAGATCATCCCCATGGTCATCAAAATTCAGGCACTCAGCAACTGACATGTATTGGTTGCAGCATCCTAGGATCAGGTGATCTCCATTTGTGACCTTTCCAGCCAGCTTCCAACAAGCAATGGGGGAAGCTGGATTCATTTAACAAATACATGATTCACTTAACAACTGCACCAATTCACTTAACAACTGTGGCAAAAAAAGGTCATAAAAGTGGTGGTCAGGGGGACTCACTTAAAACCACCTTGCTTGTTGTTCTTGATGGAAAGCTATCAGCATGAGGAAGCAATCTGATTTCATTAGCAAGCTCTTTTCTGTCCATCATGGAAATTCTGATCCCAATTGTGGCCATAAGCCAAGGACTACTCATACAAAGAAAGATTGATCCCAAACCCTTAGCAAATGTGGGAAGTTATTTTGGGATAGATAATGGGATAGAGGAAAGGGCATTATCTGAAGTAACTTGGATAGAAGCCATATAAAGTAGTAAAAATAACAGGCAGCCAGAGAGTTGCTGTTAGCACAGATATTTCTCAAATTTTTCTAGAAACCATGTTGGTGGATGATTTCTGTAAACTTAAGCTTGTGGATTTGACTTGGAGCTAGTCTTATGTAGAATACCTCACAGGAGGTCTAATTGAACCCAGCGCTTTCTGATTTATGCCTGATTTGATTAATCTCTGTGGGAGATCAAGTACTACTTAGTAATAAGAAGTAGTAGTTTAGTCAAGGCTACACAGTGAACTGAATCCCACTCTGATCGTTGGTGCATCAGAGTCATGATTCTTCCATTCTGTATCCAGGATCCCTAGTAGCCTTTGTTGCATTATGGTCTTCCTGGAAAGAAGTTAGGGCATCTGGATTAGAATATTGCAACTTTATCCTATGTTCGACTCTAGTTCCTATCAACGCAAACTGCAACAGCAAATAGACAAGGAGAATGACTGTTCCCCACATTCTCAGCCAAAAGGGTGTGGGTGTGACTGATGGGAGCAGTTGGTCTGTCATATTTGGGGGCCACCATGTTCAGAAATAAACTGTTCTGTTGGCTTAAGTCAGGGACCTAGAGAAATGAACCACTGACTACCCTTGTTCGAGGTGACACACTGCAGATATGCTATCTCAATATGCATTAAAAGCAGGGATTCTGAATTGTTAATATTGAAATTCTGTCTTTTGTATGTTACAGAAAATGATTTTCTAGCCACTCTTTATGATTAATAATGATAGACAGGGCTTCCTGACACTGTGCATCCCTATCACTGTCTTTTCTTGCAGCGAGTTGTATGTTTTCCCAGCACACAATTTGATTAGAGGGCGCCCAAAGGCTTCATTGAGTATTCCTTGGCTCAATCTTCTGCAAGCTGTTCACTTCAAGATGTGGTAGATTACAAATCTCATCAACCATTATTCTACTTACTTGATATGACTTGAGTAACTTTTCTTATCCCAATGCAGCCTTCTGAGAACCAGGAATGAAATGCATTTAATCAGCGGTCTTGTATTGGATATTTTTAGAATCAGGTTCCGTATATAAACAGTCCAGTGTGCTATTCCTGCACGTCAAACCAGATGCCATGGGCCAGGTGAACCAATTCTGCATAGCAAAATCGTCACGCATGCTGAAAAGAAATCTGCGATTTAGATTTACGTACCCTCTCACTCTAGTAGGCATTCAGAGTCAAATGTGCCTCCTTCGGGTAGCTTCAAATTCAAATGGAGCTGGAAATGCTTTGAAAGTGAATGAATTTGTATTCAGATGAGTCAATATGAATGGCGGGAGGCTGCATTAATTCGACAGTGTAATCATTTTAGGAAATTCAACTTTCATGGACTTTTTCCTTTTTAAAAAGAAAAAGAAAAATCACATTTGCATTAATTTTGCATTGCATGTTTATGGGTAGATAAATTGGAAATGTTCACATGGGCCAAGTAACAAAAACAGAACAAGTCAAAAAATGTTAATGTGCTGTATTTAGGTGTGCAGAAATGTTCTGGGGGTAGAGCTGGATGAATTTATTCTGTTCTAGCAAAGCTCCAGGCTGGAAAGGAACCTCATGATTAAAACCAAGTATGAGAAGGCCATGGGCATTTTGCCTTCCTGTTCCTCTTCCATCTGCCTTCCTGCCTCTTAATGCTTCCTAGGAAGCTGCAGAAAGGGCTTGAGGAAATCAAGATAGTGCCTCTTACATGCCTCTTCACTTACAGATGTTGCTGGCTCTGCCACATTAGTAAAATAAAAATGCACACACTCAGACAAAGGATGAAGGATTCAAATGGTCAATCCTGTTCCAGTGAGTTTTAGCATTGAGTAAAGCACTGGATAAGCTTATTCTTTAATTGTTCATGAGCTGTACAGAATTGAGGCATGCATACATTGAATGATCCCAAGACTGAATCAGCCCTGTTCTTCTCAACCTATTTCTTCTAGCCACAAATAGCCTCTTTGAAAGCTTTCTCAGTTATTGGCTGATTCTGCATACATCTTATCTATTCTGTTTATGAATGCAGAACCGTGAACAGGCGAGTGTGAAATTAAATGCAGAATGTATTAAATGGATTCATGCTAGTTGGATGAGTTTGCTTCATTGCTTTTAGACAACTAATGTGAACTGAATTTAAGTTGTACCCAAATTAATGCCAAATTAAACCTCTCAGGAGGGGGGCAGCTTTTCAGTCTGCTGAGGCTGTGCGAACTAGGTAGGAAGAAGGCAGACCCAAACTAAGGGAAAAGCAAGGCTGTGCTCTTTCCCTACACACGTCCAATGCTAAATTGGAATTCTTTCCTTCTTCAGCTCTCCTTTGAACTAGCCACAGTTCAAGCGGGCGTGAAATGCTTGGAATGAAATCATGCTCCAGCTGCTTTTGTTTTACGGTGTGCTCAGTATGAAAATTAATCCAGTTTTGGCTAGGAAAACTCAAAAGAGATGAAATGGGAGACCATTAATAGAAAAGAAATGGAGCTGAAAGTTTCTCAACCAACCATTCTGATTGTCTTTTCTTTTTTTCCCCCTGCAAATGTCATTTTCCACCAAAAGAGTTCCAAAGTCAAAAGCTCTTTGTATCTTGGACTGGGGTATTTAAGGACAAGGCCAGGGAGTTCAGCCAGGGAGCTGGGATTTTGTCTTAGATCCTGTTGAAAAAATGGCAACTGAGGTGTCTTGTGATGTGGGTACCATTTTCATCTTTTTATTCTTACTGAATACCTGTTGCAAGTATAATCTGGTGTGTTTAGTGAAGGAGAAGGTGAAATGATTGGAGAGCCTTTCTTTTCTGAGACTCATCACAGAAGGTGAAGGGCCATCAGGTGTTGTCCAGAGACTTCTTGAAGGGAAGCAAGGTGAGTCTTTAAGGCACAAGGACTAGTTCCATAACAGAGCAGACAAGAAAGGAGTCCAAAGAATAAGAGGCCACTGTAATCCTCATCAGTTCTGAGATGGCATGTCAAAAGCAAATGGAAATTCTGGAAGCATAAGCACAATCCACAGGAGAAGAAAAATAGAGGAAACATTGAGAGGCTTATATACACGAAGAGTGAACTCTCTGACAAGCTGAGGAGTTGTATAAGAATTCAGCAGGAGTTGATGACTACAGGTAGTCCTCAATTTACAACCACAACTGAGCCCCAATTTTTGTTGCTAAGTGATCATTAAGTGAATTTTGCCCCATTTTATGACTTTTTGTGCCACACTTGTTAAGTAATCACTGCAGTGGTTAAGTTGGCAACCTGGTTGTTAAGTGAATGAAACTTCCACCTTTGACTTTGCTTGACAGAAGGTCACAAAAGGGAATCCTGTGAACTCAGGACACTGCAACCGTCGTAAATATGAGTCAGTTGCCAAGCATCTGAATTTTAATCCCGTGACCATGGGGAGGCTGCAGTGGTCATAAGTGTGAAAAAATGGTCATAAATCACTTTTTCCATGGCTGTTGTAAGTTTGACTGAAACTAAATGATATGTTGTAAGTTGAAGAGTACCTGTACAGAAGAGTAGAAACTTATAGCATGAACTGGTTGAGATGGAGTTAGGAAGACAAAGTTCAGAATGAGACAAGGCTAGCTAGGAATGCAAAGTGTAATATGAATATGAAGTGGGGGGCATTGAGGGTATGTCTAAAATAAGAGGCAAGGAGACTGTTAACCTGTTTTGCAGGGAAGGTGGGAAAATAATAAAGGGGAATAGGGAGAAGGCAGAATTTCATAACCCTCTCAGTGCACTTGAAAGTGAGAAACAGGATGCAGGATGAAAAAATATATAGTAAGAGCCCACTTTGCTACAGTAAGCAAATTGAGCTTTCTAAACCAGATGAATTACATTTCAAGGTAGGAAAAGAGCTGGCAGAAGTGAACTCCAAATCACTGATTGTAATATTTGAACATTTCTCAAGAACAGGAGAAAAGCGAACATAGTCCCAATACTCAAAACAGGGAGAATCTGGGAAACTGCAGGCAGACTTAGTTTATGTCTAGTGTATGTACTGGCAAAATATTAGATTGTTAATTTTGATGTCTGCAAATATTTGAAAAGTAATTTTATCATAGCAGAAACCATAAGTTTCTCAAGAATAAATAATGTCAGAATAACTATCCCTACTCAGGACACTATGGCTACTCTGGAAAACCAAGAAATGCTATGGATGTTGGCTTTGATCTCGGTAAAGCATCTGACAAGATATCATTTTGTGGGCTTGATGAATAAATATGGGTCTAAATAGTGTAATGGTCAAGAGAATGTGCTACTTGTTGAACATTCACAGTGGGTACTCACAAATGGTTCTGTGGACAAGTATACGTTCCCTGAATCTGGGTATGAACATTCATTTGTATCGCAACAGGTTTGGGATATCCTGGTTTGGAGGCAATGTGTAAGAAAAATATTACACTAGAAAAACAGTAGTGGACTCTGAACTGCATGAGCAAGCATGCATTACAACAGGTAAGAAAAACCTAATACAGTTTAAGAAATTAAGAGACATGTTGCTGTATAATACAGACTGTAATGTAAATACATTGTGCTCCATTAAATTAAGCATGAGTTGGATTGCACTTGGAATATTCTGGGCAACATACCTGAAAATAGACATGGAAGTAGACTAGTTGTAAGTCAAGGACTATCTGTATCTGAAACCCTGTGAGATGTAAGGGAGTGGAGCTGTTTGTTTTTGAAATTGAGAGCAGGATAAGGACCAATGTGTTATTTAAAAAAAAAAAAAGATTTAGATGGATCTTAAGAAGAAACTTTTACTAACAGTAGAAATTGTTAGGCAGTGGAATAAAATGATTTATTGAGCACTCACTGGAGATCTTTAGATGAAATCTGGATAGATACCTCTGAATATGGTGTAGTGGATTTCTATATTGATTGGAGGGTTGGAATCGATGACTCAGAAGAACCCTTCCAGCTAATACACTTTGTGTGTTCTTTTCATGCTTTCAAAATCTTCAGAAGCCTATATGTGTGCACACAGACATTTTGAAATGCTTAAATCCTTTTCAAGCAACTTTCTATCATTGTGATTTTTCCTTTCTTGTTCTGATTTTATTTGTATTAAATGAAATGTTAACTTCTTTTTTTTTCTGTTGAGGGGAATCATTGTGCATTGTAGGTTTAAAATAACCTAAATAAAGTCTTCCAAAAGGAATTGGTTAACTTTAGAATGTAGTCCCAACCAGTGCCTGAATGATTGCAATTCTCTTGAAAAAGACCGGCAGCTAGACATGAAACTATATTGGCTTCCTCTTTTCAGAATCTGAATATTTTTCAGCTTTTGCCATATGATAGAGGGTCTGTTTTATGAATGTTTCTCTTTTGGAAGAGTGTCCAGTTCTTCAGCTTGCAAATAAAAACAACCCATTATTGATCTCTGGCAGTGACAAAATTTGCTTTCCTTTTCATTTGGATTTCTTCATCTTCGCTTCCATCCATCCGTCCCTCCCTACTGACTTCCTCCTCTTTAGCAGCTTGTTCTCTTTTCCTGCCAAATATTTTATTAGAGCATCTGCTTGCACTCAGCCCTAAATGCCCCAGCAGCAAAAATTTCCTTCTGCTTTAAGAATTTACACTGCTGACCTCATGCCAGCTCTGTGATAGCAGTTACACATTAAGGCTATAAAAAGTCTTTTTGCTGTCAAGTCATTTAATGAATCTATTTGTCCCCTCCCTGGAATATTGAGTTGTATGCTGCACAAGGCATCCTGTATTTTTTTTTAAAAGCCAATAAGATAGCCTTTGTAGTGTTAGATTGAATGTTTTAATAAGACTGGAAAGGATGATTAATGGATCACTCTTGAAGCAGCACTTTGGACAGCAACAGCAAAGACTTAATTTTCTAGGGGTTGGTTATCATGTGGATTTGATCTAAATCAGTTGGGGTTGATCTTTCTGGCACATATGCCTCTCTTTTTTTTTTTGTAAGAACTTGCTTCTTTGAGCGGAAGGACTGCACCATCATTGCATGCAACAGAAACCCATGCTCACTGTCTTCAAAGTACTGGGTGAAGTTCACTGTGCCATTCAGTATTTCTTTTTTTGCTTTGTCTTAAATTTTATGAGCATAGTTATTTTCAGAGGCTAGGAAACTGAGGTGAGTGATTTGCTTAGAGACCCTTCTGCAGGTGTGATTGACAGAGGATTACTAACCTGTTGCTTTAAATTAAAGAGACTTGGCTAATATCATATAATGCGGGTGGGAGGGTCAAACTCGATTTCATTGAGGGCCGCATCTGGGTTGTGTTTGACCTCAGGGGCCGGAGTGGGCATGGACAGGGTGGGCATGGCCAGCTTGATGTCACTCATGTCGGGGTGCCTTGTGGTGGCTCGAGCACTTTACTAGCGAAAACGGGCTGCCGAGCTCCGTTTTCAGCTGCAATAGCCTCCTGCAACCCTCTGCCAGGCTCTCCCGAGCTCCATTTTTGCTGGCAGAGGCACCACAGGCTGGTCCTTTGCTGTTTCCAGGGAGGCCTGTGGGCTTTGAATTTGATACCCCTGATATAATGTCTTCAATGTCACAGTTATTTTAGACCACATTCATATCTTTTCCTAATTATTCATACCTTGGTTACCTCATGGGATCAGTAAAGTCTTTCATAGTATAGGGCAGTGATGGCTAATCTTTTTGCCATCATGTGCCAAAAGCAGGGGGAGTATGCGGGAGTCGCATGTGCACGTGCCCACAGCTATAATCCTATGCACCCCGTGCATCGGGTGAAATGCTCCTGGTTCAGACCGGATTGCCCAATCTGGTAGTGATGGCTGCAGGTGGTTCAGAGAACCGATAGCAAAAATCCCTGCGCCCTCCACCCACCATGCATAGCTGATCCGCAGGATCATCAGAGGCTTTTTTTTTTACTTTTAAAAGCATTTTTTCTACGACCTCTTCCGATGAAAAAATGCTTTTAAAAGTTTAAAACAAAAAGCCTCTGAGGATCGCGCGGCTCAGCTGAGATCCTCAGAGGCTTTTCAAAGCATTTTTTCCTGCAACCTCTTGGCCAAAGAGGTGGTTAAAAAAATGCTTTGAAAAGTCTCTGACGATCCCAGCTGAATTGCCTGATCGTCAGAGAGGCTTCTCAAAGCATTTTTTAAAAAGCCTCTCTGACGATCCCAGCTGACTTGCCTGATTGGCAGGGGCTTTTCAAAGCATTAGAAAAAATGCTTTGAAAAGTTAAAAAAAAAAAGTTGGCCACGCCCATCCAGTCACATTACCCCCCCTCCCCACAACCCATGTGCACAGAACCAGTAGTAACAAATTTTACAATTCACTCCTGCTGTGCATGCACACGCAACCACCCACGCACCCCCCGCTTTTGGCATGTGGCCTGGTGGGCCCAGAAGGCCCCCTTTTTGCTCTCCCCAGGCTCCAGAGCCATTCTAGGAGCCCAGGGAGGGTGAAAACTGCCTTTCCCACCCGGAGGCCCTCCAGAGGCCAGAAATGGCCCATTTGCCAACTTCCAGTCCCACTGTTTTTGCCCTCCCCATGCACCTAGAAAGGCTCTGGAGCCTGGGGAGAGTGAAAAACAGGCCTTCCCCACCTATCCCAGGCCCTTCAAAGGCAGGAAACAGCCGGAGCTGAGCTCACGTGCCCACTGATATGGCTCCCACGTGCCATAGCTTCGCTATCACGGGTATAGGGAGTCTGGCTATCTGAGGGACCACTTTTCTCCCTGTGCTTTTGCTAGTCTGATTAAGATATGACAGTGGGCATACCTCAGGTCCTATCTTTATAGCAGTATCATCTGATAGTACTCAGGCTGTAGGCCTACTGTTGTCACAGTGTTTGTCGGTCGGAATAATAATCACTGGAGGTTTGAATTGCCTGATTTTGCTGCTGTTTAAATGGGCTTGAAAACCTGGCTCTTTTCTTGGATGTTGGGTTAGGAAATACATGACTTAGCGGGAATTTTGTTAATGCTTGATGTATGAGTTATTCCCATATTTTTGTTGTCTTGGATCTCATTTTAAAGTGTTTGCCACCCAGAGTTAGGTGACGTATATGTTTGATTTATAAATAAATAATTACACTGTGAATAATACAGACTTACCACTTCTTCTAGCAAATACTGTTTGAAGCAGTAACTTTTGGTCTTATCTTGCACTAGATTTAATATTTATTCTTCTGTTTATTTATAAGTCATAAATAAAATCTATGGCCTAGAGCCTGTCAGATCGTCTCCCATGCTAGTAGTTCAGGCATTCCTTTACTTCTTACTTACTACTTATCTTTACAATTTACTTTGTATGCTTTTACTATGGGGGAACAATCACCCTAGAGTCAAGGATTAGTTTCTGAAACAAAATTAGCCTCGAAGATCTGCAAAGGATGTGACAGTGACATGATATCATTTTAGGGAGCAAAATTAACATTTTTACCCAATAATTTTGGATTTTGAAGGTTTAGCTAATTTTATTTTAAAAGGGCAATTTGCTAGGAAATTTTGACAGGTTTTTTTTTTTTTTTTGGAGGGGGGTGTCTCTGAGGTCACAGAACCTGGATTAGTGCCCTATGAAATCTGTGGTGCTACCCATATTTACCTTAAATTAAATATATTAGATTTAAGTTAAACATGTTGCATGAATTGCTATAATTAAACAGTCTTGTAATCATTTAATTCCATTTTCCCAAGGAAACCAATTTTATGGAGATTTTATACATGTTAATGACAACCTCTCTGAAATATTTTGAGAACTCTGAAACATGTAGCTATTATTCTGCACAATGAATAGTAATTTCCATATTTCTCAAAGTTAGAAGTCCTGCGGTATGAATATTCAAACACATTGACACATTTCTGTTCTACAAAGTCATCTTATCTTTTAGTTGACTTTCTTTAAAATGTAACTGTAACGCCCACCACCTCCATTCCTTCCTTCCTTCCATAAATCTCACAGATCTAGCAAACTAGTACTCATTTGCAAAAAGGAAAAAAAAAAATCTTGCCGTGCTCTGTCAGATAGGCAAATTAAATTTTTATAGAAAATTACCATGTGATATATCATCTTCTTTTTCCATCAATAACTTTACTAAGACATTAAATCTGTCTTTGAGTTATTGTATTTTATAGTTTTTTTAAAAAAAAAATCTTGTTCAGACTATTGCTACTATCACAGTTGTCACTGAAGTAATTAAAATTTTTATATCCTTTATTGTATTCCAATGTCCTGTAAATCAGAGAATGGGAACATTTGGGGAAAGTGGGCCCAACTGGAATCTTAAAAACATATCATGGGTATTAACAGAAATGCCTGTGGACTAAACGAATTTCAACTCCCGCATGTCAAACCTAAAGGTGATTAGAAAATAAAATGGCATTAAGTAAACAAGAAACTTAGTTAATAACAAGTCAATAAAGAGAACAGGTCAGAATATTTGTTTAGTGAAAGAAGCTTCTAGAATTAATAGACAGACTAAGCAAACGTGATTGGCCCTCTACCTTAGTTGCTAGGGAACATTTTATACTAAATTCTAAGTTAAATTCTTAGCTTGCAGTCTTGGTCTGATCCCTGCCTAAGGCAATTCCAAAACTGGGCGCTGTCACCAAAATGGCAGCTTGGGGGATGGGCTTGTACATTCACCAAAGGTCTGCTATGGGTCTCTTTCTCCCTCCCTCCCTCCCTCCCTCCCCCCCCTCTCTCGGCTTGTATATTCACCAAAGGTCTGTTATGGGTCTCTCTCTCCCTCTCTCTCTCTCCCCCCTGTCTCCCTCTCTCTAGAGAGAAAGGGAGAGAGAGAGAGAAAAAATCCCTTTAAACAAAAGCAAACAAATAAGATTGTGCCTGTCCTCTTTTAATCCTCCCTTCTCAATGTATTCCCCAGTATCCAGCTTGTTTATGAATTTATTTAAAATGCATCAAGACCCATAGAGAAAAATTAAGAAGTTTTTCTTGGGTGACATACAACTTTTGAAAGCTTGTGCCTGAACATTTAAATGGGACTCATTCCAAAATATACATACTGTATGTGCATACTGTACATACTATACATGCATACTGTACATGCACATGCATACATCAAATTAAACAATTAAACTCTCAACAGTGTAGACAGAAGAGATAAGTTAATTACAAGCCCATTGCAGCAGCAATGAAAAATTAATATTAAAAGCCTGAAACAAGGAAAACATCTTGGCCTAGTGCAAAAACAAAAATTAAATGATCAGAGATCCTCTCTGGGGAAGATAGTAAAGATCACCCACCCAGGTGCCCATCTTCAGCTCTCTGAGCAAGTTATCCAATGACATTGTAATCCCAAATCAGGAAGCTGATCTTTATCCTTTTTTCTGGACAGTTGAACTCACATTTAAACCAAGCAGTAACTATTGTGCATCCAATTATGTTTTCTTCGAAATGAAGAAAATTGAAATAGTACAAGGAAATGCCCTCCCATAGACTCCAGGTGGAGTCTCTAAATGACTGTGAAATAAAAATTTTGTGGCATTTTAAAATCTGATATTTATATAAAAATACCAGTTAACAAGCAAATTTTTTTATGTTGCATCACAAAATGTGTGTATTGTTTAAGAATATCATATATGGAGGGTATCTTCAAACCATTTTTTAACATATGTAGAATCTGTCCCTCACTTATCTAACATATTGTATAGTTTAATAACAGGAAGCATTATTTCCTTAAAAGTTTTTTTTAAAATATCCATTAACTAAAACTACATTTCTAAACTTCTTGCTTTGTAAATCATATTGTTTCCAAAACCATCTGAACATTGATTCAGAGAACATTCAGTAGAAAACTATTAATATATTTTAATTCACTTCCGGGAACATTCAGTGGAAATCTATTAATATCCTTGCATTCACTTCCGAGAACCTTCAGTTGAAATCTATTAATATAACTATATTCATTTTGCAAATGTAAAAATTCAAGCATATCCTACATTGATCTGAAAGCTGTTTGTTTCTGCTACTTTGCCATCAGATAATACCTGTCCTTTATAGAGAAGAAGAAAAGAATTGGAAACCCAGTTTAAAAAATGAATGGTGAGCCTAATAAGAATAGTAACTAATAAGAAATAGTAACTAAAATTGTTCTCATTTTAAAAAAAATTTAATGTTACAAAAAGAATCTTCTATTCTTCAGGGTAAGGTGATTTACAGAAAGTTTTCTAAAGTACTGAAATATAAAATTTGAACTAAATAATATACAAATTTACAATAGCAGCAATGATATAGTTAAAAAATCTGAAAGGACAGCACCCATTTTCTTAGAAAGAAACCAGAAGTCCAAGTTTTCAAAGATTCTGTCTTCCCCACAAAAGGATCAATCATATAGGGAGCTGTCCGTGGTGCTTTTTTTTTGGTTTAAAATCAATTTTTGTTTTGTTTTCATTTTTTGTTGCCTTTTGAATTAGTGTTGACTCTTGGTGCCTGCCTCTGCACAGCAGCATTGGGGATTCATCAGAAACACTTATCTAATCCACCATAGTTATGTTATATAACTAATGTGGCAAACCCTTTGCACTGCTTATTCCTTTCGCTTTTCGTATTAAACTAAATTTTAATTTTTTAGTATTAAACTAAACGGGCCACATAGTTTATGGATTGTAATTTTAGTATAGTTAGACCATGTATAATTGACAGGCTGGATTTTATCATAGATTTTAGTTGTTACTTATTATTTTATATTAGAACTTTTAATTGTATATTTACTGAGTGTTTTTATTTGTTCTGGTCCCTGGTCTATGACTATAATAAACTGAATTGAATTGAAATGGTGACTGCCTGGACTAGTTCCTGCATTTCTGTTGGTAAGCTTTTTCAGAGATGGCTTGCCATCCACCTGGTTTTGGGCCCAAGGCAGGACTAGAATTCATGGTCTCCCAGTTTCTAGCCTGGTGCCCTGCCACTCCCCTAACAGGATTTGCAAGGCTATAATCTTAATATAATGGCTTAGATTTTTCCCATTGAAACTTGTTTGCAGGAGTAGAGTTTACAATGGGAACTGCATTTCCCGCCCATTAATTTCCTCCTGAAAAAAAGAGAGAGGCACATTTCCAGCTAGCTGTCATCTGCATAATTCACTAGGTGCAATAACTACAGTTGTTTTCTGGGATTTTTCTTCAAACCTTACCCGGCTGTGCTTTTGATAAACACTTAATGTAGTCATTTCTATTATTGTGCATTTTCAGTAATGGGGAAAGGGAAACAGGAGAGTATAAACACAGATCAACTTAAAGCAGAGGTCTTCAAACTTGACAGCTTTAAGACTTGTGGACTTTAACTCCCAGAATTCTCCAGCCAGCTATGCTGGGAGTTGAAGTCCACAAGTCTTAAGCTGCCAAGTTTGAAGACCTCTGACTGAAAGAGTAGCCAGCATTCATCCCTCCCATCACCCTTCCATAACTTCCAGGAACCTAAATGTAAATGCTTTACCCAACATCAGAAAGAGAGTAAATAAGTGGTAAATTGCCACTAGAATGTGAATTGTGGCACAGAGAATAGGAGAGAGTAATCATTACTTCATGTGGATCAACCATTCTTGGCTGTGGACAAAGATTACTCAGGAATAAATCCCCTGTGCTAGTTCTGATCGTGTCCTGCCTTTCTGCATCTGTATGAGCCTGCAGAGGCATGCCATCTGACTTGGAGATAGTGAGGCATACGGGTCTCTTCAGCTGCAGTGCTCTATGGTTCCAATAGACTCTCCAATAAAGTCTTTCTGCATTTATTTAACTGGAAAAGGAGACCAACTAGCCAAACCACAAACACTTTTCCTTTTAAATGTTGCATGCAGTAGGTAAATAAATGTTTCCATGATGACTTTGTAGTAAAAGAGGGTCATTCCCTCATCCAACAACATAAAAAGTTGAGACCACTTGAGTGCAGAAGTGTCCAGTGTCTCTGATTGAATCCATACCCAAACAATTTCAATTAAAGATGTGATAGCTACTCGGTTGGAAATCCCTGCTCCAGAATAGCATTCTATCCTTCAGTGCATGGAGACTTCAACTAAAGCACCCTTAATTAGACACAGTTAATTGGGTTGTTTCCCCTTCACAGACACCCCAGTGATTATAGCAGGCAAATGATTATGCTCTTATGTACTTAACACTGATGTATTTAACTCCCTTTGCTACATTTGGTCACATGTAGTGATGCCTACTCATAGCTCGGTATAATTTCAGCCTCTGAGAAAACAGACAAACTGACAAAACTGTCTTGTTTGTAAGTGAGAAAGAGACCATGATGATGATGATAATGATGATAATTAACTGGATTACAAAATATTTTGAGACCTTATCCTATGGGAACGCTGGAGCCTTCACTGCCAACACCGAACACAATTCAAAGTATTGATGTAGAAATTAGGTTAGGAAGTATTCTTGTATAAAAAAAGACATTTATAATTTTATGATGGATCTGAAACAGATCACTCATTTTCCTTGATTCTGGCTCACACACATTGGGAAGCATCTTTTTTTTGTGACTCTAGCTGAGGCCAGCAGAAGAAAGGAACAGAACAGCATGGGAAAGGAACAGAAGAGACTAAGTTGTGATAGGAGATTTGGACCAAGTATAAGGATGAAAGCTGCCATCACTAGGGTAGGAGGAGCTTAGGTGTAAAAGCCAACCTCTGAAGAATTGTGAAATGGAAGGAGCAAGGCAATATTTGGGAATACAAATTCTCCAGATATACTGCCCATTCTTTACTTTGAGCTGGTGGCCTTTGCTGCATTACATGTCAGTGAATTTACTAAGTTAACAAGGTTTGGTATGAGATACTGTATTTTTCGCACTATAAGATGCACCAGACAATAAGACACACATTAGCTTTAGAGGAGGAAAACAAGAAAAAAAATCTGCCTCTGCCTCCCAGGATCCATCTGGTATTCATCTGGCTAGCATCCTTGCAGCAAACAGCAAACAGCCTGGTCAGCTTCAGCATGTTGTTGCAGCCCCAGCACGTGGATTGTCAAGGCTCTGTTGTGCCCACCACCAGTCAACTGAGCTGAGCTGCTGTCGCTGCCGAGCAGCTGATTGGCAGTTTGATCGGTCTCCCAGAATACCACCAATCAGCTATTCTAGGCAGCGGGGATTGTCTCCATCACCTATTGCTGCCGCTTGCTGCCAGGCTCCAACATTCCCCGGCAGCAGCAAACAGCAGCAGCGGTGACAAGTGGCGGTAGCGAATGCTACTGCTACATCAACCCCACTCCCCCCTGCCGCAATATTCATTCTATAAGACACACAGACATTTCTATGCACTTTTTTGGGGGGGGAAGTGTGTCGTATAGTGTGAAAAATATGGTAGGTTTCTTGTGTCTGCCTGTTGTTGATACACTGGATTGCGCTGGATGGTATGACTTGATATGGATAACTTGACTGAGGCATTTATCAAAAGAAATCTATGAAATATTTTTATTTACAATTTGGAAAAGATCTGCTTTGCTTTAGCTCCTTCTCTGCCCTTCAATGGTCTTCTGAATCTGTGCAGTCCCAACTATTATGTGCCTTTAAACTCTGTGAGGAAAAAAATGCCATTTCTGATGTTTCACTTTGAATGCCAAGGCATAATATCACTTCTGATATGCAAAGCAATATGCCAAGGTAGATCACAACCTCCTTTGTACAGGCTTATTTACCTCACAGTATTTTTTGGTGGGGAAGAATTATATGCAACTCGGTTGTTTGGTGTTGAACACAAAATCAATATTGGTTTTATGAATCCATTATTCATAAAGTATTGGATTCATATTTTGAAATGCAGCTTTTTATGATTGCATATGATCTGATATGGATTTGTTAATACTTTATATTGTTACATTTGTCCACTTATTGACATATATTCAGATATTGCTTTGGGCATGATTTACAGTAGCAGGGAGCTGTACAAATAAATCAATGTCAATAAATATACCTCTATTCGTCTTTGCAACTTGTATATCCTTCCTTCAGTGATAAAACCCTTTGGATCATTTTTGGATACGTTCTTATGAGCTAAACGGCAACATGACCAAGCGTATGGACCATCAATGTCTGATTGTTTTTCAGCACAGTGTGACTCCCCATCTCTAAATTACATCTCCCAGTTTCCACTACTCCACATTAACTGAGTCATCCATTAAGCTAGAACACTGCTGATGCTGCCTCTTAGAGCTACATTAGCAATGTGCTCTCCTGTTGTGATTAATGATTTTACAGTGACTAATGATTACCCAATTATTGTAAAGTGTCGCTCGCTTTCCCCTGGGCTGTGCTAATTAGCCTTGTAGACCAAGGATCTTGTATGGAGCTTTTTTTTTTTTTAATTCTGTTAGTGGTCCTCCATCTCACCTTCTGGTAAGCACCACATGGATAGCATGAATTTCCCATCCTGACCTGCTAAGTGGATGAAAATGCATCTTGGAACTAGTGCAGAACATAGCTTGAATTTGCTGTTAACAAATTACATGAAGCTCTGGTTCCCTCTCTCTCTTTAGCAGCGGAGCAAAATCCTCCATGGCTCTAGAGCCCTGAATTCTGACCTTAAGTAATTGCCGTTTCACTCCTGAAGATACACTTTGATCTTTCTTCCTGTACTTGAATACAGGAATACATGCAGGTCATCCAGTAGTGAACCTGTTAAAGAAAAAGAAAAACCAATGGTTCACTGTTCTTTAATCAGCTATCATTTGGCCTAACCTGTCATTATTGGCACACATGGATCAGTATGGTTGAACCGTTGCTTTGTTTACTGGAGATACAGAAAGAACTCATTTTGTGCCAGAAAGCTTCCCCACAAAGCACAGATTTACATGGACATGTTCCCAGGGTGAAATCCAGCAGGTTCTGACAGATTCTGGAGAACCGGTAGTGGAAACTTTGAGCAGTTCAGAGAACTGGTAGAGGAAATTTTGAATAGTTCGGAGAACCGGCAAATACCACCTGTGGCTGGCTGCAAAGTGGGGTGGGAATAGAGATTTTGCAATATCCTTCCCCCAGGAGTGGGGTGGGAATGGAGATTTTGCAGTATGCAAAATCCCTTGCTATGCCCACCAAGCCACCCCCACCAAGCCACACCACGCCCACCAAGCCATGCCCACAGAACCGGTAGTAAAAAAATTTGGATTTCACCACTGCATGTTCCTCACCTCATCATACATGCAAAAAATGTTCATGGAAGTCAGCAGCCAGTGACAGGGGCATGCCCTAATAGGATCACAGAGGTCTCCTAGATTGAATTAAAGGATAGCAAAGAAACTGCATAACCAAGCTCATGCCACCACATGTTGGAAAACACCAACTCAGAAGTTTAGCAGGAAATTGCAACTGCCTCAATGCTGGGATAGGAACAAACCGATGCCACTGTTTGTTCAAGCCCACTTAGTGCAACTGTTGAAGTGTGCAGAAATGTCCATCTACACCAGTTCCCAGGGCAGAACTAATCCCTCTGCAGCCTTGCCCCTGATCTCTGAATATTTGGCAGCACTTGTAGAACGCACATATTCAGGAAGATCAAGGAAATGTATAGTGCAGTTTTTCTTTTCAGGTCGATTTCTAGATGTGTTGGGCCATAGCCCCCATCACCCAGTGGTGGTATTCAGCCAGTTGTATCCGGTTCTGGTGAACCGGTAGAGGTGGCTGTGGGAGGCTCCGCCCACCTTCCCGGACTTCATCACATCCTGTTTTTGATACTCTGCGCATACGTGGAAGATTCTGCGTGCATGCTCTCACATTTGCGAACTGGTAGCAAAGGTAAGCGAATACCATCCCTGCCATCATCCCAATATAGAGGACACCTAGGTGTGGAATATTTGAAGAAAGAGAAGTACTGTTGTTTGCTATTAGGACTCTTAAAATCTCAGGGTAAAACTTCAGAGACAGAAAAAGCTCTCTTCTACAAGAAGAGATGCGTTAGCAAATGTATTCTTTCTACCGTTCTCACATGAAGAAATACATGAAGAAAATAATGGAATAAGGCTTGGATATTTACCTCTTTCTGGGAAATGAGGCATGAGGCATATAATGATGGTGGCACCATGCTTCTTGTGATAATTAAACTTTTCCTCCAGCTCTGCAGTGAATGTGAAATATTTCACTCTGCATTATTATGTGTCCTGCAGCTTGCATAAGCTAAGCTACAGTGTTTATGGTCAATTCTCAAAGATCCTTAGTGGTTCACCTAATAGAAGAAGGTTTAACTCAATTGTAATGTATGAGAAATTCAGCCTACATTATATTTTCTATATAGGAATTGTTCTAGAGATCTCTTCAGTAGTTTGCTTTAAATTCTAAATACCTAGCATACAAAAATGCTGACTTAGACTGTAGAGTTCTTCTCTGTGTGCTCTTGATGTATTCTTACGGTTATTATATAAGTTTGTAGAATATAAAAGAATTCTTTTTCTGTATAAAAAGAAATTATTACAGTCTGTACAGTCTTGCTCACCATTACAATGGAAAAATATATACAGTAGTCTGGTCCATTCTTCCTTAATTCTTCAACTCCCACCCCCATGTGTTAGTTATCTTAACATTTATTTCAAGATAAACATTCTTGAGTATTTGCTTAAAGATGATTAGCTGTTCTACTCTTATCAAACATTCTATTTTTCAATTGTTCAGTTCAGCAAGATTATGTAATATGTTAAGCTGTATGCTCTTGTAGCTTATAAGTAGGTACTACTAGCAAGTGTACTCTTAGCTCTTCCTAATAAGAGAGAGAGATTCTGTATTGTGATTGATGACTAGTCGATAAGACACATTGCATAAGTAAAACTAATATTCATTTATTAATTAGAAAAATATATTCATCATACTGCTCTGCATTACATATTATGTGACATTTGATCTTACTTAAAGAAATGCAGTCACTTGAGTCCAAAAGTAAAGATTTTAAATAAAGTTGAGCACACTATTAGGAAATCATGTGATTAAAATCATGTGATTTAACAGCTTATGAAAAGTATCAGCAAGCAATGATCAGTATACGATATTTTTCAGACTATAAAACGTTCTGGAGTATAAGACGCACCTAGCTTTTGGGGAGGAAAACAAGAAAAAAATCTGCCTCTGCCTCCCAGCAATTTGCCTCCTCGCAGCAAACAGTGTGGTCAGCTTCAGCACAGCCTGATTTAGCATGAGCAGCTGATTGGCGGTTGGATCGGCCACAGAGAATACCGCCTATCAGTTGTTCTAGGCTGCGGGAATCACCACTGCCCATTGCCGCCATTGCACCCATCACCACTGCCGCTTATTGCTGCCTCTGCGCACCCCATTTTTGGCCTCTGCATGTCCCATTTTTGGCCTCCATGCACCCCATTTTCAGCCTGTTCCAGGTGGCAGGGGTCATTGCCACCACTGCCTGGACAGGCTGAAAACGGGGCACTCAGAGGCAATGGGCGGGGATGGCAGTGATGGGCAGTGGCGATCCTCACAGCCTGGACAGATCCAACTGCCAATCAGCTGCTTGTGCTAAATCAGGCTGTGCTGAAGCTGACCAGGCTGTTTGCTGCAAGGAGGCAAATTGCTGGGAGGCAGAAGCCGAATGGCGGGGGGTTGGCGGGTGTGCAGGGCTTCGGCAATGTTTGCTCTATAAAACACAAACACATTTCCACCCATTTTGGGAGGGGGGGCAGTGTATCTTATACACTGAAAATACTTACTCTTCATGCACAGGCCTGTTACTTTATGTAGTATGCAAAGACTAGTGTCGGAGAAAGAGAAGTGTCCTTGCACCAATCAGTATATCTAAGATGGAATAATAGATGTCTGTGAATCAGCTCAAATTCAAATGATTGAATTTGATTACCAAAATCTATTCATAAAATTGGGCTGATTTACTTCAGTAGTTTAACCTGAAGCACTGAATGAGACCAATTTGATTTTCTGAACTGATTTGAAATGAGGGCTTTTGTGCCCTTCTGCATTGTTCAGTTAACTTGCCTATCCAATTCCTAAAATCAGTTCAATTAAGAATGAATTTTTCCAAAATGAATTTCTAAATTAAAACCCTACTGATTTGAACAAGCACTTTTTTTTTACTCCAAAACAATCAGAGTGGGACAAATGTGCATTTGTTCCATTTCCTATATGGCCTTTATACCATTATTACCCTAACAGAGTTCCAGATGTGTTGGATTACACATAATTGCCAACCAGGGTAGCTTTTGGGGAAATATTAATTATAAGAATTTTAGTCCAACATATCTCAACTGCATGAGTTTGAAAAAAAATGATGTATATCTATGGACAGAATGAAGCAGAAGAGTTTTTGTAATGTGGTTTATTTTTTTCAAGTGGGGCAATTACTATTGAGATACATTAGGCCTTCATCAGGAGGGTTGTTCGGCTTATTTGCTATCCAACAAAACAGAATTTCAATTGCTAATTTTCTTCTTTGAGGAAGCTGACAACAGCAATCTAAAACTCAGCAAAATAAGGGGTTACGGAATCTCAGCCCAGATTCCAGTGGCTGTAATCCATTATCCGGATGAATATCAGTGTTACTTTTTATTTTGTGTCCTTGCCCTTAAGACAGGAGTTGGTGGCTCTGAGTAATAAATTGGTAATAAATGGAGCTCACAGTCAAAGTGGGAAAATGACAGGATAATTTTTTTGTTGTTGCACCACTCATTGAAACTGCCTCTCTTCCTTTTCCCCACATACTCACTCAACAGATATTTCAAAGGATGTTTTCCCTGTTGTCTGGAGACAAGAAAGTGTACAATCCAAAAAACAGGTCTTTCAATCTTTCCTAAAGCTACAAGATAAAGCAGCCTTTATAGCTGTAGCTTGGGAATTGTATACACATTGTGTATACTAGAAATCTCAATTCAGCCCTCCCACTTTTCTCCTGAGAGATTCAGCAGACTGGGAGCTTGCCAATTCAGACAGTCTGTTCTCCATAAACAGTCACAGCTTAGTGGGGGTTTCACTATTAAAACAAACATTGCCTGATACATTTGCTAAAAATGAATACAATACAAGCAGTTGTGCATCAGATTATTTAGCATTTTAGCATCTATAGCAACAAAACTGATAACTATTTCTGTTTTTTCAAAGCCTAACTAAAGAGATTTCCCCCAGTGTTTTAAATAGTCAAATGGAACTAACTTCAAGAACCTCCCTGTCTACCAGTCTCTCGTCCTGAGGTCCCATTTGTTAAGCATAATTTGAATGGAGGCAAATGGTCTATAAGGTCAGTCTCTCACAGCTAGTGCTTTCCAAATATATTAAAATGAAACCATAAACATTCCCAGCAAGCATCATTCAAAACCGGACTAGTTGAGAAGTCTGGAAAGTTTGCTGCATCTAGGAGGCATCAAAAGTGGTCCAGGAACCTATCACCGAGGAAACAAAAATTATTAATGAAACAAATGTTCTCTGAAAGTGTCAGTTTGATAGCAAGGAATATGGCAGTGAAGTAGGTGTGGAGGTAGTTTGGAAAGGGAAAATGTTGCTCAGTGGCCAAATTAAAATTTGAGGTGAAACAACAGTTACATAATGGAGGCTGAAGTTTGAAGAACCTCCACTTTCCTAGCTAGTTCAACTCTGGTGCATAGATATAAAGGCTCTTAATTTTTTGTTCCGCAACACAGTCTATTTTTGTGTTAAGGCTTCATTCTTGTCTGCAGTAAAGTTTCTAATTTTGGTGAGTCATGTCTGAAAATCTTCTGAGTGAGAGATTAAGAATCAGGGGAGACGTGATTCACTGGTGAGTCTGATGTGAAGCCTGACTACCAAAGAGAATCAATTTTTCTTTCTTTCTTTCTTTCTTTCTTTCTTTCTTTCTTTCTTTCTTTCTTTCTTTCTTTCTTTCTTTCTTTCTTTCTTTTTCACTTACAAAAGTGCTGCTTATTTAGATTCTAATTTAAAAGCTAAAAGTTACTGGGCACCCAGGGGAAACTATCTCATTTTTTGCATGAAATGAACCTGCATATCACTACTAAGACTGCATTCTTTATTTGAAAGGCCATTTCAAAGAGGACAGAATATTTAGATTAGGTTGTGGATTAACTGAGAGTGACTATGATCATGTTCTATTGTTTTCACTATGATCATGTTCTATTGTTTTCTTTGTATTTACTTGTATATTATATTTTTTTGATGTGGTCAAATGACTAAATCAGTAAAGTTTTTATTTTGTCTAGTCTAGTCTATTCACAAGTATAAACAATATTTAGTATATTTACTAATCATCTCTTAAACACAATAAATGATCTCTTCTTCTCATACTGTATCTTATCTCTTACCTATAAACAAAGCTTTAAAGCCTTGTTCAGTCCTAATCAGTAAAAGTCCATAAAGTGATTACAATCTTACATGAAAGTAATTATTATTTACTCTAATCAAACAAATCTAATTTATATTGTTTTCCTCACAGACAATCTTTTGATAGATGTGTCTTTGGACAAAATTAACTTGGTATTGAATTAGTGGTATTGAATGGTTGTTTTGGTTGCATTGCCTTGGTAATTTTCTGATTATCTGGCATTTTAAACTTATGGCTGATGTTGGGACTGCCACTTAAAGAAATACAAACTAGTTGGTCACCTTTTTTTTATTACTTTCTCTCAACAAGGACTCTCTTAATTTAGAATTGAGGACTAAGTGATTTTAATTTACAATAGCACCACTCCTGAGGGGGAGCCACTCAGAGTTGGTTGGAAGATGGGTAGCTGTATAAATGTTTCAAATAAATAAATAAATAAATAAATAAATAAATAAATAAATAAAATATCACGAGATCTAAAGAATTTCCAAACATGAAAAAATGGAAAAAACCAAATAAATAGGGGAAACCCACAAAAAGATCTGTTAAAGCCTGAGTTTGCTTAAGGCCCACTGAAGGCCCACTGAATATGGAATGGAACAATTCACCATGGCCAGCTCTCCAGGGACAACTTGCCGCAGCCAACTCACCACAACCAACTCGCTGTGGGATAATTTAACAATTCAATTTAATTATTTAAAATAAATTAAAAATTATTTTAATTTTTGTCATTCACATTTCATGTTGTCCTTCCTTTGGCATCCTTTCTTTAATGATCCTGTTCCACTATTTCTTCGATATTAGCGTAACTCTTGTTCTGCAGTGAGTTATCCTGAGGCAAGATGCCAGAGCGAGATGGCCATGGCAAGTTGTCCCATGGTGAGTTGATTGTGGTGAGTTGGCTGTGGCAAATTGTCATAGACTCCACTGAATAAGTAGTAGTAGTAGTAGTAGTAGTAGTAGTAGTAGTAGTAGTAGTCTCTTCTACAATATTTTGTTGCAGATCGCCTTATAAAATCTAAAACTTGATATCCATGACTTTTGAGTTTATGGAAGTACTAGCACTGTGGCATTGCAAGGAGACTTGGGGGTAAACTGGAGCATATATTTAAACCTTAGAATGCCAAGACACCTCTGAACAGTTCTATGAAATACAGTAGTCCCTAACATATGACTTGTTGCTTAGCAAAACTATGACTGGTTTGAAAAAGGGGACTTGCAATCTGCATTTGAAGTTCCAATGTTCGGATCATGATGTTCATGATAATCATCTGCCTGAACTTTAGAATTTCATATGTTGTTCAAAGGCAGACAATTGTTGTTCATACTATAAAGCATTAGATTTGCCTTCCAGAATGCAATTAAAACCTGGCTTTTCCCTCAGGATGGAAGATGTGCCCAGCATTTTTGTGTATGTGTTTTACTTGAAAAGTTAACATCATAGCACTGGTAAAGTGCTAGAGTCTTAATCTTGCATTTTATTATTTTATTATTTGTCTATTAGCTGCCATGGGTAGCAAACAAAATATAGGTGTCTTGCATTTTATTATTTATCTATTAACTTGGCAACACAGCTGCATTTATGGCCATTTGCAGTGTCTCCTGGACACATAACCGTGTTTTGCAACAGTTTTGTCATAAAACTGGTGCTTCTAGTTTTTAGCAAAACAGTTCCCATAGTGAACCATGGATTTGCTTAACAACACTTTTTGACCACCATAGTCACTCAACAATTTAGGCAAAATAGTATGTAAAATTGTGTCAGTCATGTAATGACTGTTACGATATACAGTCTTAATGGGCAGGCTCCATTATGATCATATGGAAATTAGAATAACAGAGTTGGAAGGGACCTTGAAGGTTTTCTAGTCCAACCACTTGCTTAGACAGGAAACCCTATACAATTTCAGACAAATGGTTATCCAACATCTTCTTAAAAACTTCCAGTATTGGACCATTCACAACTTCTGGAAGAAAGTTGTTCCACTGATGAATTATGCTAACTGTCAGGAATTTTTTCCTTAGTTCTAGGTTGCTTCTCTCCTTGATTAGTTTCCATCCATTGCTTCTTGTCCTGCCCTTAGGTGCTTTGGAGAATTACCTATGTACCAATGACAATGAGTGGTGATAAACTTCCAGGCTAATTGGCTGTATTCTAATTATTTGGTCTCTTAACATTTTGCCAACATTCTGCCAGCCATCTTAGCAACATTTTGCCAAGATGGCTGGCATCTTCAGGGATGAATATGATCTGCTCTGTAATGCATTTCTTGGCAGTTCAGAGGCAACTGAATAGGAAATGACTGAGCTCTCAGGTTTATAACCAAACTAGTTTCTAATTGGAACATGTTGTTGAACTTCCCGAAAACCAGTTTCTGACTGGTTATTCATCCAGGTGAATTTGCAATTGGTTGAATTTGAATACATTCCAAAGACTTCAAGAAAATTCTTTTTCTCTTCTTACTTTCTGTTTTTTTGTAAACAAATGGTTGTGTGCACTGATGTGGAATGTGAACGACAGCTATGTAGATAATGAGTTATTTGCTCAAGACATCTGGCAAAGAACTCTTGCATGTGTTCCTATAGTTTACTTAGCTCATCTGCTTCCTGATAGGGTTCTTCCTGGTAATTTCCAATCATCTGAAAATGGTTCTGAACTCCTTAATCCCATAGCTCAGAATCTTTCTGAAATTGGTAGCCACTTTGCACCCATCATACAGCAGATCTGTGGTTTCAGATCCATTCTGAACATGTTTATCATGAAACCCTAATGTGATACATGATCTCAAAAGTAGGGCAGAGAAGACCTTGTCTGAACAAAAACCCTCTCAAAAACTGCTTCACAAAGCAACACATCCTCTTGTTTCTAAAAAGTGACTGCATTCTTCATGTAGTATGTCTTCTGTGTCCTCTTTTGATGAAGGGGAGGCTAGTGAGCCTGATTAAATATTGTTTAAGAAAGGTGGGGTGGGGGAATGCTCAAAACAAGCTTGTTGCTTTTGTAGGGATCCAATATCCAACTCTTACGGATCAGAGCAGACAGTCACAAACGGGTTACAATTGATTGTTTCTTCCCTTCATTCCCTTTTTCTTGTCTTGCCGTCCTAACGGCACAGCAGGGAATGATTCTTTCATACCTAAAGAGAAGATGATAATATCTTGGTTTTTAAACTTTGAGCCTATCACTGGATAATTTCCCAGCCAATCTCTAATGTTCCAATGAGGCAAGATGGTATTTCAGCTTTAGAGTTAAGAGATATTTTTAAAATATATTTCAATATAGCTTCAAGACTAGGAGTTGGAGAGTGCCTGGCTCTCCTTAATAGATGATTAAAGGTAAAGGTAAAGGTTCCCCTCGCACATATGTGCTAGTCGTTCCCGACTCTAGGGGGCGATGCTCATCTCTGTTTCAAAGCCAAAGAGCCAGCGTTGTCCGAAGACATCTCTGTGGTCATGTGGCTGGCATGAGTAAACACCAAAGGTGCACAGAACGCTGTTACCTTCCCACCAAAGGTGGTCCCTATTTTTCTACTTGCATTTTTTACATGCTTTCGAACTGCTATGTTGGCAGAAGCTGAGACAAATAACAGGAGCTCATCCCGTTACACAGCACTAGGGATTCAATTACACACTGGATTATACACTGGATTACACGTTGGAAATAGGCAGAGGGCATGAGTCTCTGTTGTTTATGCTGTACCTCATTGCCATTGGCCATAATAGCTTTCTGGCATGACTGGTTAGTGTGCGATTTTAAACCTCACCTTTGCAGTTCACGATTTACAATTTCATATGTTGTTCAAATACAGACAATTGTTGTTCATTCTATAAAGCATTAGATTTGCCTTCCAGAAAGTTATTAAAACCTGGCTTTTCCCTCAGGATGGAAGATGTGCTCAGCATTTGTGTGTGTGTGTTTTACTTGAGAAGTTAACATCACGGCACTGGTAATGTGGTTGAGTCTTAATCTTGCATTTTATTATTTTATTATTTGTCTATTAGCTGCCATGGGTAGCAAACAAAATATAGGTGTCCATACATTTTCCAAATAAATAGATTGGTTAAATAAATGTGTTGGTGAGTCTAGCTAGTATTGACACATACTATAGACAAGAAAGAAATTTGAGTGGTCAGTTGAAAAGAAATAAAGATCTGCTTCTCTTGAACATTCAGGTCCAGAATTCTGGCATTGTTCTGGATTCAGTTGTAAAATTAAATAACTATTGGAGATAGTTAGGATGGCATTTGCATAGCTAATATATAGTTAATAATATTAGAAGGCTAATATTGCCTTCTTCTGAAAATCTTAGATTTGACCATAATGCCATCTGTTTTGGCTGCATCTTATTTGGACAATGGATTGTGGACCTATCTTTTGAAAAATACCAAAACTCTTTGGTTTAGAGTGCTGCTGCAGTCAATGGAGTTAGAACATGTTCTAGAGCAGGAATCTCCAAGCTTGGCAACTTTAAGACCAACTGGCTGAGGAATTCTGGGAATTGAAGTCCACAAGGCTTAAAGTTGCCAAGTTTGGAGACTCCTATTTTAGAGAGAGTGAGACTGCCACATCACAAGTGTTCACTGGAGATCAATCTGTCACCCAAAATGGTTCAGAAAGTTAGATTTGACGTGGCTAGGACTAAACTCTTTGAAAGACCATATTCTCTCATAGGATCCTACTCTGAATTTTAATTTAGAAGAGGAGGTTTTTCCACCCCCATGTCTCTTCATCTCTAGAAGCACAGAGAAAGCCTTCTCAATGGTTGCTCCCAAGCTCTGGTGCACCCTATCAAATTTTAAGCAAAGCAACTGACACAGATTTTTAGCCCTTAAACAGACTTGGAAATTGCTGAAATATGTTTCAGCAGGAGGTCTCTGTTTATTTCTTGTTTGCATTGAAGGGAGTTTATAACCAATGGGCTTTTATTTGATTATGCTCCAATTTATTGGTTTGCATTTCATTTTATGGTGATGGAAAAAGTGGAAAGATGGGACAGTAACTTAAGAATGAGTAAACAATGTGCTGCTGCTCTCCTGTGACCATTCTCTGGTAACTAGTATTCATTGTCCTAGTGCTTCTGACTTGGGAAGTTTATGAGCCATAAAACTATTCTGCTCCTTTTAAAATATATTCTACACAAGTAGCCATCACTGCATCACATGCCAGCTAATAAATTAATGGCTAGTGAACTTCAGGCTCCTAGACTGAAAATTGCCTCTAAGATGATTTTGTATATTTAATGCTTCAATTGATATTTGAACCAGACTCTGATCATGCACATATGTACCATATGCGGTATAGTACGTATGCATACACTAATAGTCATGGGGAGCAAAATGCTAACTTTTTCCAACATTCGATTTCATAATATGATTAGCTTTGTGTGTCAAAGAATTATATTTGCAAGCCTCTGGTAAATAAAAATAGTAGCAATTATATCAGGACCAAACTTGTTTTATGCCTTGCCCTTTAGGGCTTCCTTTCTCAATTTTCAGTTGACTTCACTTGGAAGTATTTGGCATCTCTGTCTAGAGAAGAGGGAAATTGGGCATTAAGCTGAAAGAATTGGACTGATTTTCTCCTCCATTGTTAAACAAGGAAATGTTACAGAGGAAAAATGCCCTATTCTAAGGGAACATGGATTAAATAAATCCTGTAAGAGACAAGAAGAGAAAAGAAGAGAGCGGGGAATTGCCAGGCTTGTGATAGTGTTGCATCTATAAATGCACTGTGGACGAACATTTCTGTCCCAGATGGAACCACTATGATGTTGTGGAATGCTTATGAACATTACAAATGTTGAGAGCTGCGGTGTGTGTGTGTGTGTGTGTGTGTGTGTGTGTACAGAAAACGGAATGGAAAGGAATGGAGCAGAACAGAACAAAACAGAATACTGGAATGGAATGGAACGGAACGAACGGAACAGAACAGAACAGAATAGAACATCTGTGGTTCAGTGATGCCTTCAACCAAGCTTAACAAAAACAGAAATAGGCACATTCCATCTCAGCAATAGGTATGCAAATTACCAGCCTTCAGTGAAGTTCCAAAACTGTACTTTACAATGTAATAACTCTCCAAAGTACCTGAGTGCAACACTGGACACATCACTAACCTTCCAGCAATAACTGGGAAAAATAGCTGTAAAATCAAAAAGCCACAACAATTTACTGAACAAACTGGCTGAGATATCCTGGGGTGCTGATGCCAACACCCTACGAACAACAGTCTTGGCTTTGATTTATCTCACAGCTGAATATTGTGGCTTAACAGCATCCACACCCAAATGGTTGATGTTCAATTTTGCCAGACAATATGTATCATCTCTGGTATGTTGTATCCCACTCCTGTACACTGGTTACCAGTAATTAGCAATATCATACTGCCCAGCAATATCATACTGCCTCACAGACAACAAGCTCTCATTTGGCTATGGTCAAGGATGTTGAACAACAAGGCCCTCTTGAAAAGAATTCGCCAGGACAATGCAGAGCCCATCACAAGATTGCAATCCCATAGGCCAGCTTGGAAAACAGCTATTCACTTAACATCTACCCAGTTTAAACCTGAGAATGCCTGGAGAGAGGAATGGTTGAAGGTACTTTCTTGTGGACCATTAGTGATTCCTCTACTAAACCACCTGGTTTTGACCTTCCTCATTTTGCTGGTCAAAATCAAACAGAATTAAGGGTGATACTGGAAAACCTGTAGTGGTAGGTTTCAAAAAAATTTACTACTGGTTCTGTGGGTGTAGCTTGGTGGGCGTGGCAGGGGAAAGATACTGTAAAATGTCCATTCCCACCCCAATCCAGGGGAAGGTTACTGCCAAATCCCCATTTCCTCCTGATCAACTGGGACTTGGGAGGCAGAGAATAGATGGGGGCGGGGCCAGTCAGAATTTTTACTACCAGTTCTCCGAACTACTCAAAATTTCCACTACCAGTTCTCCAGAACTGGTCAGAACCTGCTGAAACCCACCTCTGAAGACATGCCACTGCTCTGTATCAGGGGAAAGGAAAGATTCCCCTTGTTGCGATTGTGGTGCTGATATGCAAACTATTAAACAAATTGTGCAAGATTGCCCATGATGTGCATTCTCTGGTTCCTATAAGATGTACAAGAAGCAATGCCAGAGGTGATCGCCTGGATAATTGAATTGGATATCCAGTTACGAGGCTACTGCCATATCCCCATAGAAGTTTTACGTATAATTACGTGGACTGTTTATATATGTTTATTTCTCTTCTTTCATGTTCCCACCGTACACTAAATAATAAATATTAATGTAGTTCAGTTTCCACAAGGGAAGCAAAAAATGGTGATTAGACTAGGAGTAGGATGGATAGAAGTGGCAGTGTATGGTAAACGAAGGATAGAAAAATGGAGTAAAACCTACTTCTGGCAGGTTAGGGAGATGGAGAACTAACTAGGCAGTAAAGGAACTTAAGGAGAGGAGGCACGCTAAACAAATGCTCCTGCAGACCCCAAATCAATGTATGTATTTGTTTATTCATTGTAGTGACACCCTACATCAATCATTTTGACTCTTGGCTGTTTATACGGATAGATAATAATTTAAAACATCCACAATAGATATTTTTAAAAAATAACAATGATGATAAATATGACTTCTCTTTTTGTTTTACATAAGTGGCACAGAAATTTCCAATCCAGGGATATTGGATTCAGTCACTACTAACTGGCTGTGTTTAATTGGGCAAGCCAGCTACAGTTTATAGGAGCCTTAGGCCAAAATCTCTAAATTCGTGTAGGAATCCCACTGCCATTTAAGCCAACAGTGTCACCTCTGGCAACAGCTCACTGGAGATATTAATAGTGACCTTTATAATATGGTAGCTTTGTAACCCTTAGGACAAGACTTGACCTGTCATGCTGGACATGTAAAATATGTGCTCTGCCTTTGAGCCCTCCCTGCTTAAGATGCAGGCCCAGAAGAAGTGGCAGTGAGTGAAGCGAGGAGGCACAGTGTCGCCCAAGAGCCTTAAGCTGCAAATGACAAACGGGAGATCAGGCTATGCAGAATGACTGGGGATTCATTTAGTCTTTTCGAAGAGAGAAGAATCTGACATTTTGGCCTCAGCTTTTCGTTTCCTCCATTCCAATTTTCTAAATGTTACTTTTCTAAATTTTTGTGCCATCCAGAGTCACCTTAAAGGGGAGGTGGGTGACATAAAAATTTAACAAACCAACAAATTAATAAATCTGCTTTAGTACATTTCACCTACTATGGACACTTGTTACCAAAACCAGATTTTCCAGACTTCCAGAGGAATGCTCAAGGACATTGACATATTCTCCACTGAATATCATGCTTTTGTTTCTTACATTGGTACCAGGATGGTCTAGGTTTTTTTTTTTTAATCTCTCCTATAATTAGCTTGGCATTTTAGTAAGCCAGGCAAAGAACAACAGCAAGAACATCCATTTCCTGCCTCATGAAACTTGCGGGAGCCCTGACAGTGGAGCCAGCAATTAAGTTAAATGCTATAGTAGTTTCTACCCTGCTGAGGTCAGAGGCCTACAGGTGGTTCCATTTGCTCCTTAAAAACAGGGCAGCATGAAAATGTATTGTGACTCTATTGTGACATTGTGACTTTTTTGATATCATAGAAAAGTAACAGTAACAGATTAACAGAGTTGGAAGGGACCTTGAAGGTTATCTAGTCCAACCCCTGCCCAAGCAGGAGACCCTACATTTCTGACCAGTCTCTTCTTAAAAGCCTCCAGTGATGAAGCTTCTGAAATTGGTTGATTGCTCTCACTGTCAGAAAATTTCTCCTTATTTCCAGGTTGAATCTCTCCTTGTTCAGTTTCCATCCATTATTCCTTGCCTGGCCTTCAGGTGCTTTGGAAAATAGCTTGAGCTTCTCTTCTCTGTGGCAGCCCCTCAAATATTGGAGGGTGATAGTCCTCGACTTATGATTACAGTTGAGCCCCAAATTTCTGTTGCTAAGTGAGACAATTGTTAACTGAGTTTTACCCCATTTTACGACCTTCCTAGCCACAGTCGTTAAGTGAATTCCTGCAGTTGTTAAGTTAGTAACATGGTTGTTAAGTGAATCTGGTTTCCCCATAGACTTTGTTTGTCACGTTACAAAAGGTGATCACATGTCTCCGGGACATTGCAACCATCATAAATATGAGTCAGTTGCCAAGCAATTGAATTTTGATCACGTGACCATGGGGGACGCTGCAATGGTCCTAAGTGTCGGTCATGAGTCACTTTGTTTAGTGCCGTTGTAACTTCGAACAGTCACTAAATGAACTGTTGTAAGTCAAGGACTACTTGTACATGGTTAATTGGACTGTATTTGTATTGTCATTATTTTCTGGTTGTTTACTTTCTGTTTTCTCAAGTACATGGCCTTTTTTTCCCAGTAGTTTAAAATAGAACGTTCAGGTTTTGTTTTACTCGTGCATTATTTATAAAAATCAATACAATTATAAATTAAAAAAGAGTGTGTGTGTGTGAGAGAAAAGTGGCTAGTGGCAATGTACCGTTACTTAGGGACACAGCACAGCATGAATTTGCAAGAAAATGTAGATGTTCCTGAAGCAGCGAGGAGGTAGGTGTTGCCTCTCTTGGTGATACAACATCTTTTGTAGTACTTAGCAGCTGCACAGGGGATCTCCATTTTGCTCTGAATCTCACTCCAGAGACACTAAGGAAGCCATCCAAGTGTGTTTTCCCTGAGTTTGTTGCACACAGCCTTCTTCACATGCTTCAGGCTCCAAAAGCAACCGATAACAGCAGTGACTTAGCTGTCTTAGTTTCAGCTTTAGTATAGTTTTTAATAATATTTTAATCTGCGTATCTTTTAAGGTTTTAATATTTAATTATTTATACATAGTTTATTGATTAGCCCATAGGCCATATCAAAGTGCAGAGTTCCAAACGCAAATTATGGCCAAAATCCAATAAAAACAATTTGAAATGATTGGAATAAAACACAATTTAAAATGAAGTTGGAATAAAATACAAATTAAAATGGAATTGGAATAATATAGAGGTAAATAATATTTTCATTATTTTTTCCTTGTTTTATAACTTGTAGGCCACCCAGAGTCACCTTGTAGGGGAGACAGGCAGCATAACAATTTAATGAGAAAATAAAATAATAAAATAAAATAAAAAATAAGCAAGTGCAAGGAAGCATAAGGCATTGCTGGTTCATTTCCCAAGCAAACAGCATGTATGTATTGTGAATGTTTTCATGCCACTTCAATAATTTTGACACTAAGCAGGTTACATGCAGCAATGTACAACTATTTATTGAAACAAGAATCATAAAAAAAATTCAAACAATATAAAGCCAACATCTTGGAAGAGACTCCTGATGGACATCAGACTAGCCTTTCTTAATGACTTTTTGGAAACTGCTGAAGACTGGACTTTTTTGGAGAGTTTTAGAGCTGTAGCTTTCTTCTTTTTTCTCCCTCCCCTCCCTCCTTCCCTCCCTCCCTCCCTCCTCCCCTTTTTTATGTTCCGGAGAACTGCTTTCAGGTTTTAATCAGACTGTGGCTGTTTCAACATTTTTTATATTCTATGTAAGCCACCAAGCGTAATTTGATTGAGGTGGTGTAGAAGACAGATAGACAAACAAACAGACAGACCTAAAAGTACTTTACTCATCCAAGTAAAATCACTGCTGTCTGACTGCACTGGCTTGCAGTTGCTTTCCAGAAATTTGCCCCATTTTACCACAATTGTTAAGTGAATCACTGCAGCTGTTAAATTGGTAAGACGGTTGTTAAGTGAATCTGGTTTTCCCATTGACTTTGTCAGAAAGTCACACAAGGTGATCAGATGACCCCAGGATGCTGAAACCATCATAAATGTGCGTCAGTTGTCAACATTCAGATGTAAATCACATGACAGTGGGGATCCTGCAATGGTCTTAAATGTGAAAAATGGTCATGTCACATTTTTCAGTGCCGCTGTAACTTCAAACGGTCACTAAGTGAACTGTTTGAGGACTACCTGTATACATAATAGAAAGAGAATTTAGATTTTAAATTCAATTCAGATTTAAAAGCCAACAGATGCTCAGTTCCTATTGCTTGTAATTGAATGCTTATATTTTGTGATGAAACCTCTCCTCCTATGGATGGCTTAGAATGAGCTTTCCAGTCGTTGGGAATCAGATGATGAAAAATGAGAAGGTATAAATGTGTATGCTATGTATTACGTCTGCAAATAAAACCAATAATCTTGGTGCAGAATTTCTTTATGGGTTGTCCTCACTAGACTCCTGCCTGTTTTCTGCCATTCATCCTGCTGACTGCCACATTGTTTCTGGGGAGATAATTCTGATGGGCAATAAAGCACGGTGGTATTGTGTAGCAAACTGGTTAATCTCCTTTGTGGGACCACTCAGTTTATGGGACAAAATAGAATTGGTGTCATACATTATTAGATAATAGAAAAGACAGTGTGGTGCCGTCTATGATTTAAGAGTAACAGGCATTGAACTCTCCACATTAAACCTTTCCTGACATGCATAATTGATGGCTGTACATCAAATTAATTTTCCCTGTCAGGGCAGGAAGTGAAAAATGCCAGTCAGGTCATCTAATTTGTATTGCTTAAGCTATCATTACAATGAGATATGGCTATCTCAGGTCAATGGTACAGATTAATTTTATTGGGGTTTATGAGTTGCCATTGCATAGATTTAGCCAAGCTGTCTTGGATGCATCTGTACACAGGCAAGGAGGCGCACATCTATAGCAGTAAAATAAGTTCTCATATGGATTTTCATTGATTGGGGTTATCGTGACACCACCAAGAAGAGAAATACAAGACACAACTAACTTGCCAGGGATGCTTTGGCTGTGAGATGAAGAAATTGTTGCAAAGGGAATTCTTGAGCTTAGGTTTGGATGGTTCCAAAAGAAGAACATGCTATATTCCCAATAGACTTTGTTTATTTGTTTATTTTTATTTGTTTGTTTGTTTAATTAATTAGCTGTCTCTCTCATCTCAGGATAACTCTGGGCAGCTTACAGTAATAAAAGATATAAACTATACAGGCATAAAAAGAATAAATAAGTTAATACAAAAAGACAAACACTGCAGCCCAATTAAAAGATGGGAAGGGCAGGAACAGGATGGGGGGGGGGATGGCATCTTTATTAACCTGTTAATCACCTTCACTGTGATGCTCCTCCATTGGCATCCCAAGCTAAGTGGCAGAGTCAGGTCTTTATGCTCTTATAGAAGGTCAGGAAGGTTGTAGCCGACATCACTCTGAGGGGCAAGACGTTCCAGAAGGCACGTGCAACAGCAGAGAAGACTCTTCTCCTGAACCCTGCCAGCTGGGGATAATTGGGCCAATGGGGCTCGCAACATGCCTTCTCTGCTGGCACAGGTCGGGGTTGGCCAATCCCAGTGGGATGAGATGGTGATTTATTGACAGGCCTTTTCAAAACCTGGAGTAATCCAAATTATTTTGGAGAGTCTTTTCCAAAATTGATTACATACAAGTAGTCATTGACTTATGATTGGTCACTCAGCAACTGTTCAAGTTTCTATTGTACAGCCCCCCCCCCCCAAAGATATTTACAACCTGGATTTGAAGCTCTGATGACCCATGGTCTGGGTGCTCAGTAGTCAGCCCACATTAATGGCCATTTTCAGCATCCCATGGTTATATGACTGCAATTTAAGTCATTTTGTGACATTTTGCTGAAAACTGACATTTACTTCCAATTTGCAGCAGCAAAGAAAAAGGCCTGTCAATAGCAAACAATGAACAACTACCTCAGAAAACTGTTGAGCAGGGGGGAAATTAGGAGATTTGGGCAGTTGAAATGAGTATAAAGATTTATTTCACGCTTTAGCTCTCTACGAGAATCTGAGCTACTAAAACTCAAAGCAAATTGGCGGTAGGTAACAGCCAAAGGAATTCAAGGTGGCTGGATTTAGATCTCTTGTGGGTGCGCAGGGACTCATGACTGATGCATTGGACCCTCCCTCAGGCTCAGCCTGGTCATCTCCTACAAAAAGATTGTAAAATCAGTCACAGTTATAGTATGTGATGATCTGCTTAATGACTACTATGACTATATACCTGCAGTTATATACTATAACTGCGGGTTCAGTTGCATCATAAACCAAGGACTAGCTGAATCTGACTACTATGAACTTGGTATAATACTGTACAGGAAATCATACAGATGGAAAGGGGGGGGGGGCACCAGTGCAGCAATTCAAATTAACATATTCTTGACAGATGGTTGTCCAGTTGATGCTTTAACAAATCCAGGGAAGGGGAGATAATCACTTGTTGCATACATATGTGTGGTCTATTTTCCATTACGTCATTTCGATTGGCAGTTTAATAGCTTCTTTTTCCATTCATAGGTTTGTGAGTGTGTTCAATTCCTGGATCACAGGAATGTGTAGGTCGTTCACAGAAAGGCATTTTTGCATATGCAAATTAGCAACAAAGCATTGGAATCTGCTTGTCTTCCTAGAGTTCTTCCTAGAATCAGTCTAGCTGCCCTCTTAAACTAAGATGTCTGCTACAAATCCCATCTGGCCAAGAAAGCTACTTTGAATAGAATAATCCAGGCAGAGCTTTTCTGCCTGATGTTATTGGCTGACAATACTAGCTGTTGTTACAGCTGCATGTAACTCTCCCAGCACCTTACTTATGTCAGCAATGCTATGACTAAAGGTCTATATAATAAGTCATCTAGGCCTTGATTTGTTTGAGCCTTAGGATCTCTTCAGGCAGAGAAGTTAATAAGGGTTCCAATAAAACTGCAATGGCCAAATTTCCTAATATAATAAAAATCAAAGCTTGCTAGGCAATGAAATAATGTCATTAGGGCTGGGTTTTAAGGGAAATCCTGGGCTTGTGAAGTGAACAAGAGAACCTTCATACGAAGAAGAATTGGTTTTCAACATTGCAAATAAGTAAATACACACTACCAGATAAGAACATTATGCTTGAAATAAAAAATAATAATAATTACACCATGGGAATGACACAGTCCAGTTACTGCTGAATTTCCAGTTTTTGTGCCGTTTAAAGTTCCTGACTTGTATAAATGATGTGAAGGATCTTGGTTGAAAAAACTTGGGCTGTCACAAGTTTTGAATTTTAGAATTGCTGTGCTCTGCTCTGCCTTGATTGTTCAAGGATAAAAGAATGAAATCCCTATTCATGAGATTTTGTAGCAATTCAAACTAAGCGCATCATATTATTTGTGAAAATTAGAATCTTTTAGATCACTATGCAGGGAGTCTTTGCATTTTATTCCATCACTACCCATAATCAGCAAACAGTAAACAGCCAGATGTTGGTGGGCAGATTAACACATCCATGCCTGTTTATAAAACTACATATTTCTGGATAAATGTGCTTTTGTGCAGCTCATAAGTGCTTCTTTCAAAAACTTATTAGTATGCTGGAAATGAAAGATCCTCTCAGTTACAGCCTCATCGTAGTGATAGCATTTCTAAACATGGTGTAATGACAGGTCTTTCCTCCGTGGGCAGATTACATAGGCTGTATCCAACACAGAAACTAATGGAATACAACATCCCTCCTCTGTCAGACAGCTGCCACACACACCTGTCTACAGTACTTTGTCACCTGTGTTGACCAGTTGAGTGCCAAAATAGAAAACTGCTATGGTGTAACAAAGCTTGGGAAACACAATGCTCCAATTACTTGCTATACAGGTAGTCCTTGACTTATAACAGATCATTTAATGACCATTCAAAGTTACAATGGCACACTTAACAACTGTTTGCAGCATCCCCAGAGACACTTGGATCAAAATTCAGATGTTTGGCAATTGACTCATATTTATGACCAGTTGCAGTGTCCCGGGGTCATGTGATCAAATCTTCTGTGACCTTCTGACAAGCAAAATCAATGGGGAAGCCAGATTCACTTAACAGCTGCAGTGATTCACTTAAGAACTGTGGAAGGAAAGCTCATGAAATGGGGCAAAACTGACATAATAATTGTCACATTTAGGAACAGAAATTTTGGGCTCAATGATGGTTCTAAGTCAAGGACTACCTGTATATCAAAGTAGTTCCAGGGATGAGTTCTAAATTTTTTTACTGCCGGTTCTGTGGGCATGGCTTATTTTGTGGACATGGCTTGATGGTCATGTGACAATTATTTAGGATTTAGCAGAGGTACTGGTCTACCAGGCTTTTAACTGCTTGCAGAGCTGTACCGATCTACCCATTTATTTTTGCAGGCACCGATCTACTCATATATTTCTGCAGGCACTGATCTACTCATGTATTTTTGCAGGCAGCGGTCTACTCATTTACTTTTTAGGCACTGATCTACTCATGTATTTTTGCAGGCACCGATCTATTCATATATTTCTGCAGGCACTGATCTACTCATGTATTTTTACAGGCACCGGTCTACTCATTTGTTTTCTTTTAACACTGATCAGCTATAGGGCGGCCCATTGAAGCCCCGCGGCAAGAGTTTAAACAGGTTTTTTCCCTCTAGCCATCAGCTGGGACTCAGGAGGCAGCAATAGATTGGGGGTGGGGCCAAATAAAAGGTAAGAATAACGTGGGAGGTGGAGGGGTGCGGGGGGGGGGACAGAACTGGTTTGGTGATGACATATCGTCACTGCTACCAGATTGGGAGAACTGGGTAGAACCGGGAGGAACCCACTACTGAGTAGTTCCCTTGGGAATTTTTCCAGTCTACTTTGGAGCTGGCAGCTATAAAGCCTAAGAAAATGAAGTGAACACAATGTCATCTAATTATACAACTGGCGCAATGCACCTTGTCAGTCTGTTCTTTCATCTGGCATGCCAGGTGAAGGGTTAATCCTCTAATGGCTCAATGAAGGTACATAAATTAGCTACTAATCTGAATCTAGTGCAAACTATGTAAAGTAATCAGTGACCTAATCACTTTTTTTATGTGGAAAGAGAGAGGGAGGGAGGGAGAGAGAGAGAGAGAGAGATTTCCCACCCCCACACCACTTTTATTCAGGATACTTGCTGAAGGATTAGAAGACTTAATTATATAATGTGTACTGACACTCTGGCCCTTTGTTAATGTGCAGTTGAAATGGCTCAGCATGCTCCAGATCCATTCAGAAGCTCAAATGATCAAGTATGAAGATGGGGGTGGATAGAAGGCTTTTCATGGCCAGGTAGTGTCCAGGAAAGCAGGTATACAGGTTACCTTCTCCCAAAATAGCTGATTTTATTATCTGTGATCTTTAATTTCTCTTCAATCTGCAGGGTTAAAATGTTGAAGGGCATCTTTAATTGGGCTGATCTAGTTATGTTACCTATTTCAGCAAGAGCTAAGAATCCATATCAAATATAGCCATGCCAAAATGTCGTAATGAAGGAAATGAAATCTGAATGAGAGGAGTTTTTTAGGAGCATTTTCCTCCTGTTTGTTTGGTTTTTTTCCTCAGTGCTGATATTATCCATTGGTGTGATTCTTGAGATAGAAGCAATCATACTACCCTGTTTCCTCAAAAATAAGATCCAACCGGAAAATGAGTCCTAGCATGATTTTTCAGGATGCTCGTAATAGAAGCCCTACCCCCAAAATAAGCCCCACTTAAGATTGTCAGCCAGATGGGTGCATTTAGTACTATATTTCCCCCAAAATAAAACCTAACCAGAAAATAAGCCCTAATGTGTCTTATGGAGCAAAAATTAATATAAGACGCAGTCTTATTTTGGGGAAAACACGGTGATAGTTGCTTTTTTGGAAAGATAAGGTAAAAAAATCCTTCATACAGCATTCAGGAGATATTAGAATGATGGCAAAACACAACACCTCAAATCCTATTTATTTATACCTGTTTTCAGGACCCAGGGTAGCATGTTCACTGTCAGAACTAGCATTCAAAACAACTAGAACAGGATTGCAATGCAATCTGAACTGCTTCCCTTCAGCTTCAAAATTTAGAAATTGGTTTTGGGGTTCTCTTGCCAGTATAATATTGAGGTTTTATTCAAATCAACCACTAATGTGAATGTTCTCAATAATGCATGCTCGCATATCTCACTGATCCCTTTTATATTACAAAAAAAGCTCAGAAAGACAGGAAAAACTCAGTAAGCATAAGAAATTAAAGTCAAGATATGAGACAAAAGAAAAGGAAATCTGGCTGAATCTAATCTTCACCAACTCCATTTATTATCTTTTTGTAATTTTCTGCCCTTGCAAAACATCCATTTTTCCATCACATTCATCCATCTCTTTTATCTGTTGCATTTTGTTCTTTAAACTATTGACCTCTCACTTTTCCAGGATCTCAACTCCTACCAACATGATTGCCCTTGAATTCCCCTTTCTCTCAGGCCATTTACTTTCCCTCCGTGTATTTATGTAACAGCAAAACATTAACAACACGTATCAACACATTTCTTTCATATTGGCTACTTATTTTTGTTTTTAATCCATCCATTCCATGCCCATCCACTCTTGATACTATCTTTCCAATTTTTTCACCTATGGTTTTCAAATTTAAACCATTCCTACTTTATTCAACTTAACGTTTCTCCTGAAGTATCCATTTTTCATTTAACAAAGGATGCAGAAGCATCCTCTTACCCACAATCAGTTTTACTTCTTTTGATAAGATCTATTTCTCACAAGATCTATTTCTCACAATTTCTCCACAATTTGCATGCCCTAAAATATCTCCATCTATTTTCACATGTTTAGTAAATGTCCTACCAAGGCACTCAAATTCATTTACTTGCTTGAGGTTTTCACCATTTATATATAACTTAAAGTAACAAAAACCAAAAACATAGATCCAATCATTATCCAATATACATATCTTTTAAAAACAATAAAAGGATGAATGAAAATGAAAAGAAAAGAAAATAGAAAAAAGTATAAAGAAAGAGTGTCCAATATTCTTCAGTTATTATTACAATTATATTTAAACTTTCTCTCTAAAGTTGCATCATAATACTCTTCTTTCTATAAACTATCCTCTCTAATCATAAAAAACAGAAATCACAAGTTCATTTTTCTTTAATTTTATGTAAAAACTCCGTAAGGGATTTCCAATCATGAATGATATTTTTTAAAATTTAATCTTAAGAAGTCAATTTCTTCATCTCAGCAACTTCTGTCAATTTCATCAGCCATTCCTCCATGAGGGGCAGTGCTGAATCTTTCCATCTTTGTGGAACGATTACATTACTATTAATTTTCATCATGCTATTAGGGTCCAGCAAAGGCTTCTTAAGGAGGGCACTCACCACCTTCTCCAGTGCAGTAAACTTGGGGAAAAATGAGTAAAATTTATACTTGAGTTTACACATTTATGAGCACTTGAACCAGGCCACTTGCATTTCCTTGGAATCATTGATTCATAAAGAAGGACAAGAATCTAACATCCTGGCCTGCTTTCTCATTAATATTGAATCATTAGGGTTTTATTCAACTGATTCACACAAATATTTACCTCTACTGAGTATGACTTCACATTCACAAGTCATCCTTCACTTCTATATTTGTGCAGATCATGCCGTAACTCAAGTCTATTCATGTTATCATAAACTAGCAATCAACAAACATGGAATACATTTTCTTTTTCAGGAATTCATTCATTTCCCAACGACTTGCTTCAGAGAGAAGCCTAATTTGTACACTCCTGCCTAGCATAAAGTTGCCCTACATTTCCCAAGTATTGTTCACTATTTTCCTGATTCGATGCATCACCAATCCTACGTTTGGGTTGATAGCAGTGTGATAGGATGTGCTGAGTGTCAATCATTTATTTTGTCGCTTTGGTCCCGCCCTTCTTCTCCGTTCTCCGTCAGTCTTTTTCACTCAGTGGACTGGACTAGTCTGAGTGTCATTTACTTATCTTTATTTTAACATTTTCTTGTTTTACATTTTTTACATTATCAACAATTGCAACTGTACTAATTTGTTCATATTCACATACTATATAACATTGTTAGTGTTTTTCTTAGACACTAATATTTGTAGCATTTGTCTCACTTCTACTTAGTATCCTTCCTATATATTCTAAAATGTCCCCCTTGCTATAGTTTCATCCAAAATATTTTCATCATGTTTATTCCTATTTCTGTTCATTCTGCTGAAAGCTGCTTGCTTAGCCCTTTCTATTCATTTCCAAAATATTTCTCTAATCAGAAGAACTCTGCAGTTTCTCTTCTCTGTTTGTTTCCTGCCTCTATTAATCTTTCCTGTTCTGAGCCTTTTCTCTCTACATTTTTGCAATTAATCATTACACACCTCTTACAGTATCTTTCATTATAATTTTTACAGCATTCTCTTTTTCTCATCCATGTCAACCTTCTAATAAGCATCCTTTTTGCTATTTTCCATTAGTAAAACTGCACACATTTCTGTTGTATCATGTAATAACGTTACTTTCCCTTGTTCCAGGCATCTTTTACATCATCTTTGCTTATGTATACTTTTAAGCATCCTGTTTAGTTATTTGTAATCTTTCTCTTTATAGGACCTCTACTTTCAGTTTTTTCTGTCATTCTATTTTCACTGTAGATTTCTTCATTTCTTTCATTTTTTCCCATGTTCTCTACCAGATAATAATCTGTTTTACATTCAGAATTTCTTATCATCTTCTATCCTTTACTATGTTTCTCAGTCTTTCATCATGAACAAATCAATGTATCATGTTTAATTCATGAACTGTCTATGCAAGAATAGACAAGTATAAACTATATATTCAAAGTAAGACTTCTTTCTAAGGAGATAGTCATACAATATATAATAACCATTCACATTCATTCAGATTCAGATAGGCTCTCTGAATAGTCCAATCACATTTTCTGTATGCTGACATTTTGTTCCTTCCCATTCATTCACGTTACCTAACAAAATACTTTTTTGCAGTTTGCATTTATTTAGAATGTTGAACAAATTTTCCCATTTCTTTCATCATCTCCATTTACCGGCGTGTGGCATACAACCATCATCAATCTATAAATTCCCATAAATGTATTGTATTTTTTTATTGCTGAATTACTAGCAGTTAACAGGAAGAGGAATACCCAGTTAAAACATCAGCAGTGCATAATAAAGTTTAAATGCCTACAGTAAATATAATGAATATGAAATGCAAATGCATAAATAAGGCAGTAGCATTGACATAGCATTCATGTTTGCCTTCATCTTCTGAGATGTTCGGTATTGGTATGAATTCCCCCCATAAGTTGCATTGGGGAATCCTGGGGTACTACCTCCCCCACTTCCAACATATCTGTATTTTCAGAGAAGCAGGAAATGATTTTTTTTCCCAAGAGCACTTCAGTTAGCTCTGAGAGTATTTTAGTTTGAATTGTATATCTGTAGAGGGTTGACTGATTTTTTGGCTTTCTCTTTTTTTCAAATATTTGGACTGAACTATATGTGATCAATTATTTTTTAAAGTGTTTTAGCTAGCTCCTGCTCCTAATTCCCCTATCTTGGACAGTTAACTTAATCCTAGTTAAAATAATTACATCGTGTATGCAATATGTAGCATGTGCTTTGATAATCCACCTATAGCAGATTGTACAGCTTGATCTGAACTGCTTGTCCAGTTTGATTGCCCATTTATCCAGTCTGGAGTGGTATTTTTGGATCAACCATTTTTCATCTTTAAACAAACTATTTTTCCCACTCATCATCAAAGAACTAGACCAAGCTAGTTTTTAAATGGAAATGAGAAACAAAGAACTACAATACAATTATGACAGATTTATAATCTCTTGTAGATTTCTTTTTAATGTAAGTGCCAAATAAAATTAGGGCATATACCAGTTATTGTATCTTGCAGCACTTAGCTTATGTCCAAAAACTATCATGACTCTAATGTATTTGGATGGGAGAACTGATTTTAAGATGACCTGTGTTTGACCCTTGATACCAAATGCTGATCTTGTGACAGAATGATCTGGGATCCAACAAAATTATTATGAACAGCTTGGTTGCAGGGTGATTGTGTTGGCAGTTGAATAAATGCTTGCTTTTTGAGGTTTGATTAAACTCTGATTTATGTGAGCTTTGGTCTCCAGTCCCCCTGAGCTACTTATTTTGAAATCTTGTTTGCTTTGGAGAATGAAGTGATAACAACCTCACTGATTACAAAATGCAAAAGGCAACATTTTTCTTTTTCTTTTGTTTTTGTTTTGAAATGCAGATATAACCCCAAATAATACATTCTTATTTTCAGGAGAGAAATTTTGCTATTGGGCCACTCTCCTCTGTTATATGTTTTACAGGTACTCCTCACTTAATGACTATTTATTCAGTGATAGTTCTAAGTTACGACGGTGCAGAACGAAGGGAATTACAACCAGAAGTTATGGCCATTTCTAAGCCTCCAAGGTGAAATAATTAAAATTTGGGCACTTGCCAGCACACCTGCCCTTACCACTGTGTGGGTCCTGCAACTCCCTCACCTGACTATCTCCCCCTGATCTAGGTTGCCCTATACAACGACACTGGAGCCTTTTTATATAGTGCTTCCAGAGGCTTCCGAAGTTCTGAGAAAGAAGGCCTGGCATATCTAGGAGCTGCCTCAGATAGGCTACGTGCAGTGGTGGGATTCAAGTAATTTAACAACTGGTTCTCTGCCCATATGATTTCTTCCAACAACCAGTTTGCCAAACTGCTCAGGAAGTTAAAAACTGGTTCTCTGGAAGTGGTGCGAACTGGCTGAATCCCACCACTGGCTACTTGGGCTTCTCAACAGCAGGAGAAAAACACCTGAAGCTAAGCAGTGTGTGGCAGAAACTTGAATGCAATGGGCAGCGGGGGCAGCTTGCACACTTTGGAAAATGTGGGGAGGCAGCATTTCTGAGTGGTAGCAATGGTAGCAGTGCCCCCCCCCCCCAGGTTGAGGTTTGGGGCAATGTAAGCCGCCCTGAGTCTCCGGAGAAGGGTGGCATATAAATCGAACCAATAAATAAATAAATAAAATGGTGGTAGGCTCAGACTGTCCCAGGCCCCTAATTCAGACCCAGCTTTAGCATTGCCACTGAGTGCTGCTGTGCAGAATGACCTAGATTGGAGGTGAGAGAGATAGGCAGATGTGGGGAGTTTGGCTGCATCCCATAGCAGCAGTGGTTGCATTAAGGCTGACCTAGAGGCCTGGGACAATGGCAGCTGGCATCTACTTCAAGTCCAAGCCTGGTGCTGCTGCACTGCAGGGCCAGGCATGGGTGGTTGCAACTTTGCATCACACTGCACCACCACCTCACTCGTACATGGTCTGCACCAGACCTCCATCCCCTGAGGCATCCGCATGCTCCACTTAACGACCCACACAATTACTTAATGACCACAGTTTGGAAGCCAGTATCACAGTCATTGAGCAAAGCGATCATCTTGCTTAATGACTGCTGTAATTTACAACCAAAAATCCAATCTCAATTGTGGTTGTAAATTAAGGACTACCTATACTGCCTTGTTTTCACAGCTGACATTTTTTTGCCAACTGCATATTTTAAGATTCATTGCTGTGGCTGCATCTAGATAATATTATCTAGTAGAGTGTCTAATAAATCCTTCTCTCTCTTCCTTCTCTCTCCCCCTCCTTTGTTGGAACATTAAATTAAGTTAAATCCACTCTTTGCAAAAATAGCATCTTGTCTCAAACTTGTTACAAAGGATCAGGCCATTTATCTCTGCCTAGCTCTGTGCATAGCATAAGATTCTATTCTTGATATGCATAATTAATCATCATGAGATACCCATTGAAATATTAACTATCTTAGTGCAGCAGCAGCCCCATATGGTGTGAATAAATCAATGGGGCCAAGTCATAAAAAGAAGAATCAGTCCAACGTAGATCACATCTTTGATTTCCAGGCTGATAGAACCTATCCAAAGAACTATGCAATCCAGGGAGATCTGGGTGTCATAACTGTCAGCTTCTTGATTATGAAACCTGTTATGGAAAAACAGCAAGCATTGCTTGGCTGCAACAGAAGTAGAATCTATTAATCACATTTTCACACAACTGGAGTAAAGATGTAGCATGATCAAGGCTGCTGGTTCCAAGATGAGTGCATATCAATGACTTGGTTCCAATTAGTCATGCTTTGCTCCATAAAACTGGCTGGGGGTTATTGGAAATTAGATGGAATCATTGAAGTTATTTGGGGAATGATATGTTTCTGACATGTCAGGATATTTATCAGAGAACCCTAGGAAGTAACAACCTCCCAGTTTTTGTCACATTTAAGGAGTTGTGATCACAGCGTAAACATTTCAGTAATATTAAACCAGATGACTTAGAAATCCTTTTCTTTATTTCTCTGTTGCAAAAAGACAATGTGAACATAACAGAGAACATTTTAGTGGATTTTATCGCTCCAATGTTTTATAATAGTATTCTCAGCTCTACTCCATCCTGAAATAATCCATAACAGTAGAGTTCTAATTCCATGTATTAAGATAGAGGTCAGCAGTCATTTGTGTTCTCAATCACCAGCTTTCACATTGGCTGGGATGCAGTGTGGTTCCCCCCCCCCCCAAAAAAATCTGACAAGTTCACCAATTCACTTGACATTCTGACAGTCTCATTCCCAAATTGTGAGAGATCCTGTATGAGAAAGCTGAATTCTCCAAAGTTATGTAAGAATGTATTTATATTTTTGTTTATTAGATTTCTATTCATTTTTTCATGCAGGAGATCAAAGTGGCCAACATACCAACCCTATTTTTTTTGTATGGTATTTGGATCTGATCCTCTAGCACCTGCATGGGTCCATGTTGCCAAACCCTACCCCAAACAGAAAAACCAGAGCAAAGTCAAAAAGTGCAGCTTATCGATGCATGTAATCCACGAGCATCTTTTGTGACTCCAAAATTATGCAAGGTAAAAAAATACAGGGTTTGCATTTAAAAACTTCTGACAGGGGTGTCAAACTGGCAGCTTATGGGTTGGAATCATTATGCGCAGGCCACGCCCAACCCCAGCTCCGCAAAGGCAAAAAACATCATGATACATCACATGAGGTAATCAAGTTTGATGCCCACGCTTTAGGGGAACAAAGGGGTCTTGAAAGACCTGCATCATTAATTATAGCTTTGTCATTCTGTAAACATCTGAAATACTTTCCCAAAGGTGTTCTTGCTCCACCAAATTCTGGAAATGCAACAATTTTACCCCAACCTCAATCATGCCCTTTCTAGAAAGGATGCTTTTTCTAGAGTCATACGGGCATACCTTATTCTGGCTTTCTATTCCTCTTTTCAGTAAATAAGAATAGAGAATTGGTTAAGGCATGAGACTAGAAACCAGGGATTTAGGAGTCCCATCTTAATTACAAAGCCACCTTGGGTGACTTTGGGCTAGCCACTCTCTCTCAATCCAAGGAAGCAAGCGATAGCAAATCACTTCTGAAATCTTGCCAAGAAAACTGCGTGGACTTGTCCAGGTAGGCATGAGGAGGCTACTCAAAAACAAAACAAAAACAAAAATCAGGAAGTTGTGCAGGCAAGATAAGAGTAGGCTACCTGGAAGGAAAAACAGAGGCGTAGGCATCCTGCCATGATTTGGTCTAAGGAGAAATGAATTTTGGATGCTTCCTATATTTTCATAGCCCTGCCAGGAGGCAGAAGGCTATTAACTGCCTCCCTGCTGTTTTCTATACAGTGGAGAAGAATGGTGTGAACTCCAACAGATCAATCTGAATTATTGTAAAAAATTCATAATAATGAGGGTTTCATTACATAATTTGAAGGGCTGAGAAATGGGCCAGGGCAGGATACCACTGAATAAACATAGCCATTTAGAATAGATAACCAACTCTTCCTTTCACCTGTTCTGCTCTTATTGTAAAGGAGTGGTGGTGGTTTCAATTCTGTCTCTGTATTTGTCTGTCTATTTATGTTTTTCAACCTCAGGAACTTTAAGATATGTGGACTTCCAACTCTCATAATTCCCCAGTCAGCAGCATCCACACATCTTAAAATTGCTGAGGAAGGGAGGGGGGGGGGGAGAGAAAGGGAATGAGGCTAGATTTATGTCCCACCTTTCCTCTAGGAGCTCGAGACAATGCACCTAGTGTTCCTTTCTCCCTTTTCTGCCACAAGAAAAACCCTATAAGGTGGGATAGTCTGGCATAGGGTCCTGAACCTGGGAACTCTTCACTTCTGGTCCCCCACCTTCACTGTTACATCATCCTAGTTGTATTTATTCAGAGTCAGCAATAGAATCTTGCCAAAGAATGTTGCTTCCATAGTGGAAAAGAGAGATCACCCTGGATGATCATCAGCACAGCCATTTTCAGAAAGGGAGAGGGGCATCATTATTTGGCTTATCCATGGCATTGTCTTTATAGCATAACCAGCTAGTGAACAGGAAAGGGCTTTGGCGTAATGAGGGACAGTGATAGGACTGTGTGCCTTTGTTCAGTGTGTGCATCCTTCCCTTAATGTCTATTTAAACAGCAGAGTGCTTGGCCTCTGAAGCCCCTGGTCATCTGTCTCCACTTGATGTAGCTATCTGTCCTTTCTATTTGGATATGGCCAGTTATTGAAAAAGGGCTAGCATTCAGGGAGGGAGAGAGAGAGGAGGGGGAGGGAGGGGGAGAGAATTAGTTCAAGTAGTAGCAGCAGGAAAAAGTCCATGGACAACTGGGGAATAATGAAAAAAGTACGTGAGAAGGTATGCAGAGATTTTAGCAAAAGAAGCTGTAGGTTAGGGGAAAAAAATAGCCAGCTGTGAACAAGTATAGAATCTAAAAAAAAAAAATTCCTGCATCTATTTTGAAGAGATTAGATTTTGGAAATGTATATATCAGTAGCCTGCTGACAGCCAAACAATGACAAGTGGATAGTACAAGAATCCTTTGCGTAATTTAAAGTCTCTCTCTCTCTCTCTCTTTCTTTCTCTCTCTCTCTTCCCCTCCCTCCCTCCCTCCCCCCCTCTCCATTCTCCCTCTCTTCCATAGTGGCCAATCTTCATTCAAAGTCCCTACCGCACCCCATCCTTTTCTTAATAAATTCTTTCTAGCAATTAAGGAAAACAATTAAAATGTGGATTTTTCCATTACACCCCTCTTCTGAGCTTCCAACCATAGGAATGGAAATTGCTGCAAGGCAGTTTTTTCATATTGTAAACTACAGTGCCAAGAAGAAGTGGCTTTGCTACTCAAACCCTTTACCCAAAAGAACTGGTTTCTTAAGTTCCTACTACTTTCAACAGCATTTGACAGGAATTATAGTTAAAAATATCTGTAGTCTTACCAGTGTGACATGCCGGTACAGCTTCTCAATACTCCTTTTATACTGCAAACCTTTGTGGCATGAGCAGGCAGGAATTGTGTGGGAGTTGGAAAAGAATTTTCTTAGGTCTCCTCTCTTCCCCTCCCCGCACTTCCATTATGATTAAGGTTTCTGCCCCAGCACTGGCCATCATCCTTTCTCCAGCAGGTTGTACAGATAGGTGCCATTCTGGCTGTACAGTTGTGAAACTCTGGCCCTTTTCTCCCCATTCAAGTTATTCTTTGGTTGTTGTTGTTTTAAGATCCCTCAAGAGTATAAAATGCAATGCAACTACTTTGAGATCAGAGCGTTTTGGCATGTAGTAGTATAGCTCTAAGGAATGCTCTCCTGCCCCCTAACAATCCACTTGGCAGATCATATTATGGGGTGACTAACACTTGTTTAGTTATTCCCTTACCAATAGTTTTATCTCATCTTCTTACGGATGGAATGTTTTTCTTGCCCAACAGTGTGCTGTTCCAGGCTGTTGTGCGTTTAATTCCCTTGTATAGATTTCCTTGTGTATACTTGGGCATTTCTAAGCCTAAATTTTGAAGCAAAGTTTTCCCAAGGCATCTTATGTCTTTATGCACCCTAAAAAGAGTGGAGCGTATAAAATTGTTCTCAATTACTCTTACAAAAGCATTGATAAAAAAAAAGTGCCTCAAGGGAAATTGAAGCTCCACATTGCTTGCTTTTGTTTTTGGAAACTGATAGTTACACTTGAAAATTGCTGGACTGGAGGGAGAATAGGAGGGAGGGATTCACCAGCCCCTGGATTTTTCCCTTTATTTGGGTTTGACTTATCAGTGAAATGCAGACTTGCTTATTTTCCTTTGAGTTTTTTCCCCCTGATAGTGTAACTTCGCGTCAATTATGCTTGTAGGACCTATTTAAGGCATTCTGCTGCCTGAGGCAAAAAATGGCATCCCTTTACCATTTTGATGACAGAAATCATTCGGAGTGGTAGCTGAAGCTCACTTTGGGTCTGATGGGTTAAGGCAATGTCTCCATTGTATCTTGGGGCAAAAATCAGGCTAGTTTAGGGGATTCAAGACCAGGCTGTGTGGCCTGTCTTTCAAGTCCTGGAAATAATAATAAGGTAATTAATGAAACCCTATGGCCTCATAGCATCCACCACCTGAGGCAATTGTTTCACTTGACCTAATAGTACAGCTGGCCCTATTGGGCTTCTTGCAAGTTGATGTAATCTGTCTATTTATGTGTTCTTTCTCATCTGGCAAGGCTTCTCTTCCTTTTTGCCTTTCCTCAGCCTTATCCACTTTGCTTACTCTCTCCCCCCCCCCCCTCTGCTTTAATTAGCTTTCTTGCCCCCGGCCTGCTTCAGTAGCCATTAGTTTTCCTAATATTTTATATGAACAAGCAGGTTCTAATGAATTCGCCTCAGATTTTCTTTTCAGTTCATTTTGAAGAGAATCTGAATGACAAGTAGATGCTTACTTCCTCCGGAAACTAGGACAAACTTGTTGAAGAACCTTAATATCCTCAACATTCCAAATCCTACTTTGGATTTGGATCTGTTTTTATTTTGGTGTCTATATCAGTAAAGAATATTGCATGTTGGTTTTGGTAGAAAATTGATTGGAATTCTTAATGGAAATCTTAACGTATATAGTCTTCAACATCTAGCCATAATTTTGACTGGAACTTCCATTGCTAAGCAGTGCAGTTGTTAAGTGAGTCACACCCAACATTATGACTTTTTTGACATGTTTGTTAAGTGAATCACATGATTATTAAGCAAATTGGCTTTCCTCATTGACTTCGCTTTTTGGAAGCTCCCCAAGAAGACTTTAAATTGTGGTCACATGACCTCAAGGACATTACAATCACCATAATACATGCCAATTGCCATATGCCCTAATTTTTATCATGTGACTGTAGGAATACTACAGTGGTCCTAAGTGTAAGGACTGGTTATAAGTAAGTCACTTTTTCAGTGCCATTGTAACTGAACGATCATTAAATGAATATCCGTAAGTCTTGGGCTACCTGTTTCAGGGGAACTTTTCTTTTTTTTATGTTTGGATGGAAAGTGAGGGAATAAGTGGCTTATGTGACTTACATGTGCTTCCTCTTGTCCTTTGTCCACTGCAAGATATTAAGAAGTTATTGCTAACAGCTCAGTTTAATAATAGTAGTAATTGCTGCTGTAGTTTGGTTTTTCATGCGCTCATAATTAGAAGCAGTACAAATTGATAAAAATCTATCATCAAAATTAATACATCTCATATAAACCAACTGATAACCATAACTGAAATATAAAGTCTCAATAACCTGAACAGGCAATAAGATTTAAAACGCTCGTTAAAAGCTGCTCTAAAATAGCAATATCTTTCTTCATAAAGAATTAATACTGAAACCAGTTTCACAAAGGGCCATAACAAAGAAACATTTTTATCATCTGTTTATATTTTGATAGAGCAGACTGAAAGCATAATTCTGATGGAAGCTGATTGCAGAGAACAAGTGTTGGATGGGTAAAAGCTCTCCGCTCTGATGTGGCTATTTTAGTACACAAGATGTCAGTCAGTCCTGGTTAGATAGAGAGGTCAAGCATGCAGTCTCACGAACTACTAGCAGATAGTTAGATGTGACCGTGCAATACGTTGACACATACAACTTAAACTGGCGTCTTTCATGAAGGTAAGGATTGATTTTAGAGAGGGATATGGATAATTGGTCTCTTGAAAGTGCAGAGCAGTATGAACTGTGCTATTCTAAACAAAGATTGATGGTGGAAAGAAGTAGCATGTAATCTGACCTACAATCTACTATAATAGTCTAGATATAACATTATTGGAATATGAACCAGATGGTTTTCCATTGCTGTGATGAGAAATCAGTGGATCTTATGAACATTTGGTGAATAAAAGCCACAGACTTTGGTGATTTAATCAGTGAAAGACTCAGGGATGGGTTCTAACATTTACTATTGGTTCTGTGGTCGTGGCTTATTTTGTGGGCGTGGTTTGATGATCATGTGATAAACAATTCTTTAGGATTTAGCAGAAGTACTGGTCTACCAGGCTTTTAACTGCTTGCAGAGCCGTACCGGTCTACCTATTTGTTTTTGGAGTGCACCAGTCTACCCATTTGCTTTTGTAGTGCACTAGTCTACCATCACACTGCCTTTTACTGCTGATCAGCTGTAGGGCAGCCCTTTGAAGCGCCACGGCAAGAGTTTAAACAGTTTTTTGCTGCTCTGTCACCACCGAGAGACAGCAGCTTGGCCTCAATTACCAATCTACCACCACCAAGCGGTTTACAAGGAGCGGATCTGTTCTAGCTGCTTAGTTGGGAGGCTTCTCAATTTAAAGCTATAGTGTCTTGGTTTTTTTTTTTCTCTTCTTTGTCAAGTGAGCCCTGATTTTTTCCTTCTAGCCAATCAGCTGGGACTCGGGAGGCAGCAAATAGATTGGGGATGGGGCCAGGCAGAGGTGGTATTTACCTATTCTCTGAACTACTCGAAATTTCCACTACCAGTTCGCAAGAACCGGGGAGAACCGGTAGCAGCCCACCACTGGAAAGGCTTTGAGGAAAGTCTCTTCAAGTTTGGACTTCAAGTTTCCAGGGGCCATGGAGGTGGCCCACAATTTACAGTCCTGAAAACAGAAAGAGGAATGGATGGACAATCAGGATAGACCACAACTATTTCTCTCTTGTCCAAATTGAGTTTGAGAAAGGAGACATCCTTTGCAAGACCCCACTAAGATATTCTAGGAAGGCATTCTCATTACTATGTTCTGAATGTCATCCCTCCCACCCTTAAAGTACAAAATTCAAAAAGAGCCTTTATCTTTCAAGGGCTGAAGGCAGGAAGAAGTAAGCCTTTTAGTCTGTTGGCATATTTGGAATATTTGAAGGTAATTGTTGGGTCTCTCACAACCTGGCTACCATAGAAGGGACTTATTTATAGGCAAACGTGTGAGGATGGTCAATTACAACACACCCATTTATCAGAATGCAAATACTTAAGGTTAGTCTCCTCACTTTCCCATTTTTCCTGGGTCATTTCTCCAGATTCTTTATGCTTTGGGAGGATGGGGTTTGGCAAATGGTAAAAAGTAAGATGACTTTGACAGTTATCTTTTGCCTATCTATTGCCTAGTAAAAGGTGATAAAGCACTTTTTAACTCTAGACCATCCATTCTGGAAGCTCCTCAGACAGATGCTCTTTAACTCACTGTACTATAAGAAAGAGGTACTGCTCAATCAGACTTCTGAGATTGTTACTATAGCCCAGGGGTGTCAAATTCAAATCATCATGGCAGCATCACGTGGCATATCGGGACTTTTTCCCCCTTCGGTAAACCAGGTGTGGGCATGGCCGGTGCATGATGCATCCGGCCTTCAAGCAGCGAGTTTGACAGCCCTGCTGTAGCCAATCTCACTAAAAGAAGTTGGAGATATCCCATGAAGTTGATTTCATGGTCTGGTCTAGTTGGACTAACACAAACCTCTGAGCAAATCACTGAACTGCGCGTACTCACCATGTTCACGTTCTAGGAGTGCCTAAGGAACCATTTTAATGTCTGAAGACTTTATTATAAGATGGTAGAAACTGGCACCTCATTATGCAGCATGACAGCCTCCCTTTTTTCCATTAAGAAATCCTTTTTAAAAAAATTATTTGAAGTCAGGAATCTGGGAGACTGTAGGCAAACCACTAAGACCAACATATGTATTAAGGAAAAATGTATTAAAGTGTCCAAGTATTAAGAGAGAGAAAGTTTTTGCTAGGATAGATCTTTAAGAAATGATTGATTTATATTTCCTTTGGATATGGTTTGTAGTAAGCCCTGATCTTCACTGTATCACAGTGTGACATCACAGTGTCTTCTGTGTGGGGCTAAACTTGAGTTGCATGTGGAATCTTAGCCTTATTTTTTAAAATAGATGTTTCATTCACCAAGGTAAGACATCATATATCCTTTACATGCAGGGAAACTGGAAATCAGCATGGTCTTTCTTGATGCCATTTGTGTCTTAGAACAGACTCAGAAAAAACCCTGATGCTTCCATCAGGACAACAAGGTATGTAGATAAAGAACTGCCACTGCCATCCAAACAGCTGGTAATCTATTAAAAACCCATTCCCTCTCCCCTATGGAATCTTATTGGCATTTGATGTTGTTTCAGCAGAACATATGGGGATGGAAATAAGGCTAAATGCAGCCCTTGCTTGCTTCTCTCCAGTTGTCAATCTCAAGCCAGCCTTTTTTCTCATTCTGATTTAGCTAGCAGTTGATGGGGCATGGGATTTTCAAGGCTTTTCTTTCTTTGGTCTAACATGTTATTCCTTGCACACCAAGCTGAGTGAAATAATACAAGCATGTATTACAAAAGAAATCCAGAAAGGAGCAACTCAAAGCAGCCATACCTGAGCCATGGTTTGCCTAGAATCCAAGATTCCAATAATACAGGGATAAATGGGAGCAGTAAAAAGTTGGTAGCCATGATTTTCAAGATGATTAAGCGTGGGCAATGAAATCCTTGAGATCTCAGCTGAATTGCAACCCTTAGCATCTCTCACCATTACCCATGTTGACAGCAGTTTATGGGAGCTGTAGTGTAATAGTACTAGGAAGACCACAGATTTCCCAGTTTTAGTAGACTATTCTCCTTCTTGCAAGAAGTTTAACTCCCAGAAGGTGCCATTTCTGTTTTAAAGAATTGTCTTTGTTTATTCTGGAATGAGCTGATGAAGCATTTCTCAAAGGTCTGAAAAAGCAGATTTTATATTGGAATTCTGACTTTGGGGGCTGCTTAAATTGAATTGACCCAACTGATCAATTAATCAACCAATACCTTTTTTTAATTGCTTGACGGTGTTAGTATTTGTCTGCAGCTGTACACCATAAGTACCACATACATAACTCTGCAGGTGGTTCAAATAAAGGATGAACCATTGATAAGAAAGAACTGGAGAGTAGCTATTTACTTTTACTATGCCTCCAATTTGTTTCCTGAAATTATCCCCCAAATATTTATTCTTCAACCCAGCCAAGCTTATTCTAATCTTGGGGACAGCTACAAGGAAATGTGTTGAGGAGACATTGTGCAGGAAAATATTGATGGGTCAGAGAGGAGAAAAATCATATTCTCCACACCTGGGCTGTTTTATGGCAGTACAGAAATTAATAATATGCTTCTATAGGCTTTCATGACCAGCATCAATGAATTCTCTCTCATCTAGGTAGGCCTTCTATCAGAAATCAGTTGTCTTTGATTTTTTTCAAAATGGCCAATTGGAGGTTTATCAGCTTTCTTGGACTCACATGACATGGACCAATCAGAGATCAGCTTTCCAGATTCAAATTTAAATCCAGTCAGCCCAGTTCCATTGTCTGTTAACTGCCAAGAGGTACATCACAAAGCTGCTCACCCTATCTCTGAAGCTGCTAGCCATAGATGCTAATGAAACATCAGCACAAAAGAAAAGACGACCATGGTCATTCAGTTACAAAACTCTCCCCTGCTTCAAATTAGTAATCTTTAATTCTTTGTTTCCTTCCTTCTAGGCCAGAATTTTGCAGCCAAGAAATGATAATTCAAAATACCATTAAATGTGTACACACTCAGATATGATTAGAACTATCAAAGTCACCCGGTTTGATTTAGCAGTCTCAAATCAGGTTCGTTCTTCAATTTTTGAATTGAAGTGGAGTGATTCAATCTGAATCACTTCAGTGGAATGATTCAATCAAAATTAAGCAAATTCAAGCAGGTCTTTTAATTCTATCCAAAGTTACATGTGTTCTGCCCTGCCAGTTTCCCACCTATTTGTGTTGGGGGGAAATTGCATTCCCTTTGCCTTATAACATTGAATTAGGCTTTTTACAGTTTACCACTGAAGCTTTTTAGAGTAATTTAAGCTTATTTTTATTCATGTAAAATATAAAAAAGGAGGTGCTTGGAGTTGGAAGCCAAGTTTTCTTTGTCTAGTGATGGATTGCCCTTGGGCTATGTGTAGTTTATGTACCAGGATGAAATTGCTACCTTCTACAAAAGCATTGAAATCAAGAGGAAGCACAATGGAAGTTGATAGGCCTCATACCTTTTGAAGGCATCTGGTTATGCACAGAGAAATTTGCTGTGGAAGGAACTGTCTTTGCATCCTTCAGAGCCATCAGAAGCATTCAACTGTTTTCTGCTTTAGAGGCAAAGATAATAGACATGGCTCTTTATTCCTTGTGACGTTTGCAGACACAGGATTCTACATGTATAGACATCTAATTTAGAAATTTCATTTCTTGACCTGGTGGTGCTGCAAGAGAAAAAGAAAATATTTCAACTTCTCAGCACCAGCCGAAAACACCAGCAAGCTTAACAATAGCTTTCCATGCACTTAGCTGTCTTTACAATACTAATTTATGTGCATACTTCAGGTATTCTCAAATTTTGCAATAGCACGATGCCTTAAAATGATAAATGACTTTATGTGACCCCTTTATGAATAAACATGAAAAATGATAGAATAGATGAATAACTAAAGCATGAATATTGTGACTGACAAATGGCTTTGACGGATAACCAGAAGTATGGGTTTAGCCATCTCTCAAAACTCTCTCTGGAATTTGCTTCCCAGTTCATCTAATTAAGTCCACACTAACTCAGCAAGAAGAAGTCATGACATTGTTCTACCATTGTATTTACTAAAACTTTGAAAAGTCACTGTGACCTTTACTTCCTCCTTTGTTTGGGAAAGCCCTTCAAGCTTGTCCAGACAAAACTGGAGCAAGGTTTGCATGGTGTAACCGTTACCACCCCCAAAATTTGCAATCCCACCTTTTGACCTACACTTTGAAAAACTAATCATCCAAATTTATTCTTTACTGGACATAATTATGTATTTTGGAAATTTTACCTCTTCTGGACCTCATTTAGTTGCACAAAATTTGGGCTCTAGCAGCTATAATGGAACAATATAGTGAGAGAGGGTATACCACAGATCACTTTTTAAGATCTGAATAAGTTTACAGTAGGGACACAAGCACAAATAGAGAAGGTGAGGCAAACATTTGGTCTCCCTAACATGCTAGATTTAAACACACACACACACACACACACACACACACACACACAGAGAGAGAGAGAGAGAGAGAGAGAGAGAGAGAGAGAGAGAGAGAGAGAGAGCGTTCCAAGTAGGGAATTATTTTTTTAAAAAAATACTGTAGTTTGAAGCAATGTAGTATTTTGGCTCCATTCTTCTGTGTTTCAAGAGGAATGCTTAATGTGTGAACTGGTTCCATTGTGTGTCTAGGCGATAGTACACAAGTCTTTAGCAACAATGGTTCAGCAATCCATTAACTGCGTGGTTTGAATAGAGGATAGGCTCCATAATAACAACCTTTCCTTCTTAACCTATTTGTGCTGTGCTGCTTTATAGGGTTTTCATTTATGTCCATTTCTGAATTGTATTATTAGGTTCAAGAGCTGTCCATTGGCATTATTAAATATAGAGCATTCACTAGATCACGATCATAAATTTTTGCAAATGTCTAGAGCAAAATTAAAGACTTTTACTGAGGTGAAGTTTTTGGTCTCTCCATTCTCTCTGTCTTTCATAAGTTTATTCATCCTTATCCTAAACCTCAGTTATTTCTAACGTTTCAACCAGTCTGTGTTGAACATTTAAGAAGAGGTGGCTAGAGATGAACCACCTCACTGGTCAATCTTCAAGTCTCTTCCTTGGCCTGAGACATTTGTTGAGATGGATAGAATATGATCACAAGAGTGGTCATTTTTGTATCTTTTCTTCTCAATTCAATCGCAGTTGCCTCAAACGTCTGTAATGAGCTTCCAGTGGGTAAAATGGGTTCTGCCAGTGGCCCTGGGGAACCTACAGTGGGATGGAGTCCATCAAATGGCATGTGTGATATGTTGTCACTGGGGTTATGGGTGGGGGGCTATTATATTATTTTATTAATTGATTAATTGATTATTTTTTATTAGTTTTATATATATATATATATATATATATATATATATATATATATATATATATATATATATATATATATATATATATGATTTTATATCCCTGTAAGCTGCCTTGAGTTGCCATGTGTGATTAGGCAGAAATATAAATTTTCTAATAAATAAATAAAATAGGTGGGCATTTCTGGAAAGTCATAAAAAGACCTCTGAATTTTATGGAGGCAGTGAGTTGCCCATGCATGTCTCAAATCATTTCAAATCTTAGATTTCATAAATATGCAATTGAACATTCCATGACCAATTATTCTGCAGGGCTGTCATATGTGCACTATACTATATATACATCATGGGTTTCAAGGTGAACTAAGAAACTAAGTAATGAATCTACACAAATAGGTTATGCAGTAATGTCATCAAGAGTCAACTTTAACATGCAGAAATTTTACCTTGTTTATATATCAAGTGTTGTTCAAAATTTTCCCTTAATACACAGTTAGGTCTACTGGTATTCTACTGGCTATTTTAAAGGTTTTAACATGCAGTATACATATATGTGCTTGCTTTTCATTCATAGAAAACAGTGAGGTAGGTCCTGGATCATTTAACAAGCTTCATAACTGAAGATTTAAACCTGTTTTTTCCTTGTATCAATTTGAAACTCTAAACATTTATCATCTTAGCTATCAAGGGTACCAAGCAGAAAACAGTCATATTGTTTGCTTTGCAAATCGTAGTGTCTTTGAGATGGTAAGCTCAGAATTGGTGGAGAGGGGCGGGAGAGAGATTTATAATTTATACCAAAACAATATTTCCTGTCTCTGCAAATGTTTCCAGGAGAACAGGGTGAGCATATTGCCAGTTTTTTGACAAACAGCCCTTCTGCAGAGTCTGTGTTCTGGTAGCACAATCCACAGGTGAAATAGCATAGCTGAATATATGTTCCCCCATCCACCAATATTTTTCTTATATGCCAAACTCTGCTGGCAAAACAATTTTTGCAATTGCATCAAAATTCAACATGCCAAAGAATAGCAAAGACCCTGTCTTTGTAGGAAATGGAGTTTCAAGCAATTAGGAAGCAATATTGAGAATGTGCAGGATTGTGTGTTAGATAATACAATTGTTCCTGCATTACCAGGCTATGGTTCATTGTAATTGCAGAGTCAACCTCTGCCTGAGACTACTCCTTTTACAAAGGCGATTTGTCTGACTATTTGTCACACAGCTATTAAACAAGTGGCAAAAAGGGAGTTGGCATGCTAAAGTCTAAATTCAGTATGATAATGCATGCAGTATATTAATTATGGTGGGAGAGCCATGGGTTCAAATATTAAATTGCCCATAAATTTCTAAGATGCTTTGGGCTAAACTGCTTCCAGCTCAAAGCTTCATCAGCCATCAATTGTTTGATTATGTGCCCTGAAGTTGATGTTGACTTCTTGTGACTACTTAGATTCCCCCCACCCCCCACAATAATCTGTCCCTAATGTGGTCCTTCAAGTCTTCCAGCAATGCAATCTATCTTGTTTGCTGCTGGTCATGATCATCTTCTCTTTTGTTCCACTTTTTCCAGCATTAGGGTCTTCACTGGGGAACTAGGTCTTCAAATAATATATGCAAAGCAGGATAATTTGAACCTGGGCATTTGTTCCTTGAGTGAGAAATCTGGGTTGGTTTGTTCCATGATCCATTTGTTGGTTTCCTTAACCATCCATTCTTAGAAGTCTTCTCTAATACCAATATTTAAAAGCATCAATACTTTTCCTACTCAGCTTCTTCCAAGTCCAGTTTTTGCTTACATAGGGTTTCACAGATACAGTAATACTATGACTTGCACAGTTCTGATATTTGTAAATGTAGACACAACACAGCATTTAAATTTATTTTCCAAGGCCTCAGTGGTTGCTCTACCAAGTGCTAATCTGCAGTGTACTTCTTAACTGCTTCTTCAGTTAATGCTGATAGTTGATCATAAAAAGTAAATTCTATCCAGCATTTCAGGAACTTCATTTTCAATTCTAAAGCTGGTTGCTCTCCCTGTTATTAGTTGGGTCTTCTTTATATTTAACTATAATTTCATTTTATCACTGTGTCATGAGAACAGTGCAGGCTATTGATGTTTCTTCTTCCAATTTTAAAGCTGCATTCATTTTCTTCTAGTGCAGTTTCCTTTAATATACAGTACATTCAATATATAGTTTGAAGGGGAAAATACACAGCCTTGCCACACTTCTTCACCAATCTGGTGCCAGTCTACTTCAACATGTTCTGTCCATGCTGTGGTTCCCTGACCTGCATATGAGTTTCCATTAAGACAATGAGATGTTTCAGGATTCCCATTTTCTAAGCACATCCCACAGCTTGATGTGATCCACAGAATCAAAAGCTTTTCTATAATCAAAGCACATTCTGACTTATTTTTAGTACTCTTTGGCTTTCACAATTATCCAGCATCAGCAATAAAGTCTCAGCATTTTCTAAAGCCAGATTGAACAGCTGGCATCTTGTTTTCCATGTAGAGCTCTAATCTATGTTGGATGATCCTAAGCATTATTTTGTTAGCATTGAAATTAAGGCTACTGGTCAAAGGTTGGAACATTCAGTTAAAGCTCCTGCTTTGGTATTGAATATAAATGTGTCACCTCCAAATAACCCTTCTTCCTGAGGAGAAGTAGAATATTTTTCAATGGCATCAGGAAGATGCTAAAAATACTACCCTATAGGGAATTTTGAGTGAAGCCCAAATACTTCAAAGAAGACAATTGGCTTTTCTCAGAATAAGTTCCCTATTGCCATTGGCTGCCCTCCTCATATACCGTAGTCTTGAGAGAAAGACATATGCAGTGATTTCATGATATCAGCTTTAAGTAAACAATTGATCAATTCTAGATTTTGCCTAAGATTATTTTTATGGAACAGTTCAGGAATCAAATCAGTTCCTCCCTCCCCTTTAATAAAAGATTGCATGGGAAACTGGATAAAGACTTCAAACCTAAACAAGGGGGAAATCATAAATATCAGTTCAAGTTGAATTAATATTTTGGGGTCTTAATGGTCATATCCAGCTAGTTTTCATTACAGAAATACGATGTTTGTAACTTTGGGGGATAACAGTGTATCTATTTAGCCTAGAGCCCTGTTATCATGCTGGGGGGATTTCTGATTAATACAGTAATTTTTTTTAAAGTACGAGGAGAAAACATATTCAAGAGAAAGATCAGAAGAAGGATTAATACATTGAAAATTACATTAAAACAGAATTATTATCCAACCATCAGTTAAATTATTATTTCAAATTATTTCAAATCACATGTAGACTAGGATAACATTTTTTGAAACAGTTTGGACAAAAGAGTATCCAAAATAAACACATCTGTAATATATGTTATTTAAACTATATGTTACTTAAACTAACATATATTACAGTAATGTAATAGATACTTTGAAAAGATTTATGACTTTGAAAAATCAGGGTGACTTTGAGATATTTATGAAAGATAAATATTCAAAATACAGCTTAAAGCATAACAAGTATAACAAGGAATAAATTAACTGTACAAGAATACTAATTAAAAAATTGTGGGCCCAATAATTTTACCATGTAAGTTATGAAAGTTAAATGATAAAAGCACCACTTTAAATTTTGAATATAGAAAATTATTAAATGAAGTTCATATAATAATAGTGGTTCCTGAACTCCAAAAAAATTAGGAAAAGTCAGTATGTTAGGAATATTAGAGAGCAAGTTTGGTCTAGTGCTTAAGGCAACAGGATAAAAAGCAAGAAACTATGAGTTCAGGTCCCACTATAGCAATGCAAGCTGGCTGGATGACTTTGGACTAGTCACTCTTTCTCCTCAGCCCAATTCACCTCACCTGTTATGAGGAAAATAGGAGGAGGGAGATAGTTGGCTATGTTGGGCATCTTGAGTTATTTGTAAGAATAACAAAGGCAGGCTATAAATTAAAAAATCTTTTGAAATGTGAATTATTTTTGCTATGGTTTCTACTAGCTAACAAATTCAATATTAGGGCTATTATAATATAATTGAAAAGAGAGTTATTAAAATTAGATAAAAGATGGCATTCAAACACATTTTGAGGAAGAATGAGGAACCTGAGTAAAGAATGCAATGAATCGTTTGAAGGGAGTTTTGCAAATCCCCAGATAAATTATGAATTAAAAACAGTATAGATGGTTAAATTAAACATATAAAATATAATTGAATTCCACTCAGATTTATGCTATAAAATACTGCACATTGTCAGGAGCAGGACTTGGGGAAAATTACTGATGAGTTAAAACCAAAAAAGGAAATTATTTTCACGCATGGAGGGGTGGATTAAAAAATATCAGTGTTCTCCTCAGATTCCACAACTCTCTCTGGTTTACAGGGGAATTGTTCTGCTGGATTCTTGTCTCTCTTCCTCTTGCAACCACATTGCTCAGTGATGCCTCCTTAAGAAATTAAAAAGAATGCTGGGAGCCTAGAGAGAAGAGAGTTAAAAAGAACGATGAAGCTTCACAAAATAGGGAGAGATAATAAAAAGGTCATGTCGTTACCCACCACAGGGGTCCAGCATGGCCTACAGCAATTGAGACTAAAATTAGCCATAGCAGTTCCATAGTTACAAAGGGAATCGAGCAAACGTCAGGAATTTTGTTATAGTGGTATGGTTTAGGAAAGGGGGAGATAGTTACATCAGGGTCTGTTTTGTTGTAGATGAGGGGTTGGATGGAAAAAGTGGGATGCCATGATTCAGAGACAATAAACCCAGACCATCCTGTACCCATTCAGGATGTCAGGGGGCTTCAATGTTCAAAAGCATTGTTCCACTTTATGCTTTCGAAATTTGTCATCTGCTTTACAATCAAGAATAAGTGCAAAGGGTAGAACTGTTGCTACAAAGAACAGACTTCCTGAGCAAAAAGCTGGGGACAAAGATTCTGCAAAATAATTCAAATCTGAATTGTATCAAGCTCAAAACATAGTCAATGAGGTAGAGATGGACCATTTACAGTTTGACATGATTAGCACCCAAAGCACATTATACACCTTCAGCCCGCATATGAAATTGCAGTTTATGGGGGAAACTCATTTCCATTTTCACAAGACACAGAATGAAGGCAGCTAGTAACAAAATGACTATTGAGGAGGAGATTTAATTTATTAATCCTCTTTGGGGCATTTGCGGATTTTTTTGAGGAGGATCGTTTTCTGGCAGCATCTCTGGATGCTTTCATTTATTATTATCAACTGTCTAGAAAAGAGGTCTCCAAACTTGGCAACTTTAATACTTGTGGACTTCAACTCCTGAGGAATTCTGGAAGTTGAAGTCCACAAATCTTAAAGTTGCCAAGGTTGGAGACCCCTGCTCTAGATCACCAACTGGCACATTGAAATCATCCAGATGCATTGGGGCTACAGTTTCCAGATTTTTCAGCCAGCATCTACCTTTAGGTTTGGGGAAAACTGTTCTAGAACATTGTATCATTCTAAGATATTTGGGGCTGAAGGTTGGATGAGGATGTCCATTAGTGAAATCTCCCATGGTCAATGGGACAGACTACTGAAATAAACTTTGATGCTATTGCTACATGGAATGGAGTGGCGTGCAGTGGAATGGATTGGAATAGAAAGTTGGAATGGAATGGAATGTTGCAACTGAACAGAAGGGAACAGAATAGGATTGGAATGGAGTGGAGTGAGATAGGGTAGAGTAGGGTAGGGTATGGTATGGTAGGATAAGATAGGATAGAATATGGGAATGGAACGAAATGGAATAGAATATTGGATTGGAATGCAATGCAATGGAATGAATAGAATATTATAATGGAATGGAGTAGAATGGAATGGAACAGTATAGCAGTAGGAATAGGATAAGAATAGAATATTGGTATGGAATGGAATAGAAGGAATTGAATGTTGGAATAGAGTGGAATGGAATGGAATGGAATGGAATAGATAGAATATTGGAATGGAATGGAATGAATAGAATAATAGAATGGAATGGGATAGGAATAGGAATAGGAATAGGAATAGGATAAGAATGGAATATTGGAATGGAATGGAATGGAATGGAATGGAATAGAACAAGATTAGGATAAGAATAGAATATTGGAATAGAATGGAACAGATTGAAATGGACCAATAGAATATTGGAAAGGAATGGAATAGAAGGAATAGTAGAATGGAATGGAATGGAATGGAATGGAGAATAGAATAGAATAGAACAGAACAGAACAGAACAGAACAGAACAGAACAGAACAGAACAGAATAGAATAGAATAGAATAACAAAGGGGAACTTAAATAAATATAACAAATTGAATGTAAACAATAAATAATGAGCACAGCTTAAATGGGTAAAAATTAAATGGGCCTTTAAGAAAGAAAGCAATTTTAAAATGGGCATATTTAATGATCATGTTTAGTATAATAGTTAACACTTAACATAAACTGATAAATGCCATTATCACGTATTATCACGTATTTTTAAAAAAATATAGGCTTCTCTGGATTACAGAATTTCATATAGAGGCGGAAAAGGAGCCATGCGATCTCAACAGCCTGTAATTTGTCTCAGTTTCAACCCAGCTAGCAAATATTTACAAGAATAAAATGTGCGGCATTGACTGATACAAAGCTGAGAAAGATAAGCTGAAAGAAATAACATCTCCTCTGATGGAAGAGCTACCTATCCTGGATGGTTTTATTATTACTATTATTGCAAGTATTTGTTTTATGGATGCACAGTAAATAAAACAAATTTTAAACTTACAAATATTTTTTAAAAATAGAAAACAGACAAACTAAAAATACAAATTAAGAAAGTAAAGAAATAAAAAGAATATATATTTATACTTATCAGTAATAACTGATTTATTAATACGCTACTATAATATATTCAGTGCTAAATATCTTAAAGTATTACAAATGGTAAATCTCTGCCTTAATAACACATATTGCTCTATCTTTTGATTAGTAGAAAATATTACCTTTTTTAAAACAGATAAATCACAAATTTCAGACAATTTATTCCTTGGAATGATGTAATACCCCCACCCCTTGTTACATACAACTATTAGGAATTCTTCCTGACAATCAAATCCCAAAGCTTTGTTATGTAATTCAACATTACATTAAGATCTTTAACATTTAAAGATGTTTCCATAAATCTACTAATATACGCTATCATACTAAATGATCACATATCGCTATCATGTGGGTCAGTAAACACTCAATTTTTTACACTTCCAGCTATTTACATAGGAATATCTCTAACAACATACATCAAATGGGAGATTCACTTTAATAATCTTTAATAATCCCAACAACGTAAAGAACTGTTAACTCATCTATTAAAATCCGATTCAACCCTTTCTAAAAGTTTCAATATATTTCATTCTACATATTTAAACATTTTTTAGGATATATAAAACTCCAGATTTTTAATGTATTAGAAAGAAATCACAAAATTCATCTCTCTGCATACTGTATAGTAGCTATATTGATTTTAAGGGGTCAGGGGAAGTTAGCAAGATTTATCCCAATTACTCTTAGAGTACAGAATACTTTCCAAAACCTTTATAAAATTAGAAAAAGAAAGAGAAATAATTCACATGCTAATGTATGGACAGGCAGACATTTAGAAATATTCACCATAATCTAAATTAGCAACACCGTGTACAGGAAGTCCTCAACTTACAACAGTTCAGTTAGTGATTGTTTGAAGTTAGAACGGCACTGAAAAAAATCAACTAATGGCCATTTTTCACACTTAATGACCATTGCAGCATCTCCATGGTCATGTGATCAAAATTCAGATGCTTGGCAACTGACTCACCTTTATGATGGTTGCAGGGTCCCAGGGTAATGCTATCACCGTTTGCGACCTTCGGACAAGCAAAGTGAATGGGGAAGCCAGATTCACTTAACAACCATGTTACTAATTTAAAAACTGCAGTGATTCACTTAACAACAAGATAAGGAGCCTTGGTGGTGCAGCAGTCTAAAGTGCTGTTAAGTAGGACTTAGCTGCCAGCTGCCTGCAATTACTTTGAGTTCAAATCTTGCCAGGCTCAAGGTTGACTCAGCCTTCCATCCTTCTGAGGTAGGTAAAATGAGGACCCAGATTGTGGGGGCAATAAGCTGACTTCATATCAAAAAGAACACCGCTTAGGGGGGGCCAAAAGCCCTACTAAGCAGGTATATACAAAAGTATGAAGGCTATTGCTTAACGCATTGTAAGCCGCCCTGAGTCTCCGGAGAAGAGTAGCATATAAATCGAACCAATAAATAAATAAATAAATAAATTGTGGCAAGAAAAGTTCTAAAATGGGGCAAAACTCATTTAACAACTGTCTCCCTCAGCAACAGAAATGTTGGGCTCCATTGTGGTCATAAATTGAGGACTACCTGTATTTCACAATACTATAGAAGACTGGCCCTTTGATCAATGAACCAACTTCTCATACTCTTGTCTTGATGTGAAAAGTCAATAGACATCTCCAAGGCTCATGATTTTCTTTTTTATACTCTTGTTTTTCGGTACAATGGACTGGGATGAGCTATCTTTCCATTACAGGATTGTGCTCTGTAAAGTAAGATATGACTGCACTATTACAAAGATACAGAAAGTATGCATGTTGTGCATGATTCCTGCTGACTTTACAGACATGTTCATGTAATGCCTTAGCAGCAAAACAGAAGTGATTTGCCATTGTTTTGTTTAATCCTGGAGTTCCCTGGGTGTCCCTCATTGAAATATTAAACGGACCTGAACCCATTTAGCTTCTGAGATGAAAGAGGTTCAACCAGATGCTGCCACCTGCTGAGACTCTAGAAGCGGATTTGAAATCATGGGGTTTTTTTACCATTGTATTCTCTACCTGACTTGAACAACTGACAGTCTAGACAAGGCTCACACCATAGAGATCATTCAAGAAAACATGCTGAAGCCTAGCTTTATACACCCACAAAGATAAATCAGTAAAGTGTGTTGAGCCATTGCAAAGAAGTGGTGACATTTAGAACGTTCACCTATTTTGACAAAAATGTGTGTGAGAGGAAGTGTACATATTCTGCATGAAAAGAAACCAACCGATTTCCTTGAACTGCCTGTATCCTGCCTGAAGGGAATATTTTATTGTTATTTATGAAAGGAACAAAGGTTTGCCCTTTAAAGGCCAAGAAAGTAATTTCACAGGACAATTCAAAGTAATTTAACTTAGAAATGAAAAGACCTGCATTCTACAGCACTTACTCCTTAGTAAGGCAATGGTGCACAGAATTGTGACAGTACAGTGATTTTTTTTAAAGAAAGAAATTTAGAAATTATAAAATCTCTTTTCAGGTAGACAGAGGGACCCGTACTGAGATTCAAAGGATATAATATAGTCTGCTTACTTGCTTGCTTGCTTGCTTGCTTGCTTGCTTGCTTGCTTGCTTGCTTGCTCGCTCGCTCATTCATTCATTCATTCATTCATTCATTCATTCATTCTATTGAATTCAATTCAGGCACACTTCACTTGAAACTACTCACCATATAAAACAATAACAACCTAATAGCAAATAAAACAAATTGAGTTGCTTGTTCTATACAAAAATATAAAAAACACATCTAACAAAGGGGCTCCATCACGTACACATGGTTTCATTTAATTCAAAATTGTATTTACTCAAAATAGTCTGCTTGGTAATTATTTTTTTTAAAGAAATTTTTCATATAAGGTTGTTATGGGGTCTCGGTGTCTCTCTCTCCCTCTCCCCCCCTCTCTCTCTCTCTCTCTCACACACACATTCACCCATCCACTTCATGTTTTTATTTGTACTTTTCCTTTCCATGTACATTTTGAGAGCCACTTTGGATAAGAGAAAGCTGTCAATCTGTAAGACTAAATGCATTCTGTATTGCATATTGATTCAGGAACTGTAATTGTGGGTAGATCTGATCAAAAAGTCAGCAAAATGCATTTGTTCTTTGATACCTACACTTTTCAGAATTCTGCAATGCAGTCTTCCAGGGAGAAAAAAATGAGTTCTTAGGCACAAGAACATGGGATATTAAAATGTATTTAAGGTCACTTCCCCTTTGATTTCAAGTAAATGGGGAGGGAGGAAGGAGAGAAGGAAAAAGCACCTTGGCATCTTTTATGGGTAATGGATGATGCCACTGGATGATGCCATTGTTCAAAGAGGATACAAACACATATCATGTTATCACAGAGCAGCACCGAATTTTGAATGCTAAATACAACATGCACATTGTAGTTATCCCATACGTCCCCCAATCATCCTTTTTGACAGCTCCAAGACACGTTTACAGGCATGTATACACGTAAAGAATACTATAGTGGGAAGCTGCTCATGGTTAGAGAGAAATGTGTAGTCCACTTGATCACTTTCTCATTCCTATGAGTGACAGCAGAGATCCAGTCCAAGTTATTTGGTATATGTAGGAATCCTGAATATGAGGATGAAAGTTTTAACTTCTCTGTTAGGCTAATTGATCTGTCCACATTGCTGCGTGGATCAAGAAAAGCATGATTCATTGTCATTATTTTTCTGGTCTTCCTATCCAGGACTTTTAGTTCTGCTTGAGTTCAGCTATGTATCTAATGACTAGAATTGCCCAGGTGTGTATTGCTTTGATAATATTTTCTCTGCTGAATTTGGACTTTAAGATCTTTTTCACTCTCATGATGTATTCACTTCTGACCTTGACATCAAGTGTGCTTGATGTTGTCATTTTGAAGGGTGCCCAGGTATTTGTAGCAATCTTCATCCAGATGTTTTTCCCCATAGGGCATCTTGATTTCTTCAGATTTTATAAAAAATTATTTATTAAACTTCTATACTGCCCATCTCACTCTTTTTCCTCTGTTGCTGATAAGGCTGGCACATTTGTCCAATTATTATTTATTTGTTAAAATATTTTATGAATATTTTATTTACTGTATTTTTCACACTATAAGACGCACCTAGGTTTAGAGGAGGAAAACAAGAAAAAAATATGAATATGGAGCACTGTCTCACTGTGAATATGGAGCGCCGAATGTGGAGCAGCAGTGTAGTGAGGGCAGGAGGCAGAGCTGAGAGGACCACAGATAGGTGTCCTCTCATGTGACAGCTCTGTCTATTGACTCCTGCACTCCAGCAGGGTTCAGCACTGTTAAAGGACTTTGCCACCACAGCCGGCTGCAATATTTGCTCCATAAGACACACAGACATTTCCATCCACATTTGTGTGTGTGGCGGGGGGGGGGGGGAGTGCATCTTATGGAGTGAAAAATATGGTATATTAGTATTGAATTGTTTTATTATTGTTATTTGTGCATGATTCAAGAAATAAATATTTATGAACACTTTATAATTAGAAATTATATTATTTTGAGAAATATAACCCATACAAACAAAAGCTCTTTTGGGGTCTTCTAAGATTTTTAAAAATGGAAAGAATCCTAAGAACCAACAGTTTAGGAAACACTGCTCTAGATTAATTCAGAATCGTCCTGGATGTGCTGGGTCAGCTGTGGTTACCTACCAGCTTACTTCATGATACATGATCACAACTTTGTGAGGATCTTTTTGCCTTTTACCTGTTGGTAAGAATAGTTGTAGTAGCAGTAGTAATATTTGCAGGGAGCCCTATACCTGATTCCAGATGCTTTGAGCCTTAAATTGTTTGATGTTTGTTGTCCCACAGACATCTGTGACATCGTCAAACTGCCAATTTAAAGCCTCTTCAACGTCTTGTTTAGAAGTGATAATGCTACAACTAGTTTAGCGGTGTAATACTGACTCAAAGGGCCACCGTTTTGGATTGCAAGCTGTGCAACCTTTATATTCAATGTTATCTGCTTTCTTTCTCTTCACAGACTCTCTTCCAAAGCCCAGATGAAGGTTGGCAAGTCTATACGTCAGCTCAGGCTCCTGATGGCAAATGTCTGTGCACAGCAGTCATCCCTGTTCAGGGCACCTGCTCACGAGACTTGCGCAGCCGGCAACTACGGCAGCTCATGGAGAAAGTAAGCAAAGTGTTTCCTATCTGTGGGAGAAGGTGGCTTAAGCAATGGGAGCCTTTAGATTTGTTGGGGGTGCCAGCATGCCCCATGCTCTTTTCCTGTTCTCCTTTCTCTCCATTTCATTCACAAATGCTGGGGATTTATCCCTGATTTTTATAAAATTGGGGATTAAGATCTGGTGAAATCCAATTGAGGCCTGATGAACAGACATTATTATCCCCCAAACCTGAGAAGTGGTAATTATGATCCAATCTAAACAGAGCAAAACTTCTGATCTGTGGCCTGATTTCATCACCTACCCTAAAATCTTGGTGTCATTCATAGAAGATATTTCTTGAAAGGAGTTTGAAGTGCCCTCCCAACATTATATCCTCAAAATCATTCACTCATGGTCATTTAAAATATTCTTCAGTACTTGATTTATGAAGGAGAAAGGATCTTGCCATCCAACTAAGACTTCCTTTGTTGGGCAGAAACCCTCTACCCCAAAACAGCTAGTTCAGGACCAGGATTTGACTAATGTTTTAGCCATCTATCAAAATTTTCCTCTTGGATAACAATGCCAGAGAAATTCACCTATCTCTTTCCTTCACTTGTGCCACATAAAACTTGAGTTGTGCTAATTGCTGACTTTGTTGCTAAACTAAAATACTAGTAATGAAGGCAGTGCAGAATATGCTGGTATACTTGAGTTGTAGCTCACTGGTTGAATGAAAGCACATTCATGTGGTTTTGAAGAGCACCCCATCGTCTAGGAAAGATGTTTTGTTGTGATGAAGAACCACTCCTTATCAACTATTCTAATCATTACACAGCACTGGGTATCACTGGCTTAATGCTGTTGCTGGCATTCCTACAGCCACCTGTTCTGGCTGTATCAACTGTGCATATTATTCCCATTTGACAATCTCTTGGACTTTGCAAATTCTAGTTCACAATGGTTTCATTGAGTGACAACAGTGATGATAATGATGATGAAGATGATGACACAATGATAATCATAAGTGTGATTGTATTGTTGAATATATAGGGAGATGGTGTTTCAAAATGCCACTGGAGAAAAGGCTCTGCCAATGGCCAACATTCATACCAATGGTACACAGAGCATGTCCCTGCTGCTGGAGCAAGTAGGACAAGTAGAGATAATTGGGGAGCAATGGTGTCACATGCACTGAGTAATCAGCGCCAGTGCCTGTCTATGTCTTTGCTTTCTGCACCAGTTGAAACTTCCAAATGAAGAGTAATAGTCCAGTCTGGAGGTCACACGGCCATAAGTACATGTGAGTGGGGGACACTGGGTTCAGGAATGGGCACAACTGACACACCATTGTGCAAAGGCTGTCCCAGCCATGGCTGCCTCATTCAACAGGAGCTGTAAGTCCAGATGGCACTGTGCCAGTCCATTCAGAACCAAAGATAGAAGGTCCCTGGATCCAGGAGATCCAAAACCCCAGAGCTACTCTGCCTTGCTTGGAGTTGAACTTAAGCCTCTTGCTCCCCATCCAGCCTCCCCACCTCCCCACACAACCTCAAGAGACTGAGACAGAACCTCCATGGCATCACTCGGGCAATCCAAGGCATAATTATAAAGCTTAGTATTTTCAGCATATTAACAATACCTCACCCCAAAATGTTGATGACCTAACCCAACAACTTCATGTAGATGTTAAACATTGCTAATGACATGTTTTTATCTGCAGTTGCTTTTCTGGATAAAACCCCTCCCCTTTTTATTCTCCCCCAAAGTAAGAAAAGTAGTTTAGGCTATAGAGATTATATATAGCTCCAAGTCACCCAATGAGTTTCATGGCTAAACTGAACTTTGAATCTGGGTATCTTTGATCCTAATTTAACTCTCAGACCACAGCACTCCCATTACTGTTCTCAGTATCTGCCTCCCTTTCCATGTAGACAGAGCCGCAGTGGTGCAGTGGTTAGAATGCGCTACTGTGGGCTACCTCTTCTAACTGCTGGTTGCCTGCAATTTGGCAGTTCAAATCTCACCAGGCTCAAGGTTGACTCAGCCTTCCATCCTTCCGGGGTGGGTAAAATGAGGACTCAGATTGTTGGGGCCAATATGCTGATGCTGTCAACTGCTCAGACAGGGCTGCAAAGCACTGTGGAGTAGTATATAAGTCTACGTGCTATTGCTAGACAGGATTTGGAATAAGGTATTTGCAAATGGACCATCAACATATTGAAGAACAGTTTTAATGTTATGAGTACCAGTTAGAGAACTAAAATATATCAAAGAACTTGCAAAATGCCACTCTGGGCTCTCATTTAGACTCCCTTTTGCCTTTTTTTCATCATTGAATCCCACCCCTGCCCTTTATTCATTTTAGATTGGCTGGAAGCTGAAGTCTTTGATCCCTCCTGTGAGTGGTGCTGCAATTTTTTTTTTCTTCCTCAAAAGGCAGCTTTGCCTCTTAGGATGCAAGGGAGAAGTCAGGGAGCTTCCTTTGTCTCACCTTCTTCTCCTTAATGAGATGCAAATAGGGCCTTTATGGTTCCTGGTGGAGCAGCGGCAGCCGGCCGCACGGCAGGATGAGCAGTAAATTCCCTTTCCTCAAGATTAATTGCCTTAAAATCTCATTACCAAGGGAAGACTGCTTCCCATTGACTTTGCACGTGCAAATAAAGTATTTATTAGCTAAATAAGGATCATGCCAATTTACTGTTGCAATTACTATGGGTCTTTTCACCAGGGAATCTTGTTGAGCTTCGGCTCAGCTTTCACATAGCTTCGAAAGCTTCAGCATGGACCAGAATAGGGCAACTTGGTGAAGGGATGCATGCCTGCCTGGGCCTATATGAGAATAAGAGGAAGAGGAAGAAATTAAATTTCTAGACACCTCAGTTTTTAATAGTGGAGTCTTTGAGGTCGTAGCAATGAGGATTAATTGGTTGACCCTCTTATGACATAGACAAAGTGAGTGTTTGAGGAGAAGAAATTAAGCACGTCTATAAGAGGTTATAAAGATTGTAACAGATGGAGCAGAGAGAGGAAAAATAAAGGAGGCTTGATCTTTCTTTATTCTGCCAGTCATTGACTGGAATTAAATAAATAATAATTGCAGCAGGGAGGGAAATTGTTATTCCTATCAAACGGAGAAAGGGGACTGCAGGTCTCTTTTGATGGCTAAGAATCGCAAACCTACCTAGTTAATTGCAAGCAGAATATAAGTGCTGTGTCCCATTCAACACACAACACAACCAATGGACAGACCTTAGCGCCCCCCCCCCCCCCAAGAAGAAGAGAACCATGATACACATGCACAAAAAAATTTCCTCGTGTTGTGTATATTTGGGGTTTCATCCTTTTCTTTTCCGAATAAAAGTTCAAGCAGAAATCTAGTGGTAGTTGAAAACTGCAGCTGCAGTGAGCAAGATTCTATTTTCTCAAAAAAAGCAACAGAGAAGAAAATTTAAGGGCGATACCTTTATTTATTCAGTCAGACTGACAATTTACAATCTTTCCAAGAATTATTCATCAGGGAAGATCATAAAAGACAGGGGGAGGAAAAGACATGAGGAGGAGGAAAATGTGGGTGATCTTTTCCCTGTGAACCATCTTATTTGGATGAAGTGAGTGAGAACCTCTGGATCTGAGTTGGGACCTTATCGGGCACAGTTTTAGATTGCATTGCGGCAAGCCCTTTTTTAAAAAAAAGAAAATTCAACAGTTAAAGTCAAAATACAGGTAGCCCTCAACTTACAACAGTTCATTTAGTGACTGTTTCAAGTTACAACAGTACTAAAGAAAAATGATTTAGGATCATTTTTCACACTCATGACCATTGCAGCTTCCCCATGGTTACATCATTTATATTCGGATGCTTCAAAACTGATTCACATTTATGACGGTTGCAGGGTCCTAGGATCATGTGATCATCTTTTGCAACCTTCTGACAAGCAAAGTCAATAGGGAAACCAGATTCACTTAACAACCCTGTTACTAATTTAACAACTGCATTGACTCAGATAACAAATTTGCCAAGAAAAATCATAACATGGGGCAAAACTCACTTAACAAATTTCTCACTTAGCAACATAAATTTTGGGCTCATTGTGGTTGTAAATTGAGGATTTCCTGTAGTTTCTTTCATCTGTGTGAGATAAACATTAGAAAACAGAGAAATTGACAGATAGACTTAATATTAACAAAGTATAAGTGGTTTTTTCATTTTCTATATATAGCAACTTGTGGTATCCAGCTCTGTACAGACTGGATTCATTTACCCAAAATGTTTAAACTAGTTAAAAATTAACCAGGGGTGGGTTCTATTTACCTTTAATACCGGTTCGAGTTATGCCCACACGCTCGTGTGAGCTTTGCTCACGCCCACATGCGCTCTTCTGTGCATGCACAAATCAACTTTGATGACGTCCGGGTCAGTTGGTGGAGCCTCCCGCCGGTTTTACTACCGGTTCTTGTGAACTGGTCCGAACCGGGGGCAACCCACCACTGAAATTAACCCATTGATGGGCAGATATAATACAAGGAGTACACTGATGTGATGTACAGTAATAAAATATTAGCATGATATTTCACTGCATCTGCTAAGCCTATGTTTAAAATGATGAAGCATAGCGTATGAAGACAACTAGAATATCTTCTCAAAATAACTATACTAAAACCAATGTCTTATTCCCAATCAGGCCAACTGTGCAATTCCCTGCTAGTTACATGATGTCTCTTGAAATAACTAATGGTTGTCATGTCATTCATAAAATATTTGGAGGGAATGGCTTGGAATGCAGTGAATAGAAAATTCCGATTTTGATTCCAAGGTTTTTAAATGAGAGAAGTTGGGAGGAATTCCAGCTTGAGATTCCGAGGGGCCAGTTGAGTAGACAATCTGGGCCATGTAGGCAAACAAACAGACTGGATACAATGTAGTTATTATCATTCATAATTTGGACTGGTACTGAGATGGGAATATCTATAAAGGTACTCGTCACTTAACAATGATCGCATTGACTTATGACAGCAGTTGCAGCACTAGTGGTTGCTGTCATTAAGCGAATCCTGCAAAGTTGTTAGGAATGATGTCACATGATTGCCATTTGTGCCATCCTGTTAGCTTCCCCATTGATTTTGTTTGTCAGAAGCTAACAATGAAAATTGCAAATGGTAATCAGGTGACAGGGGGATTCTGTGTCTCTCATAAAGTCAGTTGCCAAGCACTTGAATTGTGATCATGTGACTGTGGGGACATGTCAGGCATGAAAAACCAGGCCAACATGTAAAGTTCCAAGTAAACTGATTTATTGCTCATGCCTATGCACACAAATATATTCAACTAATCATTAGCACTATTTTGGTGGTAGGTAAGAGTTAATGAAATTCAGGAGACTTAGTCTATTTGTAGCTACATGTAGACTGCCCAGACTTTCAAATTCAAATCTTGATGTGTCTATTAGTGTCTTCTCTTCTTCTTAATCCAGCAACCATTGTCTTGACTATAGAGTAGCTCAACTGCAATTGCATTCAGAGATCTTAGGGGGTCTGGAGTCTAATATATATTGTATTATATATATTTAGGTCTTTGGTTATTCGGGTCTTCTTCCGCGTAAAGTTGGAAGTGTCTTGGCGACGTTTTGCCGAAGTCTCATTCGTCATCTTCAGGCTGGTGTTTTCGGCTTCGTGCTTCTAGGAGCAATGTGCCAAAACGTCGGCAAGACACTTCCAATTTTACGCGGGAGAAAACCCGAATAACCAAAGATAGATAGATAGATAGATAGATAGATAGATAGATAGATAGATAGATAGATAGATAGATAGATAGATATACATACATACATACATACATACATACATATACATATACACACATACACACACACACACACACACACACACACACATGCTGTATATATTTCTCAAGAGGTTTGACTCAAAAATCTCAAGAAATAAATAATGCAGATTAATAAAATGTCACACAATCCCCATTTCTGACTTTACTTGGGAGGAGAGGGAAGATAAGGGAGCCATATATTTCTGATCTTTTTGCATGAAAACATCAAAAAATATGTCTGAATGGTAAAGGTGATAAAATATGCTGCCAAGCATAACATAAAGCCCAAGAGTTTTTCTCCATTCAAAACCAAGACAAATTACTGCCCTGTAATCATCATATAAAAGAGCTGGGGGGTTATTCAAGAATAATATTTCAATAAATAAAGTAAAATATGAATGAGCTAATAAAATATTAAATACTTCTTACAACTTGATATTATATCTGATCTTAGCTTTTGCACACAAAATCAACAGAGCAGTTTGGGAGAGCCATAAGAGGTTCACAGAGAAGCAAGCAGAAATGCTGAGGATGATGGGAGTTGGACTCTCCCAATTCTGGAGGGTTGGTGGGGGGGGGGGCTTGTTGTAGATTTGTTTTGGATGCATAGAAGGTTTCTAGATAATAAACCCCTGTTAGAAATGCATGCACAATATGAAATATGTCTGCTTGCATGCACACACAGGCACATTGCCAAGATCGCTAAATCGTACCATCCTAGTTTGCATACTTAGCTTCCTTTCTACATATCTTTTTATCAGTTTTAGTTTATGTTAACCTTTGTAAATACAGGTAGTTCTCCACTTGCAACAGTTCATTTAGTGACCATTCAAAGTTAACAACATCACTGAAAAAAGTGACTTATGACCTTTTTCACACTTAAGACGGTTGTAGCATCCCGTTGGTCCCATGATCAAAATTCAGACCATTGGTGACAGACTCACATTTATGACGGTTGCAGTGTCCCGGGATCATGTGATCCCCCTTTGCTACTTTCTAACAAGCAAGGTCAATGGGGAAACCAGATTCACTTAACAACCGTGTCACTAACTTTACAACTGCAGTGATTCACTCAAGAACTGTGGCAAGAAAGGTTGTAAAATGGGTCAAAACTCACTTAACAAATGTCTCTCTTAGCAACATAAATTTTGGGCTCAATTGACGTTGTAAGTCAAGGACTACCTGTACATTAAAAAAAAAAAAACTTTCTCTTTCTCTGACTTCTGCTCTGCATGATTAGTACTTTCCTACCATTACTATAGTCATTGCCTTTCTCTGCCATCGTGGCTTGCTTCCTTGTGGCTTATTTCAAGCTGCAGAGGAGATTCTCAGAGCATGGAGGTGACCACAGCATATGGTCCCTGTCTGGCAATTCAGGCTCAATTAATGTGGCTGAAAACGCCGGCTGGGGAGAAGCTGCCCAACAGAGTGTGCTGAATCTTCTGCTGCTGGAACAGTCACGACTACACACCATCAATACCGAAGCAGTCAGCCATTGACAGCACCTCTCTCGCACACTCTGAGTCTCCCTAATAGGGACAGGAGGGAAAAGCAGCTAATGTTCTCAGCAGACAACGGAGCTTTACAGGCTGCCTTTCCAGGTTAGACTAGGAGAGCAATTTCAGCTCTATTGATCAGTTAAACTCAACGCTTAGCAGCTGAGCTACTGTAGGAAGGTCTTTGTCAATGGATTGGAGAAGTTTAAGGAATGTTTAAGCAGGAAAATCAGAGTGAAAGGCAAATATCGTGTTTTTCGAACTATAAGATGCACTGGTGTATAAGATGCACCAAGATTTTGAAGAGGTAAATAAGGGAAAAAAAAGGTTTTGCCCTCCCTGGCCCCCAGGAGCACTCTGCAGGCCTCCCAAACCCTGTGCGCACCCCAGGTTTGCGAAAAACGGGCCCATTTTTCGCAAAAATGAGATAAGTGGGGCTGGGTTTCGGGAGGCCAAAAATGGCTGTATTCGGTGTATAAGATGCACCAACATTTCCATCCTCTTTTGCGGGGGGGGGGGGGGGGGGGGACTGTGTCTTATACTCCTAAAAATACGGTAAGTACAATTTTTAAAAAGTAGATGTGCACTCTACAGGTAGTCCTTGACTTATAACCCTTAATTTATTTTTATTTTATTTTTATTTAGAAAATTTATATTGCTTCCTGCTCACACATGATGACTCAAGGCAAATTACAAAGATATAAAAACACAATATAAATAAAAATAATAACTCCCACCACCTCTCCCCAGCGACAGCACACATTCATACTAGCCTTTTAATGGGCTCCATCCCACTCTGGGTTCCCCAGGCTTGCTAGTAGAACCACGGCCTCTCAGCCTTCCAAAAGAATGTTAGAGTGAGGGCCACTCTAATCTCGGAGGGGAGGAGGGAGATGATGTTCCAGAGAGGGGGAGTCACCACCGAGAAGGTCATTCTTCTGGGTCCCCCCAGATGTATCTCCTTAGGGGATGGTAGATGTGAGTAGCAAGAGATGGTCCCTCAGATAAACTGGTCCCAAGCCATTTAGTGACCATTCAAAGTTAACAATGGCACTGAAAGAAGTGACTTATGGCCATTTTTCACAGTTACGACTGTTGCACCATCCCCCATGGTCACATGATTTACATTTGGATGCTTGACAACTGACTCACGTTTATGACGGTTATAGTGTCCTGGAGCTACGTGATCCCCTTTTGCGACCTTCTAACAAGCAAAGTCAATGGGGAAGCCAGATTCACTTAGCAATCATGTTACTATTTAAGAACTTCAGTGATTCACTTAACAATTGCTGTGAGAAAAGTTATAAAATGGGGCAAAACTCACTTAACTCACTTATAGCAGTATAAATTTGGGCTCAATTGTGGTTGTAAATTGAGGGCTACACCTGTACTAATTCTTAGTGAACTCACAAAAAGCCTCTTCTTTCCACTTGTTGGAGTACTGGAACTTAGACCTACCCTGTTTTCCCCAAAATAAGACCTCCCCTGATAATAAGCCCAATCAGGCTTTAGAGGGCATGGCAATAAGGCCATTTCAGGGTTCAAAAAAATATAAGACAGGGTCTTATTTTCAGGGAAACACGGTACTTGTTTGCAAGGTTGGAATTCTTTCATGGTGAGATTTTCTGTTAACCATATTTTTCAGTAGATATGCATTTAGTTTTTAAGTAATCCAAATTAGTTATTTAACAAAAATCTTTATTAAATACTAATACTAATACAGAGTACTTAAGCCATAAACCTGGTGGCTGAATGTATCAGTCTGTGAAATTTGATTCTTTTCATCTTTGGTTAAGTTTTTTGGGGAAGCTGCGTTGATGGGGTTCAAGTGAAGCCAATCCATTTGATTAATTTCCATTTCAGCATTCACTGAAAATCCAGAAGATAAGAACATTATCTAGGCCAGGGGTCTCCACCCTTGTCAACTTTAAGACTTGTGGACTTCAACTCCCAGAATCCCAGCTTTGCTGGCTGAGGAACTCTGGGAGTTGAAGTCCAACAAGTCTTAAAGTTGCCAAGGTTGGAGACCCCTGATCTAGGCTACGTGTGAAACTTAAAGACAACCACATCCATGATGCCTATCAACTGAAATGGCATGAAGTCAGGCTGTCCACACCTTGAGCTTACTCATCTCGTATTTCATGAAGTAGTCTTACCAGATCTCTGGATTCCATCCTGAAGCTTGAGGTTTGTGATTCAATTTTAGGGGAGAAATTTAATTCAGGGCTGTTTTCTGGTCTGGCACACTTAACAGACTCAGTGGTAATGTAGAAGCTAGCCGGCCTACATGAGCAACAAGGTAGCTATTGCTCAAGCGATTAGGAAATGCAGCAGCATCATTTTAGCAATCATGCATAGGAACAGTGGTGTGTTCGGTCATGTTATTCAGCAAATTAACAGAGTCCAAAAAGCATGACATGCAAAGTACTTTAATGAAGCGGTCCCCAACCTTTCCAGCTTTGCAGACTGGCAGCAGCGGCGAGAGGCAGGAGAGGAAATGGTTCCACGCAAGCAGCAGGCAAGCATCCTTGCACATTCAGCTCCATTTGTTCAAGCGGTGGGCTCACATGCTCACCTGCTGCATATGCGGCCTGGTTTCAAACAGGTCATAGCCCAGTATCGGGCTATGACTGATATCTTTAATGTATACCTGATTCATATGCACATATAGTTGATTGATTGATTGGCTATGATTGGTACGTCACTTTAACCCCAAAATCATACAAAATTACAGAAAAAGAGTAACAAGGAGAAACAATAACAGTACAACACAGGTCTGTAAAGAACGGTCCATAGCTTCCAAGCCCATAGCAAGATGGTTTCTCTTACCACATATCTAACGTTAATGGTACTATTTAATATGTTGATGTTTTTAGTTTTATATTTTCAATATGATTTTATATGTTGTCTTAACTTTTAATTGGGAACTGTCCAGATTTGCTTAGAAGATGGGCAGCTATATAAATGTTTAAAATAAAAGACAGAAATAACTTCCAAGGCTCTTTTTTTCTTTAACCAAAAAAACACCAAAAAACCTTTAAAGGATAAGCTTCATGTTTTTTGTTTCATTTGTAAAAGAAGAGAAAAAAACAATCAGTACTCAAATGTATATATGACAGATAACAGACTTTCTGAAGGGTTCCTGCTACATCATTTATTGCTGATTCATGTCTTTTGCCCAAGTTATAAATCAGTGGGGTTTTTTTACTTTTAAATTGGCATTCCTGTGATAACAGGATTCCAAATCCCTAAACCTATCTTCCTTGGGATCAGGGAGAGAGGAAAGAAATGAAAGATCATCAGTTTTTGAGGTGATAGGGATAAAAACACAAAGCAAGACACTCTCATATCTTGTTCAGCAGACCTGCATATTCCCAAGTATATTGAAACAGCCAGATAAATCTCTTTCTTTTGAACAAAAGAAGGTGCTTCTGTGAAAAGTATTTGCAGAAGAAATCTCAGAGCTGCTCCTCCAGTGGGCATCCATTGATCCTGAGGCTTCTATTAATGGTTGCAAAAAACAATCTCTGTAGGGTTTTTTTTTCCCTTACCAGCTCAGGTGAAAGAGAATCTGATGGATGTCTTTCAAAAGAGAAGAGAATTTCAGTGTGATTCTCTTGGGTGGAGACTGGCAATCTTGCCCTTGGGTGCATGTGTATGATATTCTGCCTTTCGCCGTACAATCCCCTCTCTGATAAACTGCAGCCTCCCTGACTTCTAATTAAACCTTAAGAGAAGACATCATGATAGGCATTCTTCCCAACATGTCCTTTTCCAATTAGATAGCTACAGTAGATAAATTGCAGAGTGATACATAGCTCTGGAAGGAGGAGGAAGAAAAGAAGGAAACCCACAAGCAGCAGCCTCTCTGTACTTCCAACAGTAAAGCTACATCTGAAACATTAGTAAGAGATTTTTTTAAAAAATTGAAGAATTGCACTGGAGATTTGAGTCCATTTTTAGTACTTTGCTCTTGAACTTTTATTGCCTGCTTGAATAAGCATTTTTGGGTAGCAAGGTAATGCTGTCTGGGGTATTGAAGAGGTGGAATTCCATCCTGGAGAACATCCGGAAGGCTGCCTTATCACGGCTGTTTTACTTCAATTGAATGGCTGATGACATCCTTCTCTCTCTTGACCTAGCCTCCTTATCTACCAGATGACACTTTGGAATCATTTTTCTTCTTTCTAAGCAATGGAATGCTGGAAAGAAAGTAAGTAAAGGCCCAAGAATTCTTTGTCCATATGCTTTTTCAATGCAACGCAACGCAATGCAATGCAATGCAACACAATGCAATGCAACACAACACAATGCAATGCAATGCAATGCAATAAAATACAATTCTTTATTGGCCAAGTGTGATTGGACACAAGGAATTTGTCTTTGGTGCATATGCTCTCATAAAAAGAAAAGATAAATTCGTTAAGAACCATAAGATACAACACTTAATGATAGTCATAGGGTACAAATAAGCAATCAAATCATACTAGGAAACAATCAATATAAATTGTAAGGATACAGCAACAAGTTACAGTCATACAATCATAAGTGGGAGGAGATGATAGGAACGATGAGAAGACTAATAGTGGTAGTAATGCAGCCTCAATGAATAGTTTGACAGTGTTGAGGGAATTATTTGTTTAGCAGAGTGATGGCATTCAGGAAAAAACTGTTCTTGGGTCTAATTGTTCTAGTGTGCAGTACTCTATAGCATCGTTTTGAGGGTAGGAGTTGAAACAGTTTATGTCCAGGATGCGAGGGGTCTATAAATATTTTCACAGCCGTCTTTTTGACTCGTGCAGTATACAGATCCTCAATGGAAGGCAGGTTGGTACTAACTGTTTTTTCTTCAATTCTAATTATCCTCTGAAGTCTGTGTCTGTCTTGTTTTGTCTATCCAAAAACAGAATAGCAAAGGATCAAATTTGGTGTAGTGAAAGTAGCTGGCAAAAGAAAGGTCACAAAAGTGGCTGTACCAAACCAGGGGATCCTAAGGTAGGGAAAGAGAATTGGGAAGTGACCTGGAATGTGGATGACTGTTTCATTCTATGTTCTCCTTTCTGATCACATAACCCAGAGAGAAGCATGTACATGCACAAACACATACCAATACAACATGAAAGAGCACAAACAATATGTTACTTGGGTTATACAGGAAAAGAGAGAGAGAGAGAGAGAGAGAATCTAGGGCCCTAATCAGTAAATTCTGGAAGTATTGCATGCTTTTTCTACTTGGTTTATATATCTGTGGAGGACAGCTCTCATGGGGGATATTCCTCTTGAAGATTCAGTATTACCTTTGGGCTATAACCACCAAATACCAGCTGCAGTGGGTAAGCACAGGGATAGTATTTTATTTCCACCTCCCACTTAATAGCATCCCAGAGACATCTGGCAAGCCACGATGAGACAAAAAATGCTGGACTGACTCACCAAGACTGTTCTTATGGTCTTATCCTAAATGCCCTCTGCTTGGATGGCGCATCAGTTTCCTTCTGGGTCACAAATAAATGGATGAAAGTCGAAGACTGCACAAATTCTACAATCACTTGTTTTTTTTTGCACCTGCCATTTAGAAGCATTTGACATTTAATTACCGGTAACTGCTGTGCTGATGAGGGAGTTGTTGGTGGCAGGAAACAAAGCAGTGGGCAGCCAGGAAGACATAAGTGAATTCTGTGGACATTGATGGCTTGGGAAAGAGAAACAATTGCTCCCTGAAGAGCAAACAATTAATAGTTTCTGGTGAAGTAAAACTGTGGACTTCCCACCCATGAGCTACCTTGCCATCTTGCCTGCTCTTGCTGCTAAATTACCAGCCGGCCAATTATTATTTTTTTTTATTATTTTTTTTGAATGAAGGTGAATATACGTGTCCCAGAATAATGTTGAAGGATCCAATTTTGGGTAAAAAAAATAGAGGGGGGGATTTTTCAGTCAGATTTTATGCTTATCTGTTCTTCCACATCTTCTAACATCCCTTTTCTCAGCACGATTTTTCCCCTCCCTAATAAGAAAGTTCCCCTCTTATTAAAGTTTACTTGGATCCTTTCTTCTTCAAAAGAAGCACTATCAAACCACAAAGAAATAGGAGCACAAAAGCAGAGGCATGGTAGTGAAACTCAGTCTAAAGTTGTTTGTCTCGTGTGCACAAAAGAAGTGGGGTGAGAGCCTCAATTGTGTTGACGCAACCACCATTTTTATTTTATTTTTCTTTCTCCCACCCCAAATCCTGCAGATCACAACCATATTCTGTATCAAATGTGGATTATTGAATCAAAAATTAGTTGGGTTCTCAATCTGGAAAACTCCCCCCACCCAAAGGTTTCTTCAGGTGGAATTTGGATTTTCCTTGAAACAGCCTTTGAAAGGCAGCTGTAGAAGATGACTAGGCTGAGCCCAAGGGAGGTCTCAAACGCCTCATCAGTCTCGAGTCCCCTCACACCCACAAGAGATCTAAGTCCAGCCCACCTTGAATTCTATTGATTCTTATTTACCACCTATTTGCTTTGACTGTTAGTAGTTCAGATTCTTGTAGAGATCTTAAGTTTGCAATAAACCTTTATATTCATTTCAATTACCTGGATTTCCAGATTTCTCATGCCTGAAAGTAGCTATATGTCACTTCCTTACCACACGGCTCTTCCAGGAAGGGCTCTAGGGTCTAAGGAACCCATGGCTTTGTCTTTTTAAAGCCTTGGATGGTAGTGGCTGTGCAGATTTCTTTTGCTGCTACTTCATATTTAGAGCGCTTGTGAGCTCCCTGGGATTCTGCAAGGTGTAGGCAACATCTAACCATTTAAAATAAATAATTAAGTAGCTGCACTGAGAGCTTAAGAGGGTTAAGTGCTGCTGAGGTTGAAGGCATGAGCAGACAGCAGAGGGTGGATGCATGTGTATAACCATAAATATCTTGCAGAGGTAGTATGTGGATGTTTTTATTTGAGCCATGATTGAGTTGCTAGCTTTTTTTGTCATACTGTAACTGCAGACATGTAGAAGAAATCTGTATTCCAGCTCCTGGGACCTACATACATCAGTGAAGCTGGGTTGGGATGAGTTTAAAGAAGAGAAATGATCACATAGCTTCATTCAAATCATATTTATTTGGTAAATGTATATATCTTTTTATATGATATATATAACTCTGAGTGGCTTATAGTGTTAAAACACAAAACCAAGGCAACAAAATAACCAAAACCATAACAACTGAAATCATTTAAAAACAATTTAAAAAACATTAAAAAACAATAAAAAACATTTTAAAAAACCACACACACAATCTGCCAACTGCACAATTTCCCTAGCAATACAGCTACTTTGCAGACTCCAGACCCGCATTACCAGCTTCCCCAACTCAGATGGCAAAGCCATGTCTTCAAACCCTTCCAGAAGCCCAGAAAGATTGGGGCCAATCTGACCTCAAGGGGATGATGTTCCAGAGGGCAGGTGCCATGGCAGAAAAGGCCTTCTTCCTGAGTCTGATTAGATGACTTATTTTTGTAAACAGAACCCGCAACATGCCCATCAGCTGGACCTGATAGATAGATGTGATCTGGGAGAGGCAATCCCCCAAATTCAACTTCAGGGACTCATTGCTCCAAAACATAATGATAGTTGTAGTTACTTAAGACAGACTTTCTCAACCCAGCATTCACCATTTTACTACATGTCAATCTATCTAATTATTTCTAGATGTAATCAGCAGAAATTATTTTTTTAAGAGAAATAATCCTTTGGTTTATGACAAGCAAGGATTTTAATAACAGGACTTGGGTTTGTAAAAAAAATTACCTGAATAAGGAAATAAAACTCATTTAAAGCATTTATAAACACGAAGAGGATGATTCTTAAATCCCACCCAATTTCACTTCAGAAATTTTTCAGATTTTCTGATGAACTTGAGTTTTTTGAAGTTCATCGGATATTTTATATTAGCACCATCTTCAACCAAACCAGAAACAGGGAAACTGCCTACTCCAGATGTTTTCAGGAATTTATCTCTCATTTGATATAATCAGAATGGGCAGTGGTCAGGGATGAGGGATTCTATACTCCAACAACAAGCCTTAAGTCATAGGTTGCACTCTCAACCTTAAGCAATACACTTCATTGGAGTTTATGGAATTGTGGGGTAAGCATTTAATACTGTCGAAAAATTAATAGACCAAGTAACCAGTGGAACAGCTTGCCTTCAGAAGTTGTGGTTACTCTGTAACTGGAGGCTTTTAAAATGTGACTGGACAGCCACTTGTCTGGAACGATATATGGTCTCCTGCTTGAGCAGAGGGTTGGACTAGAAGACCTTCTAGGTCCCTTCCAATTCTGTTATTCTGTTATTCTGTTAAATTAATTAACTACCACTCAATTCCGTACAAGCAAAAAATTGCAGTAGCAAAATACGTGGTAATGAACTTGAAGCAATAACAATAACAGAATAGAGAAGTTCTAATCTTCAGGAGATCTAACAACCATGTAAAAGTATCAGCTGAATTTCCTTCATTTCAGCCAAAAATCCATTTCAATGAACTAACTTTGTTAGCTATATATCTAGATATAATTGCACAGGTTCAGGAAAATGCAGGGTTTACTCATTTAAGTGCAGCCTAGCAAGCCAACATGTAACTTCTCTTTCAGGAGTTAGTAGTTTATTAAAACCAGGATGGTTCAGGCCAAGATCTCACTCACAAAGGATGTCCAAGGACCTCAATTGATTGGGATATCAAACTGAAGCCTACTTGCAATTTTTCATTTGATTAGCGATCTTTCCAGGACCTGAAAATAGCCAGGAGGTATTGAACATCAGAATTCAGTACCAATACCACCAGAGAGTTAACTGGAGAAAATAAGGGGTAGTGGTGGAAGTGTCCCTCCCCCCCCCACTGTGTGTGTGTGTCATACCTTATACAATTTTGTTTAGTCTGATTCTGTTTTCACATGTTCTACTCTCTCTTACATTTTTGAGGCTCATTAAAGAATTGAGCCCAGCATGGAGAAATGGAAAGAAATACCAAATGTATCCTGACTAATTTTATGAGAATACAGGATTTACCTTTACGATACCTATTTTCTCCCTCTCCTCAAAATTGCCTTTTAAAATGATCTAAGGCTCACAAAGCTGTGGTCACAGCACATTGGTTTTATCCTGGCTTTTATTGTTGGCTTTAATACTTGTAATCTTAGCCTGATTTTTAATGCTTTAAACTAGGCTCACATCACCATGTACAAAGAGGCTGAGGCCACACACTGTTAAAAGGTCATTAGTTAGAGCAGTCTTATTCAACCTGGAGCCCTCTCCTTTGAATATGCTGGGCTGTACAACTCCTAGGAAGTTTACCTATATTGGCCAACCAATGAGAATTATAGGGCACTTTGACATTACCATTTTGCAGCTCTTTGGGAGAAGTAAAGAAAATATCAACTTGACCGTGGTTTTGATGACATCAATTGTGTACTGATTTACAGTTCTGCTCTGGATTACTGAAAACCACAGCAAAGTTGATATATTTTTCTGAGTCCCTGCAGTATATATGCATTGTTATGTATGCAGTTCTCAATGCCATTGGCACCCATGGTCACCAGTATTGGGGAAAGCATCTTATTATAAAATTGCTGTCAGTTCATTTTCAGAAAGTCCAAGGCTCTTTAATGCAACAGAGGAATGCTGGTTTAGCAGCCAAAAAATCTTTGGAGGAATGTTAATATTTTGTTTACTTGCTTATTATATATGTCCCTCATATAAATCTACTTTTTTTACAGCGGTTCTTCCCCTTATAGCAACCTTTGAGATTATATTTATTTCTAAACCACCAAGAGTGATGGAAGTGTGCTGGTAGACACACAGACAGACAGACAGACAGAATTGCAAATCACAAGACAAATACTTTGAAAAACAAGGAGGGAATAGAGGGCTGTTAGCAATTTATTTCATTTTTGCGTGGGTGATATGAGAGTTATTTGTCATGCAGCCAGGGAAAATGACAAGATAGCAAATCAAACACAAACACAAAAGACATTTGAGCCAGCCAACCCAAATAGGTTGGAAGGAAGAAAAAATATATAAAATGATGTCTGTCTGTCTGTCTGTCTGGTTTTCATTTCCTCCCTGCTTTATATTTTATTTTAGACAGTTACAAAAAATAGGGTACCAGAATATGTAACCATAAAATTGTTGGAGTTTTTTTCAACAAAAATATTTATTACAATTTATTGGATTTCTTGTGAGGTTGACTAACAGTTCTTTCCTACTTGTGGGATGAAGGCTGATAGATTAGGACAAACAGTTAAACAGCATGGAGGACATCACGGTGCCTTGTAGTGCCAAACAGAAACATGTACCATATGCAGACTCAATCACTGACTACAACTATCTGAAAATATCCCTGCATGTATAAATAATACCTGTGTAATGTAGTACCCTAGTACATAGTACATGTATAGTCAGTGGTGGAATGCTGCTGGTTTAACAACTGGTTCGGTAAGCACGTGCTTTGTGCTGAAAATGGAGCATTTAGAAGCTCAGCTGCTTACCTTCCAAGTCAGCAACGGTAACAACATTACTGGTGGGGGGAATCAGCTGTGCCACATGATTGAGATGAGCTAGAAAGCAGGGAATAAAGGACAGGATAGGACGGGGATGGGTAGGCAGGGCCAGCTGATCGTTGGAGCTACCGGTGGTTGTGGCCCATACGTGGCCTGAGCAGCTAGTAGCTGATTCAGACAGCAAGGAGGCTGGTGTGGTGCTGCGCCAGCAGCCTGTGCAGCTGGCACTCAAGCCAGACAATGAAGAGGCTGGAGAAGATGTGGTGCCAGAGGCGGGGATTCAGCCAGGGCATTCAGAACGTCCAGAAGCTCCCTTAAGTGAAGAGGATGAAGAGGAAGCCTCTTCTCGATGCACGAGCGTGCAGAGCTGCCAAAAGGCAGGAGTGCCTCCTCAGGAGGAGATCTCCTCAAGAGTAAGGCTTGGGGCTAATTGGCCACTCCCTTAGCCTATTTAAGGAGGAATGCTGACTGAAGCAATTTGCAGGGAACAACTTTGTTCACATAACCTTTGTGTTTTGTCTTGCTTATCTTATCAGCTTCCTGCAAATTGCTTCTGGGCATTCTGCCAACCACAGTAAGCTTTCAGTTATTATTCTTTGAATTCTTGGTGGCTGTTAATGCAGTTAATTAACAGCCATTGTTGTAAAAGACTGATTTATTTTGTAAACCAAAGTTTGAATGGACTTTGTGTGTGCTGCATTCTTTGGGATCCATAACTGGGGCAGAACACCAATTCGCCCAAACCTGTCTAAACTGGCTGAATACCACCTCTGTGTATAGTACATAGTACATAATAGTCGTGGAGATAATTCTAGTGGAGATCATGGTCACCACTACTGAAAACTGCTGAGGCAAAAGTAGGTTCAGCAGAGATACATTCACTCTGTCTCTTTCCAACAGAATGTCATCTGTCATAGCATCTATTGCTGATAATTTGGAGCATTAAAGTTCTAGGGGGATATCTTAGGTCAGAGGTCAAGAGATGATTGTAGGGAAACTCCAGTATGGCTTTTGTTTGACCCTCCAAATACACTGTATAACAGCTTTCCCCAATTCATACTCTACTAGATTCATTTCATTTTTACTACAAACCTCATGATATCCAGCTAGTTTGCAGGGAACGATAGACTTATAGGTAAACCAATCTGGATAGCTTTTTTGGTTTAGGGAAGACTACTCAGAATACCAGTTTGCACTTTTGAAAAAGCCTTCAAAATACAGGGGTGGAGTAATTAAGTGTGGTTGTTGCTCTATAGAACAAAACATCTAATTAAAATCTTATTTCCATAATCCTAGTCTTGCTTTTTCTCATGCAATGGATGCACCTGTCTCAGTGTACAAGAAGCTATTTGGCAATCCCTGTCAGCTTCAGGACTTCAGATAAAGTCACAATTCCTTCTGTTGCCATATTTAGATTTGAAAATCCCATCCTACCATAGGACCATGCAAAGGACCGTGAATCTCATCCTCAAGTTGAAACATTTTAGAGTTTTGTAGTTTAGTATAGATAGTGAGGTCATTAGTTAGAGAACACCTGCGTGGATCTTATGGACCTCTACAGTTTGAGTTCCATTTCCTTGGTCTCTTGACTGACCTCAAATGAGGGAAAACAAGACTCCAGCAATCTGTTCTGCACACCTAGCTTGTCTCCACCTTTGCATTGTTGATGATAGTCATGACTTCCTCAAGTAATCTAATAATTCTAGTTCTTTAAAGTGCCAAGAATTCCTTGTATCTTTCTAAAATTGCCAAGAGTTCTGACCTAGGCTTCCTGAGTCAATAAAACACACAGTAGTCCCAAAAACCTGTTTTATTTTAACAGCTGTGAATTCTGTTTACTCACAGATGAGTCCGAAATAGTTGTAAAGAGTCCTTCGGGATAAGGCTGATAATTACTCACCTTTATCTCCCTTGACATGCTGCCAAAGACCTAATTGGCAAAGCCACACAGATTCCAGAATCAAACAGAGCTTCAGACTTTAAACTGCACATAATTAACAATGTTGCTTCCTGCAAAGGCCCACGTGCCTTTGCTCTTTTAAGTCTTATGGGAGGGGCCAATCACCTCCAAGCTTTAACTGTTCTTGCCTTCTGGCAGCTCTGCACAAGCGCACACTGGGAACAGGCTCCCCCTGTTCCTCTGCCTCACTGAGGTCTGACTCTGGAGGCTCCGGAGGCAGCACATACCTCCCAGATGGCTCTTTCTCTGCCTCCAATGCAGAGCCTTTGTCCAAACCTTCCCCAGACTCCAGGACTGGTCCATGTTCCTCCACAGCCTCCTCACTGTCCGACTCTGCTGCCAGCTCAATAGTCTGCTGGCAGACCACAACACCAAGGTCCTCAGTGCTTGCAGACAGGCAGACAGACACAGCCCTTCAATACAAGAAACAGACACAGCAAGGGCTATTGAAACTCAAGTTACAGGGTATAATAACGAATCCTGATAGAGTTTCTCTGTTGTACCAAAGAGAATTACCTGGAGTTTCTTGATCCACCTCTCTTCTCTTTCAGGAGAAGTGAATATTTGTGTAAGCACTCTTGCATTCCTTCTTCAAGGTTATTTCTGCACACATTCACACAGAGAAAGTGAGATCCAGTTTTACTTCAACTTTAGTTTCATAGAGACATGTAATGATACATGAGAATGACCTTGGGAGACCAGAGGAAAAGCTGCAGGTGATATAATAATCAGACAACATTTCATCAGCCTGTGGTGGGAAGTTCAAAACTGATAAGAGGAAACATTTTTCCACAAATTACAGATAGTCCTTGCTTAACAATGGTAGTTGAGACCAGGATGCTAAGCAACATAGTCATAAAGCATGATGTCCTGTGATCACATTGCTTAGCAACAGCAATTCCAGTGCTTCATGTACTAACGTGTCACAAATGTTACACCATTGTTAAGTGCAACATGACATGGTTATCATTTATGACCTCCTGCCAGTTTTTCCATTGACTTGTTTGTTGGAAGCCTGCAATGAAGGTCACAGGTGGTGATCACACGACTGCAAAATACTGCATTGGAAGCCAATCACTGCTATAGTTGCTATTTCGAGAATAGTTGTAACCACCACTCACTGAGCATCATCATAACTTCAAATGGTCACTGAATGAGTGGTCATTCAACAACGACCATCTATACATGGTTAAACTGTGGAGCCCATTGTTGCAAGACATGATCACTGTCAACATAGGCACTCTTGGCAGCATATTAGACAATCATAGATAACAAATTTACTAATGGCTTGCAATCATGATAGCAATGTATTATTTCCAGCGTACAAATACTTTGCCTCTGAATATCAGCTCATGGGGAACAGCAATAGCTAGGCTGACTGTGACTTGTTTTGCGTGAAATTGGATGCTGCTTCAGAGATACACTTCCCTGTACTTAACACAGCTCTCCATATGTTCTCAGGTAGTACACAAAGTAGCCTGTATCTACAGATGCTTAAGACTACTGGTTTTTAATGTGCCACATGAGTCTGTTGTGACAAACTTTGAGTACATCTCTGCTAGAAATTAACCTGAGAAGTTCAATGGAATTTCCTTCTGTGGCAGCTAAATATTGCTGGCATAATGGCTGTGTGTGTGTGTGTGAGAGAGAGAGAGACAGAGAGAGAGAGAGAGAGAGAGAAATTTCCTTCAATTATGAACGTATTACCAATTGAGAATTTCTTCCTATGTGTGCAGATGGATGAGCTAATATGCATATGTGCATGTATACAATGCAACAAACATCTTATTAAAGCCATTTAACTTTTACCCCTTCAACAGCATGTGGCACTGCAATATCTATTTATATATTTACCAGGAAGACCAAAGGGAGAGATCTTGACATAGATATGCAGAGGACAATTGCCACCAAAGGAGTCCTATCCCTAAATATTACCTCTTCTGACCTTACAATAGAAGTAGAGCCTTTAACAAAGACCTGGGTATATAGAATAGGTTCCAAACAGGCATTAAATATCAACATGTGTCTTTTGGTCTGATATCAGCTGGAAACCTTTGAAGTTCTTTCAAAAGAGTCATTGTATATATAGTTCTTGGTGCATAACAGCAAGTCCTGTGAGGTATATTTTACCCAATGCTTCTTAATATCCAGGGCAACCTGGATATTACTTGAAACATCATTGGAAGTTACTAGCCAGACCAGATAATTCAAGGTTTTCCTTCTCCAGAAGAGGGTGTAGCTGTCATATCAAATAATTCATTTGATTAATGTGGAGGAGACACTTAAACTGGGTCATACTGTAGTGCAAACTTCCCAGCCCTTCCCATTTCCTGGTCCTATATGAAAATCTACACTTTCCTTCATTTTGCAATGCAGGTGGCAACTCAAAAACTGTTCTTAGCATGTTTTAGCCTCCAGGCCCTTAATCGTCTTTGTTGTACTTCTCTGCACTCTTTCCTTTTTAAAAATTCAATTTTTAAATTATTGAAAATTTCTTAGAAAAATAGGTTTTAGTGAAAATGCTTATAGAAATGTATATTGTAGGAGAAATGCATGTGAAGATGCATGAACATATCTGAAGGGACCGTTTGTTTGTTTATTTGTTGTTTGAATTCACAGACTTGAGCAGAAGGAGGAAGGAATGAACTTATTAAGGATGGACAGATGAGGCATGAGAGAGCTCCAACTCAAGGGATTCACTCAGCCCATTGAGTTACATGTTGATTTTATATGTTGGAAAAGCAACAATAAGCCCTAATATTTCTAGATTCACAAAGTCATAAAATAACATGGCATCAGAAGAAATGCTCTGTTTGTTGCTTAGGAACTCTTTGAGTAACAAACCAATTCAATATAAATACATTCTTCATTTTTTTTATGTTTCTCAGTCTGCAAGTGTTAGCTTCTTCATTAGAAAAAGGTTGGGAGAGGAAGTTTTCCATACTTTTTGCAGTTAAGGTGCTCTGAACGATGCTGTTTTTTGTACTTTCTTTGTGCTGGATGACACTACCAGAGACCTTCTGTTTTTCTCATTTTGCTTCCTTCCCTTTGTTCTCTCGCTGAGCAATGATGTACTCTCCTTTGATTTGTGTGCTCCTCATCTACCCCCAGCTTTCTTGTCAGCCTTCTCTCCCCTCCTGAAAACCTACAGTACAGTGTAATAATGGCAACTTATTATTTTTCGCTGTCTTAACAGACACAGAAATGTGTTTTTCCTTTTAAACACATTGACTGCAGAAAAGAGGCGAAAGCCATCAGTATTTGAATAGAGTGGAGATTGGGGTAAGGGGGTGGGGGCAAGGAGGTGATATTTTTGTAGAGATATTCTTCATTTTGTTTCCATCTGAAGAAAATAGAAGGATTATATCTTTTCATGAAAGCCTTTCAAGCTTATCCTATGCACTAGAACTTTCTAACTTATAATTTGCAAAAGCTGGATTTTGAACCCTTTAACAACATTTCTAAAATTGTGGAAAATGAGCTAAAAAATAACCATTTGTTTAATGACTTCAGAAAGATAAAGACAGGATAGCAGTTATACCTTTTAGCAGAATTTACGAAAAAATAGGAGAATCCTGTTTGATTTTGGCAGCTGAGCTCTATGATGTTTACTGCTAAATCAAGCTCTCCATTTAGAATAATCAGATCAAAGATTGAGACTAAGATTGAGATTAAGGTACCCAGTAACTCTGGGTACCTTATATCTCTAAAGGTAGAAAGCAGTAAAAGGAAAGAAAAAGATATGTACATCCAGAATAAACAACCCAGTACATCAAAATATAACCAACATTAGCACAACCATCTTACTCCAAGCCTGGAATAAAGCCAGATTTTTTCAAGATTTGCCAAACAGTTTCAGGTTCAGTGTTGTACAGATACTGGTATGTGCAGGTTAGGCATGGGATGCTATTCCAGAGGTCAAGTACCGTGCTTCCTGAGTCCCAGTAGATAAATTTTAAATTAAAGGGACCACAAATATGTCCGGAATGGCTGGGGTTACCATGTGGGCAAAAATTACTGGAGATAGATATTCCCGCAGATGACCAGGCCCTAAGCAAAGAAGGTCTTTATGAATGATAACCAGTACCTTGAATTACACCAGATAGCCAACTGGCAATCAGTGCAGCTTGCAAAAAGAATGATGACACATAGATATATCATGGCATGCCCATCGGGGTCTGCACCATTTGCATTCTGAACTAGCTGTAGTTTCTGAGTAGTCTTTAACAGCAGCCTCATGTAGAATGCATGGTAAAACCGTGGGAGATCACTGTTCCTCAGATAGACGGATGTGAAACTCTCCTCATGAGATGGGGCCCTCAGGGACAGTTGGGCCTGTTGATCATGTACCTGTCTCCCAGCTTCATGGCAACGACCCTGTCCAGCCTGCTTGATGCTCTATCGGGGCTGGTGGTGGAATTCCCCAGACTTATTGTGCTGAGGGACTTTAATCTGCCATCCCTGGGCAGAGGGTTGGGGGTGGCTCGGGAGTTCATAGCTTCCATGGTGGCCATGGACCTGACTCAGATTATTCAGGGCCCTACTCATGAAGGAGGGCACACACCCGATCTTGTTTTCATCTCTGAACAGTGGCATGGTGAGTTCGGGGGGGGGGGGAATTACCTGCTGTTTGTCCCCTGTCATGGTCCGATCACTATCTCCTGTGGCTGGGCTTCCAGTATGCCACCTCTCCCCACTGGGATGCAGAACCTACCACCTGGTTCTGCACCAGGTGCCTGATGGACCCGGATAGGTTCCAGACAGAGCTTGGGATGATTCCTCTCTCTCTCTCTCTCTCACGCCTCGATCAAGACTCTGGTGGAAGCCTGGGATGAGGCAGCTGCCGGGGCTCTTGATCGTGTCATTCCTATGTGGCCTCTCACTTGATGCAGATCTCAGTTGGCTCCTTGATTTACTGAGGAGCTCTGGGGGATGAAGCATCGGAGGAGAGGCCTAGAGAGCTGTTGGAGGCCATCATTCCAAATCTGACTGTGCACAGCTAAGAATGTTTACGCGTTCTTACCTAGTGGAGATGGTGGCGGCGAAGCGCCGTTACTTCTCCGCTCTCATCACATCCACAGATAATTGCCCGGCTGCCCTGTTTATGGTCTCCCACTCCCTCCTGAACCAGAGGGTGGGGGAGGACCCTTTACAAGGGCGGGTCAAGGAGTTTAGTCATCATCTGTCAGATAAGATCGCTCAGATTCGGGATGGCTTGAACTCTGACTGGGCAGGGTCAGATGGGGGGGAGGCATCTGGACTTGTGGTCTGGGAAGAGTTCGACCCTGTTACTCCGAGAAAGTGGACAAGATCATGAGGAACTGAGTGCGACCACTTGTTTGCTGGACCCGTGTCCCTCCTGGCTGGTCTATTCAGCGCGGGAGGTGACACATGGCTAGATCCAGGCAGTGATAACTGCATCTTTGGAGGAGGAGAGCTTTCCCTCCACCTTGAAGGAGGCAGTGGTCAGGCTCCTCCTCAAGAAACCTGCCTTGGATCCAACCATTTTAGGCAATTTCCGTCTGGTCTCCAACCTCTGCTTTGTGGCGAAGATTGTGGAGAGCGTGGTGGCACATCAGTTCATAGTGGTCCTGGATGAAGCGGCTTATCTAGACCCGTACCAATTGCGTTTCAGGCCTAGATACAGCACGGAGATGGCATTGGTCGTGCTGGTGGATGATCTCTGGAGGGCTCAGGACAGAGGTTATTCCTCTGTTCTGGTCCTATTGGATCTTTCACGGCCTTTGATACTGTCGACCATGGTATCTTGCTGTGATGTCTCAAGGGATTAGGAGTGGGGGGTACTGTTTTACAATGGTTCTCCTCCTACCTTTCGGGACGTACGCAAGTGGTGTTGGCGGGAGGGCAAAGGTCGGCCTTGAGGCCTCTCACGTGTGGGGTGCCTCAGGGGTCGGTCCTCTCTCCTCTTCTGTTCAACATTTACATGAAGCCGCTAGGAGAGATCATCCGTGGTTTTGGGGTGGGGTATCACCAGTATGCTGATGATACCCAACTTTTTATATCCACCCCAAACCAGCCCAGTGATTCCCTCGATGTGATGGCCTGGTGTCTGGAAGCAGTGTGGATCTGGATGGGGAGGAACAGGCTTCAGCTCAACCCGACCAAGATTGAGTGGCTGTGGATACCAGCATAATGGGCCAAACAAGAGCTTCCATCTCTGACTATAGGGGGTGAGGTGTTGCGCCCTGTAGACAGGGCGCGCAACTTGGGTGTCCTTCTGGATTCATGGCTGAGTTTGGAGGAGCATATAACAGCTGTGACCAGGGGGGCGTTTGCCCAGGTTCTCCTGGTGCCCCAGTTGCGCCCATATTTGGACCGTGATGCCCTATGAACAGTCACCCATGTGTTAGTTACCTCCCAGATTGACTACTGCAATGCTCTCTATCTGGGGCTGCCCTTGAAGACCACTCAGAGGCTTCAGCTGGTGCAGAATGTGGTCACGTGGGTTGTAATGGGAGGATCCCGATACGCCTCTCCTGAGCGACTTGCACTGGTTATCGGTTGCCCTCCGGGTGAGATTCAAGGTGCTGGTGTTAACCTATAAAGCTCTTCATGGCTTAGATCCAGGATATTTGTCGTTCCGCCTGCAACCAGCATCGACTTCCCATTGCCCGGTGAGTTTCCACAGAGAGGGCCTATTCAGGGTGCCGTCGGCTAGGCAATGTTGGCTAGCGACCCCCAGGGGTAGAGCCTTCTCTGTGGCCGTGCCCACCCTTTGGAATCAACTTCCCGTGGGTCTTCAGTTGGCCCCCGATCTTTGTACTTTCCGCCGTGAGTTTAAGACCTGGCTGTTTGAACGCCCTAGCCAGGATTGATGGGGTCTACTGTTTTAATTGGTTTTAATTTGTTTTAATCTGTTTTAATATATGCTTTTAATCTGTATTTATTGGGATTGTTTGTTTGATGTGAGCCGCCCTGAGTCCTTTGGAGAGAAGGCGGCATATAAATCCAATCATCATCATCATCCATTTATGAGGTAACAATGACATGAGTGATTGTTTGAAGGCCATCCTACTCCAGCAGTGGGCAGAACTGATGTAACAGATGGATCTGTAAAAATTGTTCTTGTACCTTTGTTTTTTTCCTGCCCAGGTGTAAAACCTTGCTTGCTTCTCTACATTTAAATTTCATTTTGTTGGATAGGGCCCATTGTTCAAGTCTGTCAAGATCTTCTTGGATCCTGAATTTGTCTTCTGGGGTGTTGGCTATTGCTGCCAGATTAGTGTCATCTACAAATTTGATGAGTTCCCCTTCTATTGAAGAGTACTGGGCCTAAGACGGAACCTTGTGGTACCCCACTGCTTAGTTCCCTTCATGTAGATGAAGTACCAATAAGGACTACTTGTTGAGTATGGTTTGTCAGCCAGTTACTAATTCATCTGGTAGTGATGCTGTCTATCCCACATTCTTCTAGCTTACAAAGAAGTAAATCCAAATAATCAAATACTAGCCCTCAGTGTTGTCAGGATTAAACCTGTATCTGTTCTTTCTCGTCCAGACCTGAACAGCCACCAGACACTGGGTCACACCATTGACCTGGATGGCTCAGAGTTGAGATGTACAGTTAAGCTGTTTAAAAGATTGGGATAACAAATGTTTCAGTTGCTGTTAAGAAACAGACAGCGTCACCTAGGAAAATTTCCTCCTTTTACTGTAACCCTTGCAGTCAACCCATGTCAATTCCAGGTAGACTGTACTAGGAAATAACACAACTTATGTTACTGATACAGGTATAGGGTCTCCTGATTGTGCAGGGGGTGGACTAGAAGACTTCCAAAGTCCCTTTAGACTCTCCACCCCGGACCATCCCAATGATGCACTTGATGTGATGTCCCAGTGTCTGGAGGCCATGAGGATCTGGATGGAGAGAAACAGACTCAGACTCAACCCCTCCAAGACCGAGTGGCTGTGGTTTCCGGCGTCCTGGTTTAGCCAGCTGGTTCCATCGCTGACTATCAGGGCTGAGATTTTGGCCCCTACAGAGAGGGCTCACAACTTGGGTGTCCTCCTGGATGTGCGGCTATCTCTAGAAGATCATGTGACTGCTGTGGCCAGGGGGGCTTTTTATCAGGTTCGCCTGATTCACCAGTTGTGCCCCTTTCTGGACCGGGACTCCTTGCACAAAGTCACTCATGCCCTTGTCACTGCCTGTCTGGACTACTGTAATGCTCTCTACATGGGGCTTCCCCTGAAGAGCACTCGGAGGCTCCAACTGGTCCAGAATGCGGCCGCGCGGGTGATTATGGGAGCGACATGATGCACCCATGTAACACCCCTCCTGTGTGAGCTGCACTGGCTCCCAGTGGTCTTCTGGGTGTGATTCAAGTTTTTGCTGACCATCATTAAAGCGCTCCATGGCTTAGGACCTGGGTATTTACGAGATCGCCTTTTGCTACCGATAGCCTCCCACTGGCCAATATGCTCCCACAGAGAGGGACTTCTCAGGGTGCCGTCGGTCAAACAATGTCGACTGGCGACCCCCAGGGGAAGCCTTCTCTGTGGGGGCACCTGCCCTCTGGAACGATTTGCCCCCAGAGATACGGATGATCCCTGACCTACACATCTTTCGCCGTGCCCTCAAGACATTATTCTTCCAACAAGCTGGGCTGGCCTAAACATGAATTTTAATTGTTGGTTTATTTTTAATGACATTGGGGCCAAATTATTTAATATTTAAAATATTTAATATTTAAAATTTCCTGGTGGCTCAGCAGACTAATGCATTGTGATTAACTCCAGCTGTCTGCAATTACTGTAAGTTCGAATCTCACCAGGCTCAAGGTTGACTCAGCCTTCCATCCTTTCTAAGGTAGGTAAAGTGAGGACCCAGTTTGTGGGGGCAATAAGCTGAGTTTGTATAAATATACAAAAGTATGAAGGCTATTGCTTAATGCATTGTAAGCCGCCCTGAGTCTCCGGAAAAGGGCAGCATATAAATCAAATTATATATACATACATATACAATATACATACATATAACAAATATATATATATATATATATATATATATATATATATATATATATATATATATGTTTTTAAACTGTTTTTTAAATCTTGTATATGGGTGTATTTTATTGTTGGCTGTACACCGCCCTGAGTCCTCTGGGAGAAGGTATAAAAATTAAAATAAATAAATAAATAAATAAATAAATAAATAAATAAATAAATAAATAACTATTACTGTTCATGGTTTTCTTTTTTTATGCCTTCTTGTTTTCATGGGCTAAGTTCTTATTTTCCCAATCATTTCTGCTTATTTTTATTGAAGGTCATCTCTATTTTCCTGTACACCAGTCTGCTCACAATATTTAGTAATTTTAATATTTTTCTCACAAGTTCTAACCAATTATGGGAAACCATTCTAATCTCTTATCAAACGTCAATTTTCATAAGAAAAATCTATTAATTTCTTGACAAGTCCTTTATAAAATCATGCTTGGACCTCATTTAGGGCATAAATTCCCAATATCAAAGTCTTAATCCTGTGCAAATTAACTTTTAAAATCTTTTAACAATTTCAGTCATTTTTTATATTTAGAATTGTTTTTATATCTGTATTTTTCATTATCTTGTAAGCCACTCAGAGTTGCCTTGAACCACAAGATGAGCAGCATATAAATTTAACTAATAAAAGGAATACATTATCTTCCATGCTCACCAGTCAGTATATGTTCTAGTTTTACTTGGGTATTCATATGCAGAATAACTCCATCTGGCCCTGAAGTACATTTTTCACCCAAATTTTTATCAATCAAATATTTTATGTCTGTAGGAGATAACCAGGCTGAGTGGGAGGCAGGGGTCAAACACATCATAAATCATGAGTCCCTGTGTGCCTGCAAGAGATCTAAATCCAGCCCACATTGAATGCCTTCTTAATTCCTGCTCATTTCCCTTGACCATTAGCAGCTCAGATTTTTGTAGAGAGTTTAAGCTTGCAAATAAATATTTATACTCATTTGAACTGCCTGAACCCTCTGATTTCCCTGGGGCTTGATAATGTCATTTTAAAAGAAAAACCCCATGTGTCTCATATAGGCAAATTATATCTTGTTTTCATTTTATCAAATAATTTTTCTCTTTTATTAGGAGCATTTACTTCATTTATATTCCATGTTAATCATTTGTAATACATAATCAAGCTACAAATTTACAAAAATCAATACCTGTAGTGCCTAATTCAGTATTATCCCAATCAGTTTCCTCTTGAACCTCTTGGAGTTTTTATGTATGGCACCTCTATTTGACTCTCCTAATTCCTCTTTGAATTTTATTAGGAATTCCCTACCTGAATAGAATTCATTTGAAATGCCTGCTATTTTATGATAACAAAAAAAACCCCACACAAATTTGTCCTATTGAAATGGAATCTTTTTCTGTGTTAATCTCTCAGTCAAAACCCCTCCACCTCTTTTCTCTTATGTAAAATTCTATTAGGAATTACTTTAAAAACAATTACGTCTGTATTATCATTTTTCAGTCTTATATTAAAATGCTGCTGCAAGATTTGATATTATGACTTCTTCCTGAAAAAGTGCACTAAAACATTCTTTGGAACATTATTTTCAAAAATCTAACATTTATTCTATATTTCAATTATATTTCTGTCTCTATATAATCCTCATGTACTTCCTGAGAATGCTCAGGAAGATAAATCTATCTTAGCATCTACTTCTGTTCTACTATCACAAAACGAAAGTGTCCTGACATACGGCATTCTTGCACGTTATGGGAGCAGCTCTGTAGCAGACAAAAATGCTCTACAGAGAATCATTAAAACTGCCCAGAATATCATTGGGCTCCAGCTACTAGCCCTGGACAACATCTTCAAATCTCACTGTTGAGAAAGTTGCATAAGATTCTCAAAGACTCTTCCCATCCTGCTTACAATCTTTTTGGACTTTTGCCTTCTGGCAGAAAATACAGAACAATTAAAACTCGGACTATACATTTTCTGAATAGTTTTTATCCCAGAGCTATAATTGCACTCAACAATGAACTAAAGGGCCACCATCAGTGAACTGTTGGACAGCATTACTTGGTCTGGGTGGTGTAAGGGTGGGGAATTGTGGGTGGGAATTTGTTTGGGGATTGTTATGTGTATTGGACCTGATCTTTGGGTGTTAAGTGAATTTCGTTGTATGGGTATACTGTGTATACATGTACAGTGACAATAAAGTTATTATTGTCAACTTAAAAGGACTAACATTTTAATATTTTTCTTCTAATATAATTTTATGGCATTGCTCAAAATCTCAAAGTTCCTTCTCTCTTAATTCCAGTAGAGCCAGATAATTTTTTCCAATTCTCTGTCTATTAGTGTTACTCTGAAAATTTCCACTTTGCAATTGATTTGTTTTACATCCCCAGACTCTTGTTACAGTTTTCCATATCCTTACCTTTCTCTTTCATCTCCTCTTTCATTTTGATAAGTCTTTTATCCATTTTTTTCAAACACTTTCAATTTAGAATAAAGTGATTCCATTAATTTATTGCCCAGTTACTCAGATAATTTCAGAATCAAAGCTGGAGTAATTCCTATCTCTGTAGGTGGTTCTAGCAATACTCTCCTCCTTTCTGTTTTTGCCACTTTTCTGATGATTGCCATTATGATATTATAATCCAAAAGTGAAGGTGTTTCAAAGGAAAAAAAGAAAAGCAAGCTTCCCCTCCCTTTCACCCTATTTTGTTTTTCTGTGCCCTTAATATTTTCATCTCAAGTAGCACTCCTTAATTATAGTCAGCATCACAGTCAATATCTCCATAGTTATAGTCAGCATCACAATCTAGCTTGTACTACTTTTATCTTTTGTTTTGTAGAATCCGCTAATTATCTGCGCTCTTTAATAGTAAACAAAAAAGAGTCACATGAAGGTTGAGTTTGTTTGTCTATTTAAATTCCAATTTATTCAAAGGCATTTTCAGAAAAAAAAATCTTTCAAAAATAACTACCCCCTTCAACTGTTTAGTCTTACATTGACTCCTTTTAAGCTTTTTGCCAAGTTTTAATTTTTTAAAATCTTTTTTCTTTATTCTGTTAAAAACCAGAAAAAATAACTCACCAAGTAGAAATTTTATCCTGCTACTCAGAAAATCTCTTTTTAGCTGTAAATCAGTTATATCTGAAAGCATTTAATAAATGAGGCTCATACACACACCCTTATGTTCATATTAACTGTATTATGGCTGTCAGCTTGATTGAAAATTCTTAATTCCCAGCTGCTCATCTCATGAGCAGACCACAAAAATCTCAATTCCTTCAGACTACTCATGAGTATCTGGAGTACTAGTGGGCAAACTCACTATCTCTCCTTTTTTCTGGAGAGATTTCACTGGCCAGGTTTCACTCCTGATTTCTGCCACAATGTTATCCCCACTCCTTTAGGGACATCTAGTTTGTCATGAATCATCACTGGAAACTCCTTGTAAAGCAACTTTTAAGGGTTTTTTTTAAAATTGTTGCTGTTGGAAACTGCCAAATAGAAACAGACTGTTTGCTGAAAAGCATATGGAAGGAGGCTACCAATTCATTTTCTTTATTCTTAAAAAATGATGGGACTAAGGAGATTGAATAATTATAGCTCAGGAGGTAGAGGACTAATTGAATGAATTTCTTTCAATTCCCCTATTAGTCTGCTGAAAAGAGAGAAGGGAAGTATAGATTGGCTCATGGTGTCTTTGCATTTCAAGGATGGCAAAGATCTATGAGAGCCAGTCTGGAGTAGTGGGTAAGGCAATAGGCTAGAAACCAGGAGATTGTGAGTTCTAGTCCTACCTTAGGCACAAAACCAGAAGGTGACTTTGGGCCAGTCCTTCTCTCTCAACTCTAAGAAGGAGGCAAAGGCAAACCAATTTAACAAAAACAAAAACAAACCCTTGCCAAGAAAACTGTAGTCACCAGTAGTCAAAAATTCTTGAAGGCACAGACACAGAAAGAGATCTATACATATTGAAAACTATAATAGTTTGGCTTCTTTATGGAAGATTAGGAAGTCAAAATAGTGGTAGGAGGCCCCACTGATTTCTTGGTCATATAATAGCCAAACAGAGATGTTTGGCGACTTCACAAGCTTGGACAGAAGAACAGTAGCCTCCATATTTTTCTCCCTGGCAATTGAAGTATAAGATTTGCTACAAGTGTTTCTTTAGATAGTCATAGCCATCAAAGCTAGTAATCAATGATAGTCAATGCTCCACTGATTGCTGTAGTTCCTTAAAAATCTACCTTAGTTGATTAGTCACCATCACATCTGATAGCAAATTCTACTTTATCAATACCTTGAATTATTGTATTCTAAAATCCAGGGAGCTATTAAAGCTACCAAATCCAACCCATTATCCAGGACAGTAGTATAACTTAAAGTTTCTTGATATGTGGCTGTCTGACATCTGCTTTAAAACGTCTGTAGTGAGTCAGGGAGATGACCTTGACAGAAATATGCAGAAACCTTTGTCTATACAAAAAGAGCTAAAGCATTTTTAAGTTCAGAACATCAGATAAAGTTCAGAAGCAGACATCTCCGTAATTCATTGAACTATGAGGAGTAGGAGGTACAGCACAATCAGGCTGGCAAAGTTCTGTTATTATAACCTGTCTCTGTTAAATATAGTTGTAGTTATTGTTTTGGTCTGCTCTACCTAGTGGGACTTACAACACCCAATTAAAAGGATTTCAGCTTGTGTCTTTAAAAAAAAATGATATGAGTTGACCCATCTCTTGGAAGGGAGTTTCAAAGATAGGATGCCATTGATTCTTGTGACAGTAGGGGTACAGAAAGGGCTACTGCTGACTTTACTATCTGGGAAGATATAGGTTTTAAGAAGGCAGCTGTTGTTCCTTCCCTCATCTATTACATGGCCGGGCAATTTAAGGGAGTAATCCATCCAGTGACCTTTATATCTCAGATATATAGACGCTTCACTTTGGGAGGAAGCGTTTATCAAGTCCAAGGAAAGGAATTGTCTTCTAGTATTGTCTTGCTCAGGATAAATCTTTTCCAATGTCAGATATCTCTACTCCTAGAAAGCCACAAAGGCATTTTGTGTCGGGGACTAGTGAGAAAAGCTTTCCATGTGATGATGCAGAACAACATAGCTATAAATTTCCCCTAGAGCCCGGGAGGCTCGGGTTGCAGAGTGACTCTCTAACCTTGACTTGAGATTGAAATACTTGGAAGGGAGATGGATAAGGAAGGAAACTGCCCTTTTCATAGATAAACCAACAAGCTTGGCTCAGTCCACTGATCCTTAAAAGAATAGCTCAAGTGGAGAATGCAAGTCTTGTTTACATCATCCAGAAGGATTCATAGTTGAAGTCCTCAATTATTCCTTGCATGCACCAATATTCTCTCCAGAACTTGTCTGGGACATTTGGAAATTGCAAATTGTATTAATTTCCTACTTACGTGTGCAAACGAACATTTGTTTGTGTATTATGTGTCCTAAGCTTTCTCTGGAGACTTGAGCCTCATTTTTCAATCAAAACTTTGGAGAGGTAGGGTCAGTATGAAGAGAGAGGAATAGAACATGGAGATGCAATTTCATGAAAAATATTATATGTAGCAATACAAATGTAGAAAGCATTACCCTCATTTGAATAGAATTCAACTATATCTCAACAGAGTGGTAAAAATATGAGCACTTTTTGTTTAAACTGCCGTTCCATGACTATCTTTATCCAGCAGTTTTAGAGCTACCTCTGTTCTCCTTTCATTGCATCTATATCTTTGAACTCAGCTTGCAACACACAACTCCAGAGATAGAAGTCTTAATTTAAATTTAAGCTGTCATCTACAAATCAGGGTACAGTGTTACCCTCCTGATAACCCAAAGCTGCTTGAGGATGTCCAGCTGTTATAGAGAATGAGAGCAGGATGTATGAAGGGCTGAGTCAAAGATAAATCATAGCATATGAGATATTGTTTTTTTGAAAAATAGACTAAGCTACAAGAATTCAAGGAGACCTGTGTGTCTTCCAGAAGGTTATGCTAGGTCTTGATGAGCAGCTTTGCTTTCAGAAGCTCAGCCAAAGAGTGATGATTTTGAACTTTGCTCTTTGACTCCTTAAATCCTGCCCTTAATTTTAAAATGTGAAGAAGAGCAGTAAGAATAAATTCTGCTCTGGCTTCTTGCAACGGTGCCCCTATCAAGAATGGAGTACAAGCATCCTGCAGATGATGCCAAATAATCTCAACCAGCTTGCCGATGGGAGGAGTGTTGGGAATGTCATTCAGCAATCACTAGATTGACCAAGGTTGCCCATTTCTTTAGTTGGGATTAATTTGACTAATTAATTGTATTTAGGAAAGAAGTGGAGACAGAGAGTGGCCCCTCCCTGGTCACTAATATTGATATCAATGTCATTTTCAAGCTGTGAATGCCACTACTTAATGCATAGATGTGTGTATATGTGTTCAAATGACTCTCCATGGTCTTGTGTGCAAGCTGTGCTTCGTGTCTTTTTTCCTTGCTTTGTCATGCACCCTTGTTCCTCCTCTACCCCTACATACATAAAGAAATTGGGGGTTGGTAGCTGATTAAACTTTTATTATAACATGCTGCAAAATGCCTCTTAAATAGCTCCCTTCTGAGGCCACAGCCATGGCTGTAAAGTACCAGCTAGGGCAACGTTAATAAATAAACATCCATTTAAAGAACACGAATTGCAATCGAGTCTCTTTAAGGCTCCTGAAATAAAAGAGCTTTATAGCTTTTGCTGTGCTGAATTGAAGAGGGAAAACGTCTGGTTCGTGTTAAAAAAAAGAGGTATACTTCAGTGATGGGTGGGAAGGAGGAAGAAAGCAAGTAACAGCTGAAGGGAATTGGGCAGAAAGTTGCAATGCTGAGTCTTAAAAATGTGCTGAGGGAAGCCTGTTCTCAGAAACGTTTACATAATGGTGCTAAAAAGTGCACAACGTCCCAGGAGGTAGCAGAAGGGGTTCACTTAGACTCAAACTGAAATAGAACAATTGACACTGATGCTGAATTGATGCTGCAGAAGAGCCCAAATTCAAAATGGAAGCCTGCTGGACTGGGAAACAAAATGGCAAGAAAAGGTCAAGGTGGGGCAGGCTATTACAGATGAAATGGTGGGTTATGTGAGCCTTCTACAATCAAGGGAAACTTTTCTAAGATTCCCCCCCCCCCCCCGGTCACACTGCATCCACTTTACTTCTTTGCCCTTCATTTCTTTTAATAAAAGTAGATGAACTTGGACCTTTTCTGTCTAAACACTGAGACTGACCCCTGTTTATCTTCATCAAGGTTTCTGAGGAGGTATTTCCTGTGATAAAAAGATAAAGCTTTCAGTCACTCAAGTGGTAACCTTATTCCTCCTTTCCCCATCTTGGCACTTTGTGGAGAAATTGAAGCTGGAAGAGTGATGCTAAGGACCAGAAAACATCTTCAATACTTGTCTCTCTCTCCCCCTCCCCCCCCGCTTTTATGCACTGATTCAGCAACGTTGAAACAAATGCAGGTTTACCACTTTCACTGTTTAATCTATATTCTACGAAAACACTGATTCCTGTAACCTTTAACTGGGCAAAGGTTTTGCACCATAGGGCAAAACCTTTGGACCAAGATACTTCAAATGGGTTAATTTACAGAATGCATCCAAAATGCAAGATTCTCATGGAATTGAAATTTGGCAAAATTTATAAAGCATTTTATGATGTCAACATTATTGTGAGACAATTTATTACATAATACAAAATGTTACAAAACATTTCGTGTGCTGATGTTTGATTGTGCTATATAGTTCAACATGGGCTATTTTCAAGGCAGATATACTGTAGTTCTGAATTTATCTCAACTTTTCCAGAAAAGACAGTACATTAGAAGCTCTGTCACAGTAGAAGTCATTGAGGAATCTGGTAAGGAAATATCTCTGAAATGATTATCCAATGGGGCACAGATTGTCTAGTTTAAAAATTAAAAACTACATCCATTCACATATTGGAATATCCCTGACCAACTCAAGTGTACAGTAGCTGCCCAGACTAGGTTTGAGTCAGTGGTGGGATTCAATTTTTTTTACTAGCGGTTCTGTGTGTGTGGCTTGGTGGGCCTGGCATGGCTTAATGGGTGTGATTTGGTTGGCATGGCAGGAGAAAGATACTGTAAAATCTCCATTCCTACCCCACTCCAGGGGAAGGTTACTGCAAAATCCCCATCTCCTCCCAATCAGCTGGGACTCGGGAGGCAGGGGATAGATGGGGTGGGGCCAGTCAGAGGTGGTATTTACCGGTTCTCTGAACTTCTCAAAATTTCCACTGCCGGTTCTCCAGAACTGGTCAGAATCTGCTGAATACCACCTCTGGTTTGAGTGTCTGAAGAATTGAGGTGGGATACCCACTGTTTATAGTACCACATTTGTTGTGATGACTACAGGTTTTATTATTTATTTATTTATTAAATAAATAATAAATAATTATTGCTTCCTATATCTTAACAAAATTGACTCTGGGTGGCTTACAGCATAAACATTAAAATCATAACATATCTTTAAAACAGTAAAAATAGAAGTCCCAATCCAGTTTCTATATATTTTTACATTTCCAACAAGGCTTGATTTATCCATTAAAGTTTGGCCAATTCCATCTTATACTTTGCCATCAAAATGTCATTTTTTCTTCTTTTGGTTTGCTTTTGACTACAGTGGTACCTTTGTGCTCAACTGCTTGGAAACTCGTTGAATTGGATACTCAATGCATTTTGTCACAAACATTTTGTCCCGGTACTCATTGTTTGTTTGATACTCAATGCACAAGCTAGAACTTGACAGTGTCAGCTGCCTTGTGACTCACTACATTCTTCCTAATGGGAAAACATTGTTTGCTATTCGTCATTTTTGGTAGTCATTGTGCCTCCCAGAACCAATTAACAGCAAGTACCGAAGTACCACTGTAGATCTCAAATATTCCCTCTTTTGTCCATTTACACAAATACATGACATGAAGCCATTCATTATCATTATGTCATGACATTACATAAATATTGGTGGTCTTATACTAATAACAATGTACTACCTTTAATATATGTGATTTGTTAATGAAGGTAGCAATATATTGTACAAAAATAATCATTTTCTTACAGGTCCAGTCAGTGTCTGCCTTTCTACCATGTTCAGAATCACACAATACACACACCCAATTCAATTTGGTTGACTTCATAGAGTTTCTACTTATCTTTCCATGATCAAATAGAAGCATATAGTTGGCAATTATTCAAATATGATAAATATCTATATACATTTACATGCGGAAAAAGAGAGGGAATTTGTACACTATTCTCAAAAGGAATGGAATTCCTTTTCTATAAAAGACCTACGTAGGACAATTATAATGCAGGTTAATGCAGGTTTATTACAGTTCATGTTGTAATAATTTCAATGTCTCACAAAGCAGACTACCTTTTTATTGGTTATTTACAGTAATAGTGAAGTAGGAGTGGCTTCAGCTCTATTGAGATAACATGGTGACTGTGGCTGGGGACATTCCTGGCAGAACTAGTATTTCATGGAATTTCAATCAGCATGGAAAAGGCCTATCTCATGAGAAAAAGCAATCTTCATGGCTCAAATAAATCAGAAGCCAGAGGCATTTCCAAGATTCAGTGCTTCCATCAAATGACAATATAAGTATAGTAATGCAAACCGCATCCTTTTTTTGTATGTGATACATATTCAGAAGGGATGGAGCTTGTATCATGATGTCATGACTCTCACCTTTTGCCTCTCTCCTGCAAATGCCTTGCATAGCCTGCACCATTCATTCTTTGTCAACTTTCTGGCTGACTATTGTCAATTTATCACCTCACCATTTTTCACTATGTCTCTGTGTCTTTCCTGTCCTAGTGAAGCCTATCGTATTCCTTTCAGTTTTGACAGCATATCTATCTGATTCTTGTGCGGACACAAAATTGGGTTGGATACCCCTTCATGCTTCAGAGGATCTGCTGGCAGCATATTCCTGAAACCTTTCAGTGCTCCATTCCTACTTTGTTGTAGTTACCAAAGCTCATTGAAGTTTGTAGGGAAACTAATGTCTAGAGCAAAAAAAAAAAAAAAAAAAAAGAACCTAGCAGTGGTTCTGCTTTAGGGCTTTCTGGAACCAGGTCATTCACTCAATTTGATGGCTTCCAAAAGACATTTGGGGATTGATTAATTGATGTTAGGATCCACTATATAGCTCTGCAACTTCACAGGCACTTTCATCAGTCTCAACTCTGCCTGCAAAGCAGCAGTAATACACTGTACAGTAATATCCTAAATATTACATTTCTTTCAAAAGAAGAAGCTACTTTTAGAAGCATTTGCTTCCCAGAAACAGCCCATTACACCTGTGCATTTACTGGATTATCTCAGTGAATGCCTTGCAAACCCATAAACAAATGCACACAGTTATAAGGGTACAAATTCGTGGATTGGACACTTTTTTGTACTTCTTTAATTTTTTTTTGTACTTCTTTAATTTTGTACTTCTTTTGTACTTTTTTGTACTTCTTTAATTTTTTTTAAAATTGCCATTTATAAACTGATTGAGTTTATAAAAGGCAATTTAAAAGAAAAAAATCTGATTGGATGAGTGGTGCGGTGGCCTAGAGGTGGAGTTCTTGCCTCACAATCAGGTGGCTGTGAGGTCGATCCTAGGTGGAGGCAGATATTTTTCTCTCTGGGCACACTGAGAAAATATCTGCTGAAAAAAAACCTCAGCGTTGGTGATAGGAAGGGCATCCGGCCAGTTCTATTCAAATATTCAGCTCCATTCGTAATCTGCAAGGGATTATGGGATCGTTAAAAGAGGATGATTTATAAACTGATTTGAGTGCTGGACTTGTGGCAAGAAGGAAGCTGCTCACTTTGAGAGCTGCCTGTATGAGTGTGGAGTGTTAATTGGCTGCCCTTTTCTGATAGCCTGGGCTGGGATTCTCTAGGCTTAGTCACTAGCTGGTTTGGGCTGAATTGAAAAGCCCTGGACTTGATGAAAGAATGTGAAAAAGACCTAGAAGTTATACAGAATGAGTCTGCAAAAGGAAAGTGTGTTAACAATAAAATAGGCTGGGCATGCAACACAAGAGAGATTGAGGTATGGCAGGGCTTCAAATTTGTGTACCAATCTGCAGTTTGTTTTCTTGAATCACAACAAGGCAAGAGAGTCTGGGAGAAACCCTATTAAACACAGAGGTACATCGGTAGAATTCCTGTTTTCTAGCTGATCTGTAAATACCTATCTTATCTTATTTCAATAACTTTGCATGCTTCAGAAGGCAAAGACTAAGGAGATTTCCCTTCCCTTCCTTTCCAACCAACTAGAATGGAAAGGAATACATTTACTGCTGCTCAGAGAATTGATGCTGAAAGAATGTATGTCTTTCCCTGACAAACTCAATTAAGAGCGGGTCCAATTCTTGTTGTTTGCCAATAAGTCAAAATGCATTCTATGCTTGCTTTATTATTTAAAATGGATCCCACGAAAGATCCAGTTAGAACCAAAACAAGCAAGAAGACAGAAATAGTTAGTTTTTAATGAGCTATGCCACTTTCAAGTGCCCAGGGAGGTATATATGTCTGAATACTCCTTCATATGTCAGTTTCTTATATAGAGGAGTAGAACCTGAAATACTGAAGTAGTGGAAGTGATCAATGAGAGACCACAGTCAGTTTCCCTCTTTTCATTTCCTGCTATCATCTATTTCACAATGGCTGCCATTAGGCTTCTTCCTCTGTCAGCAATTCTGATTCCACAAAACTTCCTCTGAACAGCCCAACCCAACCAAGGGTAGAATCTGTAAAATCAATGAGAAGGCTGCTTCCTAGTCTCTTCCTGCACCATGACATCATTTTGTTTACATGGAAAGTGAGGAAATTAAAATTATAACCACCAACCAGGCAGCTTAGTGGATGAAAAAGTAGCCTTTGCCATTCCTGCAGCTAAAATCTGTGAGCTGCCATGAGATGGGAAAATCTGGGCTCAGCTTTAGAAAGCTAGCATGCCTTACCACAAGAAGGCCCTTAGTTCTATTTTTTTCCTTGCATAGCTAGTATGAATTTGGGCTGCATAGAACTTTAGATTCAAGGCAAAAAAGAGCTTCAGAATGCAAGGGGATAGATACGTAGTATCTGTCTATAACTCCTCAAACCAATTATGGAATTTATTTATCTATCAGATTTGTGCCCGCCATAATCAAATCTGAGTCTCAGCCATTAATAATAGTAGTATGTGACAACACCAACCCAACCCAACATAAATAAATCCTCCCCAATAAAACATAAAATTAAGAACTAAGCCCGTAACATATAAATCATTTAAGGTATCATACAAGGCAATACAATATCGATATCCACAGTAGTGCATAGATCACTTTCAGGCCTTCAGAAGGACTCCATTTTTAATAATGACTGAATAGGCAGCAATGTGGGGGCACGTCTGATTTGTTGTAACAAATGGATACTCCCACTGAAAAATAACAACTACAAAACTAAGTCTCCCTCACCTTGAGGAATAAAGAACCAACTAAGCTTCTCCTGGGATATATGGATCAAGTGGATTAATTCTAATTGGAGGTGGTAGATAGATTAAAAACAGCACTTGGAATTCCACTTGGAAACCTACCAGAAGCCACACAGAGCCTACAACATTGGGTTCATATGTTAATAACAAGCACTGCTAGTTTTAACAAATGGATTATTGCATTCAACAGCAGCTGGACCTTCTGGATAATCTTCAAAGGCAGATTCCTGTGGAGCACAATATAATAGTCCAAACAAATAGATATAAAGACTGAAATTATTGTAGTGAGATCCTTTCATCCCAGCTGGGCCTCAACTGGCACATTAGCCAATGTTGGGCAAAATCTTTGTGCTGCCATAGTCTCCACCAGTCTGTCCAATAGTAGCCACAAGTTCAGAACCACCACCACCACCACCAAGACATAATCCTACCCTTCAATTATCAAAAGATTGTACTGAGGTAAGAGAGCACCTAAATCCATGATGGTGAACCTATGACATGCATGCCACAGGTGGCATGCAGCGCCCCCTCTGTGGGCATGTGAGCCGTCGCCCCAGTTCAGATCCACACGTGCCTCAGACAGGCCAGCTGGTTGTCGGGTCTCTGCCACACATGCACGGGGGCGGGAGGTGTGGGGTGCTGGCGCATGTGTATGCGTGGGAGGTGGGGTGCATGGGCAGGGCACATGTGCGGAGTCCATGCGTGAATTGCATTTTGGGTGTTTGGGCACACATATTTGTGCGCATTCACATGCGTGCTTTGGGCACTCGGTCCGGAAAAGGTTAGCCATCACTGACCTAGATGTACAAACAGCAACAAGTCTTGCTTCAGTTCAACTTCAACATGTTTCATTCCATCTACATCCTAATTGCCTCCAGAGAGTGGAACAAAGACATAGATGGCCTTTCCTGTACTGATGATATACAAGCATCAGTGTATTGATGATACTATATAGATTGCTTCCCCCAGAACTAAACCCTCGGCACCCCACAAAGGAGCATTTACTAGGGCAATCCCTCTTTTCACACAACCACTGAGAGCCCATTAAGACAGGAATAAAACCAGCATCAAGTAGTGATTCCAGTCCTAGCCCTCCCTGGGGTCTGAGAAAATACCATGGTCAATTATATCAAAGACTACTAAGAGGTATAAAAAGAATAAGAGGAGCAGACTATCCCCATTTAAATCACCAAAGAGCAAACAATCTCCATCACATATCTAGGTTTGAACCCTGGCTGAAAGTTCCCAGATTAATTGTTTCTTTTGGGACACTCTATAGTTGCCCCCAACCTTACCAATAACGGGAATGTTAGAAACTGTGTGATAGCTGTCAAAAATAGGGAAACTAGACACTGCTCTTGAAATCACTGGCAAAACCCCCAAATCTATCCAGAATCCATCAAAATCAATGAGACTTCTGGGGCACATCATCTAATGGTCCACTTTACTACACAGAAGTGTCAGTTAATTTCATATGAACCAGAAAATGATCTGGCTATGGCAAAGAGCTAAGAGAAATATCTTCCATATTGAGATAGCCACATACTACTTCAGAGAAGAAAATAAGCTCCAAGATGTCACCATCTCAGAGTGTTAAACCAGAATAAGCCAATGATCACTATAGAGGTCAATAACTGTATCCAGACTCACCCCCAGGGCCTAGAGCTCCCGTTACTTGTCCCAGCTTTTGGAACCTAGCAGTTCGAAAGCACATAAAATGCAAGTAGAAAAATAGGGATCATCTTTAGTGTGAGGTAACAGCATTCTGTACAGCTTTGATGTTTAGTCATGCTGACCACATGACCACGGAGATGTCTTTGGACAGCTCTGGCTCTTCGGCTTTGAAACAGAGATGAGCACATCAGGAACAACTAGCACACCTGTGCAAGGGGAACCTTTACCTTTATCTTTACTATGGCCCAACTTAACAGATAGGTATTCATAACTTGCCACTCAGGAGCAGAGTCCATACGAATAGGCAAAGGGAAGACAGAGATAAACATTGTTGTACTTTTAAGAACAGGCAGTATTATTACAAACTTTCATAGATAAATGAAGAAAATGGTTGTGAAGGCATTTTATAAATAAGTACTGTTGTAGGGAAGTGGGAGAAAGGAAAAAAATAAGGATTATTTGGTGTAGTAGATAAAGTGCTTTATGGATCCGTTCTGTGCAACCAAAACAACCAAGACCTTGTAGTCTACCAACCAGCAACAGCAATGTTATATCACAATGTACTGGCTGAATTCCTGCAAAGCTTTTAACCAGGTCAAGCAGTGCATTTGCACAACATGCCAACTTTGGTTGATATTTACCTTGATTAGAATATTGTGGCTCAGTAGACTGTGAAGGCTACCTCTTATCTTGAAAAATATTTAGATTTATTCATGATTGTAGTTTGGATAGAAAGAAAACTAAAATTAGTCACAATATATGACATGAAAAAATGTATAATTAGAAAAGAAAAAAATATGCACCGCATGTATTTATTACTTTAGTATAAACTCCATCAAAGGGACCACAAATGCAACTTCTAGAAGTCATCTTCATCAGCCATTCAGTCGTCTCCGACCCTTGACCACTCTATGGATCAGCAGCACTCTTATGCCTATTCTCTTCTGTCCTGTCCTGTTCTCCAATTCTCCAATTGGAGAACAGGACAGGACAGGAAAGTAAGTATAAAAATATTTACAGTATAAAAATATTTACAGCTCCCTGGAGAATGTCCTGGAGATACAGTGTGCTTGAATCTGAATATGATGTTCCTTCTTGGTCCATACATTTATCAGGTGCAAAAGACCAGGTATATGACCTCCATACGTGAAGGTCCAATTAAACTGTTTTATTGCTGAAAGGCCTAAGCACAGGAATCTACTTAGCTAATAGTCAGCACCTGCTTGGAGTCAGATAAGGGTTAATAATTCAAGGTGGGGGGTTGGACTTAGTCTAATTGTGGCTATAAAGGTATTTTAGGCTGTTGCCACTTTTAACACTGCCCCCAGGTTCTGTCACTCCTTCTCCTATAGATTTAACATATTGCGGTCATAGCTCTCATGCCCAAAATCAAGAATGACACATGGTGATTCTTCCAAGCTGAGTTCTTTATTGATTCACACCTATAGAAAAATCTCATTTTATTATCTGCCTCTATAATATACTCCATGAACTATTAGGAATCTAATCTATTGTCATCCTCTTTCTCCCACACATAAAATCTGGACTGAGTTGCCTCTTACTTTTCTGGAATTTACCCCCTCCCTACATTCCATTACAATAGTTAATCCCAAAAGGATATAGAAAACACATAAAGCTACCAGTCTAGCATGGTCGTCCAAACAGAAAGCATGACTGGATGGACTAAGTTGACTTTATGGACTACCTTATTGTAAAGGTTACATAAGCAAAATCTTGCAAATTTAAAAGAACATTTCTCCCCCATTCCTTTTGCAGCCCAAGAAGCTAAGTTTCAATCCCTTCTGAAATACAGAATATGCCATGCCTCCATTCCTTCTGTGGGTTAAGCTACCTCTTAAATGACCATTCCACTGGTTGTTGCTCTTCCCCCTTTCTCCCAAGGTCATTCCCACAGATCATTACATGATAAGTGATGCTGTATATAGCCTCCTATTAAAAAGGCAACGATGATAAAGAATTGGGGTATGCACAAAATGAAAAAAAAAATGTTTTACTTCAAGTTTGGAACAAAGATTCACCCAGAACATTACAATTGGCCTATGTTCCAATGCTCATGCTTTTGTTTAGACCCAAATCCAGATCATATTTTGCCCTCTACGATGGAAGCGGAGGACTCCTTCCTAAACATGTCTCCTTCCTTCAAAGACAAACGTTTAAAGGAGCATTGTGTTTCCCCTTCTCCACTTTTCATCAGTATTCAGCTCCACCTGGTTCCATTATCATCCATATTTCATGGGTGCAAAGCAGGCAAAAGGAGCTGGAATTCCAGCTGGTGCTGCAGACGGCAGGTTTCGACTCAGGTCCCCGAGGAGGATGCTTCATTGTGAGCTTATTGAACCAGGAATATGAAACAATCTGGTCTGTAAAACTGGTGGGGGCTGGTCTGGAAAAAAAAAGTAGTGGAAGGATCCTGCTTGCCTCACTCTTCATTCATCCTATTACAGATTCTGCCTATTTGTCGGCTGTGGATTGGTCGCAAGTAGGACATCTGTCATTAAGTTAAGGGGAAATCATCAGGACATTTGCTCCAAAATTATTGGGTTCAAAAATGCCCCTTCATCCATTACCATGCAAAATTCCTTTGAGGCAAAAGGTTGTCTGAGTTCTTGGGTTAATACTGGCTTTCTTTGATCTCATAAAATGATCCAAACAATGAGCTGAAGGATCCTGCCAATCTAATGTCAGTATTCTTTCTCCATTGAGCAGGTACAGAACATCTCCCAATCCATGGAAGTGCTGGATCTTCGGACCTACCGGGACTTGCAATATGTCCGTAATACAGAATCATTGATGAAAGGACTGGATTCTAGGCTGAAAGTGGCCACTGAGGGTCAAAAAAACCTGAATGTCAAAAGTTTCCAGGTAACTCTTTGCATCCGCCCCCCCCCATTGCAAATGGAGGGGAAAGGTTTGTGCAGGATCTGTGCAAATTTGTCCACTGTTTTCATAACTCTTCATTTTGTGTCACAGGTTTGATTCAACTCCAGTTTCACATGCATTGTTCTATTCATTTCTTTTATTAAAATTACCTCTCTTTTTTTGTTTTACTCTGGACTCTGCACTCTTTTGCAAACATTGCTTCCTTAATATTATTTATCCTTGTGTCAGTGGTGGGATTCAAATTTTTTTACTACCAGTTCTGTGGGCGTGGCTTGGTGGGCTTGGCAGGGGAAGGATACTATAAAATCTCCATTTCCACCCCCCTCTAGAGGAAGGTTACTGCAAAATCCCTATTTCCTCCCGATCAGCTGGGACTCGAGAGGCAGAGAATAGATGGGGCAGGGCCAGTCAGAGGTGGTATTTACCAGTTCTCTGAACTACTAAAAATTTCCACTGCTGGTTCTCCAGAACTAGTCAGAACCTGCTGAATCCCACCTCTGTCTTGTGTGCAATTTGCTGTGACTGCATGCATTTCTATGCTTAATTTTTTGAGATGCAAAACATGGGACAATATTTTAGAAAGTATATATTTTAGTATTGACTTCTTAGTGTAGTTGGAAAGATGTCATATTATAGTATAAATATTTTGATGAATTGAAAGTATCTTACTGAGGAATTTAATGATGATGGTTAGTAATACTGTTTAGACGTCAATCTCCATAGCATTCAGATTTCTCTAACCTGATTTCTCTTCAAAATAAACTTGTGATACCTGGGATTAGATACCTGGCAAGAAAGCGTATGGTTGGATTTTGCCATTTTTTTGCATTAAGATGAAGGTGATCTCAAGAATAGTTTTTAATTAGAAGTTTGCATATAGTTAAATGTAATTCATAAGGATTGATGGGAAAGAAGCTGTCTTGTACTTATTAACTGTCCTTGATCACATCCATCTTCATGATCAAGTGATTATTCAGGGGAAAAAAATCATTTGGGGCATGGAGCAGATGGGAAGGAGAAATGAAATGCTAATCAGTGTGCAGCTAATATCAGTTAGGAGTGCCAGTAGCTTCATAGAATGGACTCATTTGCATAACCTTTGCAAAATTGACAGTGTTACTTGCATCCCTAAGAAACCACGATAGATAAAGAAGTAACATTAGGCCAAACAAGAGGAAGGATTTTGCTAATTATACAAGAGCTGTTTGAGACTAGAATGGGTTGATCTTAACAAGGAAGGAAATTGGTTTTGCTTCAGATAACTTAGGTAAATGCTGAAGATGCTTTGAGGCTGATGTTTAAAGTGCAGCTACTGTATCTTATTCATAGCATTTTAAAGTAATCTCAATAATATCTCCCATTTGTAACCTCCTGTGTCTTCCTGTTGCTTCTTCCATTTTTCCCCCTCTTCCTCTCAAAATAAAAATGACTAAAGGAAAAAAAGAGAGATTAGGTCTACAATGCCCTTTGACTGGTGGTTTGCAGGGACCGAAGTCTGAAAGAACCCCTAGGGAAAGTTAGGCAGGATTATTGATTGTAGATTACAGCATTTATAACCCGTTTTTGGTACCCTTTTTATACCAATTGAAAACAAGAGTGCTTGCTCTGCAGACTATGGGCATTCTTATAATATATTGGGAAAGTGGATTTGTTATACAGATACTCCTCTGTATGACTGCAATTGAGCCCAAAATTTCTGCTTTTAAGTAAGTCATTTGTTAAGTGAGTTTTGCCCCATTTTACAATTTTTCTTGCCACTGTTGTTAAATGAATCACCGAAGTTGATAAGTGAGTAACTTGGTTATTCGATGAATCCAGCTTCCCCCTTAACTTGGCTTGTCAGAAAGTTGCAAAAGGTGATCACGTGATCTTGGGACACCACAACAGTCTTAAGTATGGACCAGCTGCCGTATCTGAATATATATATATATATATATATATATATATATATATATATATATAAATCCCTTTATATTTATTATACTCATTTAACCATTATTTTACAAAGGCTTAACTCCCATAAAAAAGAAAAAAAAACACTTCATATATTTTATCATTACAATAATTTCATATTTCATCTCAATACTTTATCATCTAGCCATTGGTAGAACAAATCCCAAATCAAATAGCATTGTTTATCTTCCTGTTCTCTAATTTCAAATGTCAATTTACTCATTTCAGCACAGTCCATAATTTTCTTAATAACTTCATCTTCAGTAGGTATCCTCTCGCCTTTCCAATTTTTAGCAAAAATAATTCTAGCCACTGTTAAAACATTCATAATTAAATATCTCAATTCTTTGTTATACATTTCTGGAAAAATCCCTAATAAAAATATCTCTGGTTTAAAGTCAATGTGTTTTTTTTCATTTTTTCCAACCACGTGTGGATTTTAGTCCAATTTCTTTTAGCTTCTGCACATGTCCACCACATATGGTAATATGATCCTGGAGTCTGATGACATTTCCAACATTTCTCTGATTTATTCTTAAACATTCTGGCTATTCTCATCGGGGGTAGATGCCACCTGTAAAACATCTTATACAAATTCTCCTTATATGCTGTAGACATTGTCATTTTATAATTTTGCAACCACAATTTTTGCCATGTCTCTAAATCAATCCCATGACCAAATTTTTTCTCCCATGCTATCATTGTTTCTTTAACTTGTTCCTCTTCCAATTTTACCTCTAATAAATAACCATACAGTTTTTTAATTACATAATCATCAGACCCTATTAAAATCTTATCTAAATTAGTCAAAACATTATAAAAACCTTCTTGTTTAAAATCTTCTTCATATCTAGAACGTATTTGCAAATAAGAAAACCAATCCATCTTAAAACCTTGTTCTTCCAATTCTTGATTTTCTTGAACTTGATTTAAATTCACCCTTGTTATCCATTAATTTACCATATCTAACAGTTTGTTCTCTTCTAAATATTATCGAATATGAAAATGCTTCAATCATTGATACCCAGACTGGGATTTTCAAATAATGTTGTTTTTTAATCTTCTCCCAATTTAATAGCAAAGCCACACAGGTATGGTATCTTCTAAAATACCCTTGTATTTTTGTTCCCTTATACCATAAGAAAGCATGCCTCCCCATCAAATCATGACCTTCTAGATTCAATAGTCTTATATTATTTAATGTTATCCATTCTTTAATCCACATCAAACTTTAATCCACATCAACTGGATAATAAAGTTCCCAATTAGGTAGGCCAAAACCCCCACTCATTCTAGCATCTTGTAACAACTTTAATTTTATCCTCGCCTTCTTTCCCTTCCAAATATATTTTAACACCATTTTGTTCAATTCTTCAAAAAAGTCCCCAATCTAATTGGAATTGTCTGGAACAAATATAAAATTCTTGGCAAAATATTCATCTTAATAGTTGATATCCTTCCAATCAAAGAAAGCTGTAAGTTTTCCCATTTTGCCAAATCTGTCCCTATCTGTTGTTTAAGTTCATTATAATTATTTTCTTTAAGTGTGCTACATTGATATCCCCAAATATTTAACTTTATTTGTAATCTGCATGTTTGATATATCCACCAATTCTTCTTTTTGCTTTACCAACATATTGTTGGTCAAAATCTTGGTTTTATCTTTGTTTATTTCCAAACCAGCTACTTTCCCAAACTCTCCAATTTTGTCTATCAGTATTGTTATTGATGCTAGTGGATCTTCAAGAATAAAAACCAGGTCATCAGCAAATGCTTGCAATTTATATTCTTATTTTCAAATTTTCATTCCTTTTATGTCTTTTTCTTCTCTTATACTCCTATTTAGTCAAGTATCTGAATTTTGATCACATGGTAATGGGGATGCTGCAAAGGTGATAACATTGAACAATGGTCATAAATCAGTTTTTTTCAGTGCTGTTGTAACTCTGAATGGTAACTAAACAAACTATTGTAAGTTGAGGACTATATATGGCAGCTTCTTGGCATATCAAGGTTGTGAATTAATTAGGATCTTATCTCTCTTTTTTAATGGGGTATGTTACCTAGAGTGAGCAGAATCATTTGCCCTGGAAGTGGGAGAGAAACTCCCTTTTGGAATGCTTCTGTTATGTTTCTGAGAATTGATTTTGGAGAGAATAAGATTGGGTTCTGAGGAACCTATATTTAGTCTATGAGCATAAATGTATTGAAGCAGATGAAGCTTGTTTTAGTTATGCAGCCTGAGTTCCTAAGGCTGGATTGGGCCTCTGAAAAATTTGGGTGCAGTCTCTGAAAGATCTGCAAAAGTTAGTCGTCAAAGTCTAATTTTTAATATGCCCAAGGAGAAGAGATGAGAAGAGAGAATTACATGAATAGGAAATCAAATATCAACTATACTTAATTTTAACTAAGTGGACATTTAATTCATGTCTTTTTTTGTCCCCTGGTGATCCTCTCCTACTTGTGGGTGTACGTCTTGCCCCATCCCTAGTAGCACACCTCTGGAAAGCCAAATGCATCCTTTGGCACAGAAAACATTCTATATCCCAGCTATATTCAGCTTTGGGACTGCCAGATGCTGTGGTAATGTGTTATATGGTTTAACAATATCTATGTGGCAGAACTCCAGATGCAGAAATTCTCTGATTTATGTACACAGTAGACATATGTTAATAACCTTTCCTTCCACACACACACACACCCCAACAAGGTCGATGAATTCTTTAAAGAATACATTTGTGCTTGCTCTCAAATATCTGATTGGTCATAATGGGACAAGGCAATCACATCTACATATTGCCCAATTAGTGCTCCTTTCCAGCAGCCCAGAAAATGGAGTCTGCATGCTTAAACCCATATCGCAGGTGCACAGGCTAGAAATGAATCCTGAAGGAGGAGAGATTGGAAGAAAAAAACTTTCTGCTCATCGTGTATATGGAACATCAGAAATTTACACGTAGACGTGGTGAATTTCAGCTTACAGGAAAGAACCAAACCTACTGATTTATTAGCTTGATTTTCTCAGGCAGAGCCAAATGATGTAACAGCCTGAAGTCCATTGCCCAGATCTTCATTCTTTATTTAAACATGCCTAATGTTTTCATCTCAGAAATGATCTACAACCATACAAAGGAGGACTTCAGGAACTGAAACCAAATTCCAATCCTATTAGTGCTCTATTTTCTTCCCAAGGGACAGTGTTAGTGTTGTCTGGACTAACATCCTTGTATGGATTTTTTTCTACAGCCATGAAGGGCCAAATCAAAGGAGGATACATTTCTATATGCAAAACTAGATCTTGCTTAATTTTCAGGAGGATCTTAATGGTATGAACCTTATAAACACAAAGGTGTTAACCGGGAATAGAGATCGGAGTTGGAGCAGTCCCTCTCTCCATATATTGCAAACACATACTTTGCTGAACTGTCATCTTCCATCACTTGAGTAACATTGGAGGAAATAACAGGGAGGGGATACTTTCTATGGGTCCCCCACTGCCCATGCTTGGGCCAGGGAGATGGATGGGGATTGAAGAGTCAACTGGAGATTTCCTGTAGGCTGAATCCAGTCCTCAGGCTGAAAATCCACCACTTCTAAATCCAGAAGTTAGGAATCATATCTGGAAAACAAAACAAATAAGAAAACAATTAGCCAGATCCATGAATAGGAAAATTATTCCTTTCCAGATGAGTATTTTAGGATACTTTCCTATCCCCACGGCTGAGCTGTTGATATACAAGGCATTTGGAGATGTTCAAACCCTGCTGATTTATTCCCCAGAAAGACAGAAATCTTATGGCCGTGTTGATGCCTTTTTTTGCTGTGAAATACCACCAAAGGAGATGTAGTCGTGAGCTGCATGGCCTTGGATTTGACAGCTGCAGAAGACAAGACAGTGATTAAACATTGGAGCTCTAGCAGACAGTTGGGTTAGTTTTAATGTCATCATGCAAGTGGTGAGTCTCAGACACCAATGGGCAATGCAGCAAGGAGTATGGCTGAGAAACAAGGAACTTTGAGACAATTTGGGACAACAAGCAGACTAAGCCTGCTTCGTTCCTGCCAAACAGCTTCTCAAGGGTAATTTGAAAGATTGCAAGGGAGACAATTGCTGAAGCCCTAAATAAAGCTGTTTATTAAGGAGATGGAGCAGTGATGTCAGTTCAATAGGAAATAATCTCTCTGGGAACTAAAGGCAGGGAGACAAAATTAGAGCAGCACAATGGCCATTTCAAGAAACAGTTAAATAATTCAAGTGCTAACGATTATGCAACATCACTTTGGCATTATCTTGAACATCTAAAAGAAACTGGTGATTTGCAGACAAGGGGCATTAAATGAGAGCACATATACGCTGTAAGTTGAGCCATCTCCTTTTTAAATAGCAGAGTGGCCCTCTCAACAATCCCAATGGAGAGCAATTTAACATATTTGTCTGACTCTTTGGGCATGCCACTTGAGCACTATGGACAGCAGAATTTTAGAGAACCTGGTAGGATTAAGTTTCACATTCATCAGTGAGATCAGCAGAAGAGAAAGGGAAGTTTATTGAAAAATGGTGAGGAACACCTTCACCTGTAGAATATCAAGTTCATTCTCTAGAATCACCTGATAAGGCTGAAAATCTCTTCTGCTCAAGATCTTGCCACTAATCAGTGGTAATCAGTTGTAGACAGTCCTAGGCTAGCTGGACCATAACTGTAGTTTAGTTTAGGATAAAGCAGCATGCCAAGTATTGGAGTAATTAACAGCAGGTTGAGGAACAGAAAATGATTCCAGATTCTCATTAAACATCTCCCCAGTTTTGGTTTTGCTGTGTTTTGGAGGTAGAAGCAACACATTAGGAACCTTCCATTATTCCAGGGTTGTTATTTTTCTTATTGCTAAATTCTGTTTCAATGCCTATTGTATGTGCTCAGTTTGCAACAATTTCTATTCCTTCATGTCTTTTCCATTAGCACTTCAACATTACCAAACTGATGTGAACAAGGCAATGCTAACAGTAATTATCAGTTGATAATTATCAATTGTAAATAAAACAAGGGTGGAAAAGTTGTGATTCTCCAAATATTGTTAAGCTATAACTTCAAGTATCCCTCCCTATTGATGATGCTGATTTGACCTTCTGACAACCTCAGTTAAGTAGTTTGTGATAATTACAGGCTATCAGTGGAGGGCATTTCTGTATATGCACATTATTGTGCCAAAAGTTGTGGGATATGTAGACATGTCACATGTATACAAGGGGAAAAAATGGACAGACTATATTGCTCTTGGGTGCACTTCAAATCTGGGGATTTTTAGCAATGGCCATGCTAGTTGAAAACTCTGGGAATTGAAATCCATATGTGGGTAGGTTATCAAAGCTGAGAAAGACGAGCAGAGTTTGTGGGAGATGAAGTTGAGGTGATTTGTTTACCAGTGTGGTTCCCTGCCCCCCCCCCCCCCAATGACACAAGATCCTTATGCATTTAGATCTCGCTGTTGCTTAATGAATTTTAGAACTTCTTTGTGCATCATATGAACGCCCAACACAGATCAGAAGCTTGACAATGCATCCTATGGGAACTGCAATATTGTTATCTCTGGTAACAATATTACATTTCTGTGGATACCAGGATTGAAATGTTGATTTTTTAAATGGATTTATTATTGTGAGATATGAGAAAAATAAAGGCAGGAAAGATTTTCCTACTTTCCTGCACCTTCTATTTTCCTTTTCTTTTTAAATTTGTATTAGGTTTTACTGTTTATAATTACTATACTCTAATTATAATCCTTAATAAAATCACTATTTAAAAAGGGGAGAATTGCTGGGTTTTGGTAAATGTACCTGCTATTTACAATTTGCATTTTGTAGAGTACTGCCATCTTGCCAGGGCCAAATTCTCACTTAACAAAAGGATGGGGAGGAGGGAGGGAGTGCTGTAGGAGCTATGGCACCATGTGGCTTTACTATATTTGAAAATGATGTAATCTAGTTTTTCAAAAGGACCAAAGGGACTTTTGGCCCATCACATTCATATGACTTACATACATAGAGTATCATCTGAATCATTGAAGTGACTCTTGACTTGTAGAAGTATGCGAGTACTGACTTTTCTGCATTAAAGGTCTTTTTACAGCAAGCAGGATCTGGAATGACTATAATGCTTTCAGGCTGGCCTTCCCGTAGAGTGGGAGAATATGCTGAGGAAGGTGAGATGGTAAATTGATTGCTTTGCCTTCAAAAGGGTTGCTCTTGATAATCTCAGTTTGCAGAGCTGACTCATGAATCAGCCAAGGGAATATCATCTCTGCAATTAAAACCCAAGCAAATCAACACAGTCCTTTCCCCCTCCCTCCAAGGCACCTGCAGGGAGAGGTTGGCATTGCTGATAAATTAGCACAGACCATCCACATTCTGGGCCTTTTGCCATTCAATTACCTTTCCTGGTAATTTTTCAAGTCTAGCCAGGGTGATTACAGCCATTTGCTGAGAATAATGGGCATCTGGTTTATGCTTGGTTGAGAGGGGAGTAGCGAGCTAGAGTGTCCTAATGACAGCTGGGAGAGAGCTGGCTGCTCAGAAAGTCTCTCTTGATTAAACCCCAGGCTGCCAGAATCTATATTCCCCTCCATTTATGTCTGCCATTCTGTGTTACATTTGATTGCATGCAAGGCTATGATCAGTTCATGGACAGCCCTTAAAGTAGACTATTGGGAAGAGAGAAGGAAGGGCAAGTTTCCTGTGTCACTAGTAGATAGTTAAGGTAGCGGTCTCATGCTATCCAACCATCTGAAGATTTGAGCAGCATGATTAACATTTAACCATTCTTCTGTTTCTTGATCCCCTTTTCCTTACACAGTTGGCATCCAGTTTTCACTCTACATTAGAAGTAATCGATAGGCCACATACTTTCACCATCTTAATTGTGGTCTTCATGGGCTCCTGGAGTGGGCAGGACCTTTTTATCTTAGGGAATTGGGGGGGATTTTTATTAATTAATCAAATTTATATGGCTGCCCATCTCACAAAAAAGAAGCTTAGGTAGTATACCACAATTGAATATATAAAAATATACAAAAACAATCATTATAAAAATATTAAATCATTTTTAGGAATTAAAATATTAAAACATTTAAATGTACAAACCACAAGGCATGGGGAGAGTGAATATATGAAACACAGTGGAGCCATCTAAGGATGTCTCTGGTTTCCTAAGACCCCTAGGCTGGTGACATAAGGTCAGATTGATTCTTCCCAAATGCTCAATGAGTGTTCCAAATAACAACTCCAATGATATTTTGATATTACGAGCCATGCATCTAGTCAGGTAGGGCATTAAGGCAAAGTAGTCTCTTCTAGGTTAGAAACAATGGATTATACTCATTCGATATAAACTCCTTGAGGCACTTTGGACACCAGCAGACAAATAGATCTCTTGAGATCATTCATACCAATAAGTCTCATATCCCCATCATTAATCGGTTCCTCTTTTAACCCATATCAATAAGATGCTATCATGACTAAATTAAAATTTAAGTCTGGCTCAATCTCTAGAATATAAACCTACACCACTTTTTAGTTATTACTGAAGGAGTAACAGGTAACAATCCACTCATATAGGCTTGCTCAGAATATTCACTATCTCTGTCAGATTTCCAGATCAATTATAAAAAAATTAAAATACCAGAACAGTTTTCTACATTGAGAAGTCATTCCCACAGTGTCCTTTCATTCATAGAAAGTTCTCTGAACAAGAAGCTCTAGGAATGTAACATGATGCTTCTGAAACACAAATATTTGGGCATCCTTTGGCAATCTTTAACAAGTACACTTACACAAGGATATGCTGTGGCATTGTGAGTCACAAATGATCCAGCAGCTTGCTCACATAGCCAGATTGACAAAACCAAAAAGTATCCAACCCCAAATGATAGGAGAAAGCCAGTTAACTCAAACTGACCAGTGATAACCCATAACTACAGATATTTAACTTAGTCTGATTATAAATGATTTTTTGCTGCCAAATGTGATGTACACAGGTCAATTCAATTTTCTCTAATGTAAGTTGCAGGCTGCTTATCTAGCATATGTGTGGCCACTTGAAAGAACTTACTGTATCTGGAGAGCATCCTTGCCACTATCAATGCTGCAGACCATCCCAAAAAATTAACCTCTATTTGGTCATGCTCAGGGCATGATTTTACTACTTCTTTGCCTTCTTTTCCTGAAAAAGAACTTAATCTTAAAAGCTGCAGTACATAGCACATTGATGTTTTGATACAGCTCTTTGAAGTAGAACTGGTCAGAAAACAGATAACATAAGAACTAATGGAACTCTCCTTTATTGTTGTAGGGTATAATAACAATCTTGAAAGACTGACAGAGATACCTTCTCCCCACCCCCCATACTAAAAAGAATCAAGGTGGGACAATCTCGAGGTTATTATTTCCTCCCGGCTTCCTGTCTGTCCAGACTGAGCTGATGTTTACTTGGTTGAATTCCTTCTTCAAAACTATCCCTGTAGTCCTCTCCAGAACCGAGTACAGTACTCCTCTGCCATAGTGGGAACCTTCCAAAATTTGATGAACCACAACTACTCAGGACATGTCATCACCTATGATAATGGGTGCTTGGAATTTTACTTCAGCAACATCTGGAAGGGTGCAAGTTCACTTTTCTTTATCCCATTCCATGCATTTTCCCAGGGAGCTATTATTCCTTGTAAGCCTTAGAATTCACTGGTTTTTTCCAACCCTTTCTTTCCACTGGCACATTCTAATTGCTTAGCTTTTCTCTATAGAATTTGTGGCTGTGTACGTGGTTTCCCTGCTCCTAATTTCATCCTAAAACATCCTTGTTTGGACATACTTGTCTCTGTATGCTGCTATAAAATATTGATTTCCTTCTGTTGGATGCTCTGAAATGGTAAGCCACTGTGTGTCTGTCTCCCCAAATAATCATTCTGCCCCATTATTGCCAAGCTCATTAGAATAGATGGAGCCTTTCCAACTTACCAACTCTTGGATTGCTGTTTTTAATTTGCTAGCAAGGCTGCAGATATAATCTCCATCCCAGACTAGAGAAAACAGTGTAATCCTGGCAGTGGTAAAGTGGTAGCAATTGGATGTTCCTCAGTATCATGCTATCAAGCTGTTAATTAGCTCACGTGTATAAACATTTAGCAGGACACAGGAAGAGAGGGAGACAGATTCAGGACCCTGATTTTCAGACAGCAATTTACTTATATTCAAGGTTTCAGTTATCCCAGGCTGGCTGACACATACATCCAGGTTTGTTCCTTCTCATTACAACAGGTAGTTGCACTCCACAGAAAGACAATGAAGGTGCAAGTGCCTATGGTTGCCTCCCCTGATTTAGTACTTTCCAGAAATGAAGCTGTGGTTTTTAGCCTCAACACATCAGGTGGCACCATGTTGGAGAAGACTGGCCTCGGTGTCTGTCTTAAGGTGTATTAATTAAATCATCTCTGAAAAAGCCACATCTACTGTCCAAAAATCCTGAGAAGTGAAGATGCTTCCTGACTCCTGGAGAATATTCCAGAACCTATTGTAAGAAGCATGGCATATTGTTTGGGAGGCAAATTATTTTCAAATGGGAATGATATTCCTCCCAATTCAAAATAGATTTTAGATAACAGTACAAACCGCATTTCACCAAACTTCAAAAATTACATACATATACACACTTTATGATTAGGTCAAATATCAGGAATGGACAGTTTATGGATTACAAGTGGCTCCAGCAGCCATTTTGTGGTTTCCCAGAGTACTCAAATTAGCATGATCAAAATTCAAAGGCATTTATTTTATTTATTTAGCTAGCGTATGGCTGGTCACCCACAATATTAAAACACTTCATTTTTACAGGTTAAAAACAATTAAAACAATAAAAAAAGCAGTAAGAAAACTTAAAAGGAAAATAGAAATAACATTTCAAAGTTTGATGTCGAGTTTGGAGATCCAGTCAGTAGCTGCTGTTGTTATGCAGAGAAAGTCCCTAGAATCTCCTGGAAAATTCAAAGGCAAAAATGATTGATTTCAAGTGTATTGTTTTTCTGGTGTAAATGTTTTGAATCCAACGGGATAAAATTCATATTTTTTTCTTCAAGCGCAATGGTCTCCTTCACAATTAAAAAAGCCAACCTTTTTCTCACTTCCCAAAGCCATTATGTCACCAGCTATTTTCCATACAGTTCCCCATAGACTCAAATAGTGGTGGGTTGCTATCAATTCGCCCCGGATCAGGCGAATTGGTAGCAGCAGCGGTGGGAGGCCACGCCCACCGACCAGACACTTCTGTGCATGTGCAGAAGCTTATGCACATGTGCAGAAGTGTTGCATGCACACACAAGCGCAGGCACACTCACGAGTGAACAGGTAGCGACGGGTTTTGAAACCCGCCCCTGGACTCAAACCAACAAATAACAATGGAACTATATCCTCCAACTCCAAGTACAGTTGCACACTCCAGCCTTAAACAAAGTTGGAAGGCGGTAGAATTTCCATTATCAGACGGCATCTTTTAGCAGTTGGTATTTTTGCTTACCTGCAGAATTGGCGTATTTGGTTCCAGCATAGTAAGCATAGGAAGGTCAGTTTCTTATCTCTAAATAGGTGTTCTGGTGTCAAAATGTTACATTTTGCATTGTTTGATCCTCACTTGAGTGCCTGCAAAAATGGAATGGTATTACTCCCAAGGAAAAATCCATAGAATTTCACTCTTGAGCTGCACTCTTGAGCTGCAATTATGTCCGTTCCTTCTGAGGAATTCACAGAACCTGAATTCACAAAACTCAGTGGAATTCACTTCTACAATTTCTTGGAGATAAATTTGTTTTATGCTTACTGTGAATGACTTGTAGCTCTTACATTCATAGAAGTGTGAATATAAGATATATAGAGTAATTACAAGAATTATACAACCACAAATCCGTCTCCTATCTCTATCTATCTATCTATCTATCTATCTATCTATCTATCTATCTATCTATCTATCATCTATCTATCTATCTATCTATCTATCTTTCCATCCATCCATCCATCCATCCATCTACCTACCTACCTATCCACCTATCCATCTATCTGTCTATCCATCTATCTATCTCATCTATCAACTATCTATAATATCTACCTCTCTTTCCCTCCGTCCCCCCACTCCCTAATCCATCCATCCATCCATCCATCCATCCATCCATCCATCCATCCATCCATCCATCCAAAGAGTAGGACTGGTAAGAAAATGGTTATATAACACGTAAGTAATTTTCCACTGCTAATTCTTCTCAGACATTAGATACTTATTTCGCTTTGTAGATTTTCTTATGTTCTCCCATTTAAGTACTAATTAGTTTTTTCAAGATCAGCTACAGTTAACTTCTGTAAAGCAAAATAGGAGACAAATTTATGCGTGTAACTATAGCCTTTCCTCATTACTAAATAAAAGGGTTCCCAGTCAATTTCCAGTCAGCAGAAACCTGAATCAGTCTGAAATTTGTGATCCACATTGTTGATTTCCTATCTGTTGTTCTACGGGTTGCAAAACAGTTTGAAAAGGATTGTCATGAACAATGTCAATGAATTGTATTATCATTCATATCATTCTCTCTCTCTCTCTCTCTGTCTCAGCAAACTAGTTATAAAAATTATCATGAAACCTATTACATTAATAGTTAATATTAAAGCACCTTATTGGCTTTCCTAGTTTTTTGGCCTGTAAAAGAAAAAAAAGGGGGGAAGGATTGTACTTGCAAGATTGATGTCAGCTTTGCAGGATAAACCAGATAGGAATCACAACCAAATGAGCTTATTTTATCTTATTGTAAAGCTACATTGACAGAATCTTGCAAGTCTGAAAGTACAATACAATCCTACCACACACACCACTTATACATCCCAAGAAACTAGGGAAGATCTCTTCTGAGTTTCTTTCTCTGTCCACTATCCAATTGTGGGCTATGCTAAATCTGGCCCTTGGCAGCATCTCTTTGCCCAGCCTCCCAAGATCTTTCCCACATGCTATTATACCTATGGAATTGATTTCTTTGTCTGGTCTGGTTTATCTGGTCTGGTCTGGTCTGGTCTGGCCTATGTAGTGAGACTGATAGTACCTGGGTCAAATAAATGTTTCATTTTGGAACTGAACCACCCAAAATTATCTGTTCCTTGGAAAACGTTATGCACAAAATGTTTTGGACATTTCTAATTCTGAAAATTACTACGCACCTTCATGCCTGAACAGTTTTGGTAGGTAGGGTTCTACAATTAATATCTAATAAGTTATTTCTCTCCACCAGCCCTAATTTTAATTAATTTGTAGCTCCATATAGGAAAGAGGAGTTCTGTGATAAGGTATTTTATTCTTTTCTTGATATTAATATTCCAATTCCAAAAGCTGGTGTTTTTTCAGGGATGGGAAGTAAGATGAACTTTATACAAAAGAAAATAGAGGATTGACTTTTAGGCTAGAGCTAGAAGTTGTGCTTAGGTCGACCCTTAACACAGGCTTCTCAATATCAGAAGAAAATAGCAGGTACGGGAGTATTTCTAAATAGCTGCCTTTCAATTTCACATCTTTATTGTCTCTCAGGGGAGCTGATGCTTGCTAGTATTATGAGCAGGATGCCAAATAATCTATAATGTGGTTTCAGAGGCTTCTCTCCATTACACAAAAAAGAAAGCGCTATGATTTGTTATGTCTCGATAAAGACTTATAACCTATAATGGACTGACTGGAATCATTACTTTGAACCAGTGGAAGGTGCCTAACTTTGCTTAAGTCTCGCTTACCATCCTGAACAAATGAGGAATATGATTCCAAGTTTTAGACTATGCTCTTGAGCTGCTTGTAGAAATGAAGTCAGCTGAGCACCGTAATAGTTATTAATTTTGAATTAGGAAGCAAATAATGCTTTTTGCATGTTTATGAAGCCATCTGTATTCTAGGAGCTTGGTGGCCATAGTAAACAATGTATAATAAACCCATTGATCTCCATTAGGGGATGGAAGGAAGGGAAAAATAACATTTATGTGTTTGGGTGAGAAGAAAGCTGAAATAAGTTTTGTTATTAATCTAATTTCACACAAGCACACACACACACACACACACACACACACACACACACACACACACTGAAGCTAAAAAATCAAATTCTAATTGCCAAAATCCTACTGGGAAGGACTTCCAGTCACACAGGTGCTAATCTTTTTTCTTCCTGACAATAATTCAGTTACTATACAAAAATAGTATAGGAGGAAATTACCACAATCTATATGCTCAGCAAGCCTATGGGTACGTTAAAATGGCTTATGAATCTCATAGAACCTCATGGCTTATATCAGGGGTCAGCAACCTGTGGCTCCAGAACCACATGCAGCTCATTGGGCCCTCTGCTGTGGTTCCCTGTCAGGCGATCCCACCACTGGCTGGTCTCGCCCCTCACCCTCCCTCCCAGTCACTCCTCGCCTGGCCTGAGAAGGTAAGGGCGACATCAAGGGATGGAGAAATGGCCAAAGCAAAGACAGAGAGCTACAGAGAGAGGGGGAGAGAGAGAGAGAGAGAGAGAGAGAGACATAGAGATACAGAGAGGTGGGGGGAGAGAGAGATGTCAAAAGGATTGTGTGGTTCCTGGTGTTTTTTAACCACTGGTTCTCTGCTCTAATGACCGGCTGGTAGGCGTGGCTAAGGGGGGTCATGTGACTGGTGGAAATGAGTGACATTGAGTTGGCCATGCCCATCCAGGTTTTGTGGCTCCTGGTGTTTTCTGTGGGAAACGGGTCCAAATGGCTCTTTGAGTATTTAAGATTGCAGACCCCTGGCTTAGATAAAGTAGAGAAGCCAAGTTACTCCATTTCAGGATAAAATTTAAGAGGTAGGTTTTCATCATTATCAGATGATGAAAGAGACATTCGGGGTATCTTTTTATGTTGCCAGCAGAATAGCTAACATGCTGTCAACATTCCAGACATTCCATATCTAAACCAATATTTGTCTGTTCTTTCTATTTTTTTTTCCTTTGAAATCTGCCTTGCTAACATTATTATACTGGAAACACCCACATCAGTTCATCTGTAGATGAAAGAATTGAGGGGTCCTTGATGGTCTCTGGGCTTGGTTGTTTTCTTGCAGACATTCCATTACCCAAACTAAGTAACATCATCAGTGCTACTAAGAAGTGGGGTTTGCTCTCAGTTTATATTCGAGTGCCTTGCCTTGTCAGTGTTGGTGGGTCTTGGAGGTTCCTTGTTTGGACTGTTTACTGTTAGCTTGTTTGTCAGTTCCTTGATTGGGATAGTGTTTACTTCATGATTGTTGGCCTGATGGTAATCTTCAAGCTAATCTGCGCTCATTTGGGTGCTAATTGCTGGTGGGGAGATAGTTTGGTCTTTTTGTTTGCCTTTTGGTTTGTTGATTGACTCTTTTGCATAGTCTGGGTTTCAAATTTTTTCACTACCCGTTCCGTGGGTGTGGCTTGGTGGGCGTGGCAGGGGAAGTTTACTGCAAAATCCCCATTTCCTCCCGATCAGCTGGGACTCATGAAGCAGAGAATAGATGGGGGCGGGGCCAGTCAGAATTTTTACTACCGGTTCTCCGAACTACTTAAAATTTCCGCTACTGGTTCTCCAGAACTGGTCAGAACCTGCTGAAACCCACCTCTGGTCTGAAGATACTGTTTATGTCTATATTTCTACTGATAGCTAATTGTCAGAGTACCAGGCTTCAAGAAATTCCTTAGTGTTTTTTGGACTTGGCTTGGCCTGGGATGTTCACAGGATGCATTAGAGGAGAGGATCACTGGGTACAGAGGGCAATCATATATTGCCTTGCTTGGAATGATCTGCAACAAAAAATGATTCATGTTTTCTGCGGGCTTAACACTTACATAGACATTGCAGTCGTATGAAAATCAGCATAGATTAGGCCTTTTTATCCTGGCTACAAAACTCCAAATAATCAGGTTGGAACAAAGAGTTTAAATTTTCTACTAGTGGCCAATCAGAGTTTTAAAGCCCTGATATGGTAGCCTGAGCATAGATTTTAAAAGGTAAATATTGCTAGGTGTATTTAAAATACACTGTAAAGGTTTGAAAAATAATGGACTGGCAGTCTGAAAAGCCCCATAGAAATTGCATCTTATTGCCATGTTTGCAACAGATGCTTTGTGTCACTATACACCTTCCCAGTTGCAGCAGTTTGCTAAATTTCTATTTATAATATCTATCTGTCGGGAGTTAGATGATGCACAATAATGTAATACATGAGTGTGATTGCTTTGAAACAGCTGGGCATAAATAAAGTGTGTTTTATTTGCACATTATATTTTTCCCTTGATTTCTTTCAGGAAGTACTTCTAATTAAACCAGTAGAGTACACATTCAAAGCTTTTGGAGGTGGTATTAAAATATGCTATATATGTTTTATTCTTTCTGTAAAATGGGTATGAGGCAGGGGTGAAATCTAGCAGGTTCTGACAGGTTCTGGAGAACCAGTAGCGGAAATTTTTAGTAGTTCGGAGAACCAGCAAATACCACCTCTGGCTGACCCAAGGAGTGGGGAGGGAATGGAGATTTTGCAGTATCCTTCTCCTGGGGTGAGGTGGGCTGGGAATAGAGATTTTGCAGTATCTTTCTTCTGCCATGCCAACCAAGCCATACCCACCAAGCCACACCACACCCACCAAGCCACACCCACAGAACCGGTAGTATAAAAATTTGGATTTCATTACTGATATGAGGATAGTAAATTCATACAGTCACTTTCCTTTCAGATCCTCTGCTGCTAATTGAAAGTTCTCATTACAGCAAGTCTCTGTTCCTCCTATTTAGATATTCAATTATTATTATTTTTTTAGAATTTCCCATATTTTCCAGCTTCTTAATAATTATTTAATGATGAATTATCAGTATGTTTGTATTGTGGTTTGATCTTGTTTATTGCTTGTTTTAATTGTATTATTGCTCTTTATTGGTGCTCCCTGGGTTGGCTTGTGGTTTAAGTTGATGTCATCCATTTTAGAGCCTTCTCTATTACAGGGAAATAATGAAGTATGCATAGACTTTCAGTATGTTGGTTCAAAACAATAATCTTGCTGTAAAATAAGAATACAAATTTTCACAGTGGTATTTCTTTGCTAAACATTAGCTATATTAAATAGGATTGTAACCTAAATTTATCAGTAATTTTCATTCTAACATGTTTTGATATGATATGTCAGGTCTTTTTCCTTCCCTTCCTCTTTCTCTCTCTCCTTTCCTTCCTTCCTTCCTTCCTTCTTTGTTTCTTTCTTTTCCTCAGCCCCTGTCTCCCTCCCTCTCCCTCTCCTCCTTCCCACTTTCTCTTTCACAACTTTTCTGGAAACTTTGGAAAGAACATGAATCATGCTGACCTTTGCATTAACATAGGACTGCTTCTGAAAATTCGTAGTAAATATCATGCTATTATTGTAGGTTTCAAAGGAGAACTCGAATTGTAAACAGAGTAATGTTGAAGGAAGCAAATAGTCAATTTATATCAATCATAAGAGTTTCTGTGCTGTCAGATGGCTCAGCTTTCAAGCTTTGTCTATTGGAGATAGTCCCGCCTTGTTTTATTGGCTAACCAGTCCAATTCTGATTTAAAAGTGACTGTAAAATGGGAGAACTATCCATACAGTTAGCAGACAAAGAGCAGTACATACAATACTTGATTCCATCTATTGCATGTCCACTGAGTTTGAAATACTGCTTTTCAGATTTGATTTTTTTATATGAACATCAGCACATATTAATGTTCTGCAAACCTGCATTCTCTAATTTTCTGTTTATTGGCCATGCATAAATGGTGATTATGCTTATATATTTATAAGTGAAGCTTAAGGGTAAGGATTTCTTGTATGTGAGTGCACCCATATGCGTATGTACATAGGTGCGTACATGCAAACTTGATTGAAAAAAACAGGAAGGTAGATATGGGTTCTATGAGTAGAATGTCCAACCTGAACCTTAAAATGGGCTATAAAAAGCAAAGACAGCCAATTATTTTCTTTGACGGCTTTCTCTGCCACTGCTCCCACATTGTGAAGCATTCTGCCCCCAGATGTGAGGAAAGCCCCCAATGTCTTGGCCTTTCACAAAGTCATCAAATCTTGGCTTTGTGGCCTTGCATGGAGAGCATAGAGGCCCTCTCAACTGTGGGACTGACTAGTCTCATGAGACGCCCTCCCCCTGCCTTGTAATGACCAAAATTAAATAGCTGTCTTCGGATTTTTACCCTTTTGATGTTACCCTTTTTTTTAATCCTAATTTAATTTTAATGTTAATTTTTATACATTGTTTTATTTATCTACTATATTGCATTATACACAATTTAGAGCTTCTCTTTTAGGGAAATAATCAGTTTGGAAGGAGGGAGGGAGGGAGGGAGGGAGGGAGGGAGGGAAGGAAGGAAGGAAGGAAGGAAGGAAGGAAGGAAGGAAGGAAGGAAGGAAGGAAGGAAGGAAGGAAGGAAGGAATATTATTTCTCCTAAAAGACTATTGAGGGGAGAAAATATCTCATTAAGATAATATTCATAAAACAAACCCAAGATGACAATCTTAACTGGGGCTTATTTTTGGGGTAGGGCTTATATTAGAAGCATCCTGCAAAATCAAGCTAGGCCTTATTTTCCGGTTGTTACTTATTTTCAGGGAAACAGGGTGCGTGTGTGTATATGTGTGTGTGTGTATGTATAGTATATATATACTATATACTATATACTATATACTATACACTATACATACACACACACACACACACACACACACACACACACACACACACACACATATATATATATATATATATATATATATATATATATATATATATATATTAATATTTTTGCTGATAATACTATAAATAAAGGGAGGCTGTTATATATATATAGGGCTTATAAACCCTCATCAGTTAGCCACACCCTCATCCCATGTATCCTCCCTGTAAAGGTACAGTATTTGTTTTCTTTCCTTTTCGTAGGCTTTATGTGTATTTCTCTTTAGCCAGGTTCTTCCTACATAAACCAAGATTTTTATGCAGCCCTAGTTCAGTGAAATCACAATCCACTAGTTTCTAGGCTTTTTTTCCGGCAGCCAGTATACCCTCTGCTGCCCACTGAGAGACTAAGATCGATCTATTTTGGGCGTGTGTGTGTGTGTGTCCATGACACATTCCTCCTTTTTCTCCCCTTCACTGGATTTTTCTTGTCTCCACCGGCAGGAGCTCAAAGACAAAATGACGGAACTGATGCCTCTTATTCCTGTATTGGATCAATACAAGTCTGACACTCGCACCATTGTGCAGCTAAAAGAGGAAGTGAGAAACCTTTCAGGCAGCTTGCTTCAGATCCAGGAAGAGATGGGGGCCTATGACTACGAGGAACTCCAACAGCGAGTGCTGATTTTGGAAGCTCGTTTGCATGCTTGCATGCAGAAGTTAGGTAAGATATCCCGAGGTTTCTTTTCTCTCTTCTTCGATGGATTGAGCCACTCATTGCAATGCAACATGCATTCAAGCCTTTTGGGAATTTCTTTACACCTGAAAGAGAGTCCAGTTCTCCTTCACAAGTTCAGGTGGGCACAGATCATGGTTGGTAAATGAAAACCTGTTCACCTCATGTAGGTTTTGGTTGCAAGGAATATAGTCAAGTGTTTCAGGTGGCTTACTCCACTTTCCTGCCTGCCAAGCATAATCAGCTGGTCTGAAGTTCCAGTTTCAAACAGGACTGCCATCTTTTCCTCCCATCAGCTGGCCATGGAAATCAACTTTAAGGAGACTTACTTTACTGCCTCTGGAGTGGGAGTTAACAACAATCCAGAACTTTAGCACAATGAATGCTTTAAGCATGATTTAAATAACAGCAACCACAAAAAAACCCAAACCAAGATTCCTGCAAAAAAATGCAGACTATCCCAGGGGATTTGAGAACTTTGCCTATTCAGGATAATTCAGGTTATTGGTCAGATTTTCAGCTGTGTTGATCATATTTTCCCTTGGAAGCAGAATACAGAAAAAGCAGAATGGAGCTTAAAATTGGGTTAGTAGGATCTGAAGAGATGACTGTTCTTTCACTACTGAATTTTTTTTAACAGCTTCCCATCTTTCATGAGCCAATTATCTTGCTTAGAGATTAACCAGGGATCTCCAACCTGAGAGTAGGTGGTATTTTTCTCATTTTGCCTGTAGCAGAGTTGAGATAGGAAGTCCATGTACTATTATTGTCATTATTTTTATAACTGCCAGTGTGCATGATGTTTTGCTAGATAAAATAAAAGAGTGTTTTATTATACGCTCTGAAGATTTTACACATTGGGGCTCTTGTTCTTTTTTGCCCACAAAAATTGTTGCTTACCAAGGATTGTGATTGATGGTTGCCAATTACCTTTGCGAATAACTGTGCCAACACCATAATCACAACAAGGATATTTTTCAAATGCTTTCCACATGATATATCTAGGCAATACTCATGTAACTGAGTTGTTATTAATAAAAATCTGCCAAACCTGCTTGCACAGATTTATCTGCCAGTGGGCAAAAATGTTTTGGACATGTAATTTTTATCACTAGTGGCAGGCAAAAAGGAACAAAAGCTAACCAGGAAATGGGGTTTTGGTCTACGTAATTTCTCCCAGAGCAGTAGGCTCAGTCCTAGAGCACATCTTTTATGTGCAAGAATTTGGTGGCTCAGATCCCAAGAAGAGCTGGAAGTATTCCTGCCTTTTCTGCCTGATGCCCTCCCAATAGACTAAGGTACACCTCCCATCATTCCCAGCCATAAAAGTCAGCAGTCAAGGATCCGAAAAGATGAAATTCAAAGTAACTGGGGGAGACTGAGCCAGTGGAAATTGGTACAAATAATAATGAGCTAATGAACTGGTTCGAATTCACCATAAAGCAATGTCTTGCATTCTAGTTGCATGAAACAGGAAGTTGCTATTCTTACTTCCTAGCAACATCTTGCATTCTAGTTGCATGCAACAGGAAGTTGTTATTCTTACTTCCTTTTAAGATTGTTTCTTGAAGCTTGGACACTCACAGATAGGAGTCGTTCATATCTCCACATGTATGTTTTTAAAAGCAAAGGAACCATGCTTCTTTCCTGTTTATACCCAGTTCAGCATGGCTTTTCCTTTCAATCTGCTTGCTGTTTGCCATATCCCTTAAAAACAAAGGGGGTCTGTGTCAAAAAACCACATAGAATTTGACCATTGAACTTTCATTTGCTATTCCATGAAGTAGGAACTCTCCAAGCATAATGATTCTCAAAAAAAAAAAACAGGCAGCTCAGCTTCTGCTGAACATTTATATGTGTGCCTGTGGTTCTCTTCAGCCCATATAGCTGGGCACAGTCAAGGGAACAAAATGTACCCAAATTTGCAGGGATGCCATAGGCCAAAAGGAGAGTGAAGTAACCACCTGAGGCAGCAGCGGCTGAAAGCTGAGGGTGGCAATTTTGTGGGGAGGGCCTTCTAAACTAGACTGTTCTACAGAACTGCAGTGCCCTCATTTCCAGAACTGAACAAACATTCATCTGCCAATCTGGTTAGCTTCTACATATGGAATAAGGAGAGGCTATTGCCTAGTCTTTCTCTGCTGACAGCAACATGTATTGAAAAAACTTTGGTGGCATTTTGAAAATCTTGTAGTTTGTTGAAAGTTTTCCTAATTTAGTCAATAGATCAAGACTTGTAGCTCACTCTGTTCACTAAAGCCTTTTGGAGAAGTTGCTGACATTCTCCTCATGATGAGCAATGGGATAAAAAAAGGAAAACAAAAAAGTCATTCAAATATATTCCAAAGAACAGATGTTTTTAAGAATAACCAAAGGTAAAAATAAAATTAAAAGGAGCTTGGTGGCAGTCTTGGTCACCTGTCTTGAAGACCACCAAGTTCTCTGCCTTACCTGATACTTATGAGAAGCTGACATACTTCAGAACCAAGACAGCAGTCAGTCTTACCTTGAATTTTTAGAATTCCTTTCAACCTGAATTCCTTCAGGCATTTTTGAAAAATGAAACAGATGAGTGACCGTAGCCCAGTGCCATTGTTTTAGAATTGTCCTGACATGTCCAGAAAAGAGGCCAATTGGAGTCAAAACCCATATCCTAATTTTATAAGATATGGCAAGAAGCAACATAAGATGTTGGTTTTGTGGTAAATGGGTCTTTGGGGACAGACCATGCACTTCATGGCAATCCTTTGATGGAGAGCTTCTATAGCACGCTCTTAAAATGTCACCTCTCAAAAACTTTGCCTCCTTGTAGTTTCATCATGAGTGAAGTCCCATCTACTTCCAAAGTTTAAGAATCCTTTCTTGCCTACTGCCAGCAGATTGCATCCTTAGATGGTAGCAAGGAGAACTTTGTTGCCAGGTAACAAATATACAGGGTTTTGCAGTCCAGATCTGGTGACCTTATGTTTGCCTAATTGAGAAGGATCATTATATGGCCCACTTTTGTATAATAATTTAAAATGTTTCATAATAGAGTCTGATCAGTCATGGAGCAATATATGACTTCCACCCAGAAGCATACTATATCTGAGGAAAAGTAGGGTTATATGTCACATATATACATTCTCAAATCTTGGAAAGTTAGCATGCCACAGACAAAAATGAGGAAAAATCTTCACTTTCCTTTTCAGAAGTCCTTCACATAATAAATATCCAAATCTGTGGTTTTTGATGGCAGATTGAAATGTATAATCCAGCAGTATCCACAAGGAAATTAAAATCTGCAAAATGGCAGGTATAACATTGCAATCCAAGTCCTACCCCTTTTGTGCATGTCAGTATCAGAAGGGCTGAATCCTATGCCTATTTAATTCAACTATCATGACAGACTTGATACAATTCTTTTATAGACATAAAACAGATATAAAGTATCTATCAGTTCGAGAGTCCCACCAGAGTTTGGTATTCGAAGATTTCAGATGGACACGGCGAAAGTTTATTTTGAGATGGGATTCCAGTGTTTGAAGGATTGAAAAACTGCCTTCAGCAACTGTGAAACTGAAGGCTTTCTCCCCCCCCCCCCCCCCCGTTAATCCTTCCCAACCCTCCAGAGTGTCTCACGTTTTTGTCTTCATCCATTCTGGGAAACTTCAGAGGATCAAAAGAGGGATGGTGATTCGCTGCATTTAGCCCCCAACCTCCATGCTTGTATCCTAATCTAGAAAAATCTGGTGTGGCCATGTTTAATGGGGCATTTATAGGGGCAATTTTGTACTCAGAAATGGTATAAAATGATTTTGTTTTGTTTTGTTTTGTTTCTGTAAGTTGCCACACCATAAATCTTCCTTCCCCTTTTCAGGCAGCAGCTGTTGTTAGTTCTCCTGAGCTCCTGAGCTCCATTTGGTTTGCTGCCCTGGTGGTACCTTGCAAATAATAATCTGGGCATCATGTGCACTTCCTGACTAGACTAAGCAAAAATAAAAGTGCAGAACAGTGTGTGGTGGCATGTCCTGATCAGAGGCCAAGTTCAGAAGTCTCACTCTTGATCTAGCTTCACCTTTGACCCATATGTGTTGTATCTAGCGTAATATTTGACCCATATATACTGTATTATTTCAAATCCATTGAAAGTGGATGGAGGAGAATCCATAGGATGAAGAGATTAGAAGGTAGAATTATGCAACTCTTTGAATTTGATTTTCTAAAGATACTTCAGAATACACGGGAGACCTAGCAACTCTTTAAAACACTCACATCTTTTTTCCAAGATCATGCAATTGTTTTCCACAGTTACTTGTGATCTGGGGGAAAATGTCTTCGATTTAAAAATGCTGTCCTGCAGGCATTGAAGCATTTTTTGGGAACCATATGCCAAATGCTGCACAATCTTAACTTTTAATAACTTGTGAAGGATCCAGACATCTTCAGAGTTCGCTTTCAGAATTCACTTCATATATCCTGTAACAATAATGTGAAATGTCAGTAGTGTTAAAAGTCTTCTTTTGGCAAAGACACATGGAGGATATAATTCCTTGTTAATATTTTTTTAAACCTCATAAATTTGAACTATTCATAGCAGAGAGTGATTAAAAAACGCTTGTCTTCCAAGTAACATTAAGAAAAGAACAGGGCAGAAATTGTTTATTGAGAAAACAAAGGCCAGTGGAATGATTGGGCACAAATTAATTTTTAAGCTATTGAAATTTAAGAATTTTAACAGTTCATCACTTACATATTTTCCTGGGGTTATGGATTGTGTTATTGTAGTTTCCTTGTAATTATTATTTGGCCCTACTGTAAAATAAAAGTCCACCATTTTTCTGTTCTTAATGAGGACACAGTGTCTCAAGCTAATAAAGGATGCAAGATTGATTAGAAAACAAAACCTAGCTTCTATGCCACAGTAGGACATTCCCTGCTTGCATCTAACCACAGAACAAACATGCCCTGGTAGCATCTCTTTAAGTTTTCATTAAGTTGCCAGCCCACAGTGAGACAAGTTTAATTCTTGCACCAATATTAAGGCAGCATTTTTCCATTCTGGCACTTTCTAAGGACAGTTTATAGTTGCGTGGAACCTTTTTGGCATTGTCACTTGGAGGGAATTCATGTCAGTGTCAGTGACTTGAGAAAAAAGGAATGGCATATTTCATGCTGGTATATTTTTACATTGACTCGGGAATGGGTGGTCAGAGGAGAAAAAAGATTTAATTGAGAGGTGGAGAAAGATTTCTCATTCTCTGTAGCTCCTTCTCTATTTTGCATTTCAGGTTGTGGAAAACTCACTGGAATAAGCAACCCCATTACTATCCGAGCATCTGGATCCAGATTTGGCTCTTGGATGACAGACACCATGGCTCCAAGTTCTGACAGCCGGGTGAGTGCATAAGAAGAAAGTGTTATTTTCACCTTGTATTTAGGTAGTCTCAAATTTGGGTTATTTCTAGGGAATTGGGCTGGATTAAATGATTCCTTGCTTAGTGCCAGCAGTAAACTGACGTTCTCTGGTTCATTTTTTTTTTAAATCCAACACAGATGGAATAAAGTAGACCAACAACAGCAAATCCTCCCCACTTATTTGATTTTGTTAGTGAGATATGACATAATAAGCACAATATGCTCAGCAGCAGTGGAAAGCGTAAACTGTAGACAACACCTGCTGCTCAGCATGCTGTTGTCTCTCTCAGTTGCAAATGACAGCATTAGTGCAAAGGCGAGAAAAACAGCAAGAAAGAAATATTGGAAGGCCATCTTTGGGGGACCTAGGAACTAGAGAAAGGAAGAGCACTGTGAGGGTAGCCTCACTCCATTACTGGTGAGGAGGGAAACCTATGATTACCAGATTTGATATATGAATGTGTAGAACAGGGGCGTCAAACTCGATTTCATTGCGTTCTGCATCAGGGTTGTGTGTGACTCTTGGAGGGGGTGGGGGGCATGGCCAGGATAGGCATGGCCAGCTCAACGTCACTCGGGGCGCCTGTGGTGGCCCAAGCGCTCTGCCAGCAAAAACGGGCTTACAAGCTCTGATTTTGCTGGCGGAAGCACCATGGGCCAGTCATTTGCTGTTTCCAGGGCGGCCCCATGGGCCAGATCTAAGTACCCGGCAGGCCGGATCTGCCCCGGTCCTTGAGTTTGACACCCGTGGTGTCGATCATATCTCCTTCTTTCCATTTCTCCCTGTAGTTGCAGTTTTGCACTAGTAAAGCATGATTCACCCACTGAATCTTTGTTTCCTCATTGAAAAGACATAACAATGCTGAGTTTCAGTACTGTAGGCTATAGCATAATTTTGCCTGAACGGTCTTTTCTCTTCCTCCTCCATCCAGTTAATAAGGCAGTGGGCTTGAATTGTTGCCCTGCATATCTCTGGAAGAAGAAAACAACAGTGGGGAAAAGTGGGGAATTTAATTTGGAACAAAGTTTTTGCTGTGAGGAAAGAAAAGGGTACTTTTCTACCTGTTTGCCTAGATGCAGAGTGACTTCCATTATCAGGTTCATAAAAGCGGATTCAGGATCATATCTGTATCATGCTATACTTTTATTTTCATGCCTTTGTGTGTGTGTGTGTGTTTCTTTTAGCCAGGTTTTTCCTATGTAACCAAGATTTTTCTGCAGCCCTAGCCATCATCAGTAAGGCTAAAAGAAAAACACACATAAAACCTACGAAAAGTAAGAAAATAGATATTGTACCTTTACAGGGAGGATACATGAGATGTGGGTGTGGCTTACTGATGATGGCTAACGAGCCAGAAATAGATCTATATAAGTCTCTCACTAGTCAGCATAGGGCCTGCTGGCTGCCAGAAGAAAAAAAGCCCAGATTCTAGTGAATGTGACTTCACTAAGCTAGGGCTGCAGAAAAATCTTGGTTATGTAGGAAAAACCTGGCTAAAAGAAAAACACACATAAAACCTATGAAAAGTAAGAATATATATAGATATATATAGATACTACACTCATCACTTTTCTATAAGAGTCATCCAGATGTGGATGAGGCTTCAGAGGTGATAAAGGAAAGAAGGGCAAAAGGAATTGGAGGATGGAGAAAGCACTGCTGAAAGTACCACCCACAGAAATCCTCCATTCAAAAGGGTTACAGCATTGGAAGAAACCACTAGGGCCATGATGGCAGACCTATGGCATGCGTGCCATCTCTCTGGGCATGCGAGCTGTCACCCGTTGCTCTTCCAGTTTCTGGCCAGCTGGTCTTCACGTGCGCGGGAGCATCGGAAACCAGAAAAGCAGACATCCGGTGTGCATGCACGTACTGGAAAGATGATCTTCCAGTTTGTGGCGCACGCATATGCACCGGCCACCTGGTCTTCCGGTTTCTGGCGTGCATGCTCACACAAAGACCAGCTAGCCAGTGCACATGCATGTGCCGAAAACCAGAAGATCATCTTCCCGGTACATGCATGTGTACCAGGCGGCTGCTGTTTTGGTTTCTGGCATGCGTACACATGCACTCCCGTTTCAGCACTCGGTGCCAAAAAGTTTCACCAACACTGCACTAGGATACCATATACCAGAGTATATTTCAACCTCAGGGCCATTGCTTAATCTTGGCCATGAGGTTGAAATATACTCTGGATTATAGTTCTGACAATATGCCAGGAAAAATTGGAATCGCAATATTGAATTTAAACATATTTCTTACCATTTTGGATAGTTCTCCTACTAATCTGAACACTTCTTATTTCCATTCATGCGTGTGTGTGTGTGTGTGTGTGCGGGCGTGTGTGTGTATATATACACAGAAAAATACAGAAATACTTTTTTTCCAGTGGGAGCACACAATTCCTGTGGTCAGCATCTTTCACAGTTTAATTTATATTGGTTTTGCAGTTTGCCTTAATTGATGTGCTATGAGAAACATCTAGCTTTGAAAGTGGCTACTCTGGTCCCTGGAAAGTTCAAAAAACCCTTATTGTAGGCAATATTTGGAGAAGGAAGGGATAACAAAAAAAAATGGATTGGAAAGTCATCTTTGTAATAAGACTGAATAAAGGGAAAGAAGTGCTTGTTTTCAAGTCTTGCCCATCAGTAGCTGATTTGTTGCTTAACAGTTTTGTAATGAGAAGGCTATAAAAGGGAGCCTAATTTCATGCTTGTGGGATGAACTTGGAGGAGAGATAGAGAGCAGGATAGAGAGATGGGAAGTGAGAGGGGGGAGCAGAGACTTGAAATAGATTGAGCATAGGAAGGAAATGAAAAGGGCAATGGCCAAAGTCATCTTCAAGTGACAGATTCAGGCATCTTTACAAATACGTTCAGATCTTCCCATCAAGTAAAAGAAAGAGATAGAGGAGAGAAAAGAAGCCCAGAAAATGAGAGGGTGGTCCCCTTGACTTATACCGTACAGCCAAATTCCAATAAATTCAGCCCTCTGAACCCACACAAAAAGACTTTATCTCCATAATGCAAGCTTTTGACAGCCACGGACCTGTTGCTTCATTAATTAATGGGTGGAGACTGTGGAAATTTGATGCAAGGTGGCTGAGGATGCCTCAGGCATTTAAGCAGGATGGGAGTTTTCTGATTTTTCTGATTTCTTCGCCCCCCCCCCCCTCCCCGGTGTTAAGCGTATTTGGGTTATACAGTACATGGCTAGTACCCAACATTCTTGGACTCTAGTCCAACACCCTGCTTAGGCAGGACACCATATACCATTTCTGACAAGTGACTGTCCAATCTCTTCTTCAAAGCCTCCAATGATGAAGCACCCACAACTTCTGAAGGCAAGCTGTTCTATTGGTTGATTGTTCTCACTGTCAGAAAATTTCTCCTTATTTCTAGGTTGAATCTCTCCTTGATCAGTTTCCATCCATTATTCCTTGTCTGGCTTTCTGGTGCTTTGGAAAATAGGTTGTCCCCCTCTTTTCTGTGACAGCCCCTCAAATATTGGAACACTGCTATCATGTCACCACTGATCCTTCTTTTCACTAGACTAGCCATGCCCAGTTCCTACAGCCGTTCTTAATATGTTTTAGCCTCCAGGCCCCTAATCGTCTTGGTTGCTCTTCTCTGCACTCTTTCTAGAGTCTCAACATCTTGAGTAGTATTCTAGATGTAGCCTTTCTAAGACTTTATAGAATGTACTAATACCTCATGTGATCTTGATTCAATTCTTCTGTTAATGCAATTTAGGATTGCATTGGCTTTTTTGGAGGCTGCTGGCTCATATTTAATTGATTATCCACTAGGACTCCAAAATCCCTCTCATAGTTACTGCTATTAAGCCAGGTTTCACCTAATCTGAATGTGTAGTTTTTCTTGTCTAAGTGTATACTTTTCTCTATATTGAATTTCATTTTGTTAGATAAGGCCCAATGGTCAAGTCTGTCGAGATCCATCTGGTGGTGATGCTATCTATCCCATTTTTTTCCACCAAAAAGCAGGTTGAGGTCTACTTTGTCAAATGCCTTGCTGAACTCTACGTATATTATGTCCACAGCATTTCACTGGTCTATTTATTTAGTCACTTTGTCAAAGAATGAAATAAAATTGGTTTGGCATGATCTGTTTTTAACAAACCTGGCTTCTAGTTATAATTTGTTTCTAGATGTTCACAGATATTATTATTATTTCCAGTATCTTCCCAAGTGTTGATGTTTGGCTGATAGTTTCCTGGGTCTGATTTTTTCCCCTTTATTGAGGATGGGAATTATATTAACACTTTTAATTCTCAGGTAGTTCTCTGGTGCTCCAGGAATTTTGAAAGATATAGTACAATGGTTCTGAGATGACATCTGCCAGCTCCTTTAATACTCTGGGAAATAATCTGAGTGAAGAGGTTGAGTAGAGTGGCATTGAGCATGTTTGGGGAGAGTATCTTGGCTACTTCTGCCTACTGAATGTAATGGCTTTCTTTAACCACAGCAGGGAAAGCTATTGACAGAATAACAGAAAACAGAATTGGAAGGGACCTTGGAGGTCTTCTAGTCCAACTCCCTGCTCACTGGTGATTATCAGTCAGATGGCAGGAAAGAGTGAGCTGGGGTCCCTGGGGCTGAAGGGAAAATAGCAAATGGGTTGAGCCCTTCCATGGAAACTCCTAGATTTTTGTTTTTTAATTATTAGTACTTGCAACTTCATCATTGCTTCTTCGTTGCAACTTCATTACAGCTTAGAGAGGGCTATAAAGCACCGTGAAGTGGTATATAACTCTAAGTGCTATTGCTATTGCATGGCTAATGTAGATTACGCTCTCCAGATTCTAATTCTGGGATTCTGTGCATTACTTCCCCCTGGTACCAATTGCTTCCATTATCCCTTGTAGGGGAAAACTCCATGTTACATGGGGGAAAAAAAACCCAAATTAGTAGAGCACATGCCCTGGCTTTTTAGAAAACCTAGACCATCATGGCTAGTAGTGCAGATATTGCCAAACTAGATGGACCAAGGTTGCCAGACTGTTGCTCAGAATCACCACCCCATGACTTTACAGAATCCTAAGGGTACCTTAAACAGCTGGTAGATGTGAATACAAGTTCTTTTGCATCACTCCCTTACAGGCTACCCAACTAAGCAGAAAAAAATAGATGTACTTGTTGCTAACCAATTAACAAATATATGTAGGAAACACACTACAATAGTAATGGGGGATTTTAATTAGTCTGACATCAACTGGCAGACTAATTCTGCATCAAGTGAGAGATTGAATAGGTTCCTGACAAACCTAGCTGACACCTTTATTGTCCAAAACATAGAGGAGGGAACTAGAGGGACAGCCATACTGGACTTAATTCTTACCAACAGAGAAGAAATGTTAGGAGTTGAAATTACAGGAATCTTGGATGAGAGTGACCATGTCATGCTGGAATTCAACATAATGCAAATACAAGCAATAGAACACAATCATATCAGACTCTTAGATTTTAAAAGAGATGATTTTAACAAATTCAGAGAGAGCTTGGAAAAGATTCCTTGGATGAAAATCCTAAAGGGGAAAACAACCCAAGAAGCTTGGGAAACTCTGAAAAATATTATCATAAAAGTCCACTCCAGTACAATACCACTGAAAAAGAAAAACAAGAAATCCAAGAAGAAACCAGCATGGTTGCACAAAGATCTCTCTGATAAACTGAAAGACACCCTTGAGGCCAAGATAATTCTACCCCTTTCTGAAGGAAGAATCTCCTTACAGGAGAGAGAGAGGGATGACTTCAGAGGAACTGGAAAGGTGTCAGGGCAACAAGTCTTCATCCTGCAATTCTATATGCACCAAGACAAATTCCTTGTGTGTCCAATCACACTTGGCCAATAAAAATTCTATCGATTCTATTCTATATCATCCCCAAATTTTGACTGGAGAATCCATAGGCTGAATTTGATGCATGCATTTCAATGCACGATTTTCATTGCAGATTGACTTGACCTTGTCAGGGGTTTTCAAGATGTTATGTTATTTTATCTATCCTTTAACTGCCACGGTGGTTTACTGCATAAAAGCAATGCAATTCATAGCCAATGATATTCATAAAATCACATTAATATGCATAGCAATTTTAACTGAACCAATTACAATAGCATACAATCTTGAAATGCCCCTCAGCCAAAAGAAAATCAATAAAAAATCCAGACAATAGAAGATTTTTGGCTTTTGTTTCTGTTTTTTACCAAACCTTTTAAAAGCAACGCTAGCTTGGACCTGGCTTATATATCTTGAGAGAAATCTCAAAACCATGACTGTGATGGGCCTGGGCTGAATAAATAGTATAAATAAAACACCATCAAATTTAAGGGACACCCACAGATAATGCCTTTGTAGGTATTAACCCTCCTGGTTAATCTTTCCCCTTGTTATTTCTCCAGTTTTCTTTAACGTAGTACAGTCAGTAAATGGCAGGATATAAATCAAACAAGCCAAAAGACAGATAAATAACAGACCTTCCTTGTTGGGTGAAAACAAATGTTGAGTGGTTGGAGATTTTTATTTTAGAATTTAGTGGGGAGGGGAGGGGAAGGGGGTCAGCTGCCCTCAAGTCAGTGTTGACTCTTCCCACTTCCCAGACAAGTCCTTGCAGTTTTCATGGCAAGTTTTTTTTTTCAGAAGTGGTTTTCCCTTGGCTCCTTTTTTTTTTATTAAAAGTTTTATAAAAATACAAACATAAAAACCCCCCTCCCCCCTTCAACCCCCCCATCCCTCCCCCCCTTCAAAACCCCCCTCCCCCCGACTTCCCAGAGTGAATACAGGGTTTCCTTCTTCGACAAAAAAGATAAACCAATCATTAACCTATCCAATTTCTAGTTTACAAACACCATAAAAATCTTAACTCCAATCTAATAAGAAAATTACAACTCTATAGTTCTTCTTCATTCATATGCAATTTGATGTCTTCTTATATGATACTTATTCCAAATATAGTCAATCCATTTCCTCCATTCCAAAATGAATTTTTCTTGCGTATGATCCTTTAAATATGCTGAGATTTTGGCCATCTCAGCTAAGTTCATTACTTTTACAATCCATTCTTCTACTGTGGGTAAAGAGTCTTTTTTCCAGTGTTGTGCAACCAACAATCTGGCTGCTGTTATTAAATTTAAAATCAGCTTAGTCTCCAATAATGTACATTCATTTATAATACCCAATAAAAAAAATTTCGGTGTAAATTCCAACCTTTTTTTCAAAATATTTTGCATTACCCACCAAATCTTTATCCAAAATGCTTTAACCTTCTTACAGGTCCACCAAATATGAAAATAAGTTGCATCTTCACAGTCACGCCACCAACATTTAGCTTGTACATTAGAATACATACATGACAACTTTTTTGGGTCTAAATGCCATCTATAAAACATCTTATAAAAGTTTTCTCTAAGATTTTGTGCTTGAGTAAATTTAACATTTCTAACCCAGATCTTTTCCCATGTCTCCATCATTATTGGTTCTTGAACCAATAGCCCATTTAATCATACAGTCTTTAACCAACTCTGTTTCAGAATCTATCTCTAATAATACATTATATAATCTTTTAATATGCATAATACCCTGGTCCCTAATTTGCTTTACCAAATTTTCTTCATTTTCCATAAGACCTGTTTTTTGATCCTCCCTCCATCTTGCTTGAAGCTGACCATATTGAAACCAGGTATAAATTATCCCTTCCTTCTTCAAAACCTCTAAGGGTTTAAGTTGTAGTTTACCCCTTTCTCTAAATAAAAGTTCTTTATATGTGATCACCTCCATCTTTTGTTCTATACTTATATTTTCTATTGCATGTCTGGGATTTGCCCAAATAGGTATTTTATAATCCAATTTATATTGATATTTCTTCCAGACTCTCAACAAGGCAGTTCTAAGCATATGACTTTTAAAAACTTTATCCACTTTCTTTTCATACAGTAAATAAGCATGCCATCCATAAAGTAAGTCGTGTCCTTCTAAGTTCAAAATTCTGTCCTCTGTTAAATTAAACCAATCACTAATCTGAACTAAATTCGAAGCTTCATGATATAATCTTAAATTTGGCATTTTTAATCCACCTCTCTCCCGAATATCTTGTATAATTTTCAATTTAACTCTAGGTTTTTTACCTGACCATATAAAAGTATTAAGACCTTTTTGCCATTCCCTCAGTTGTTCATCCTTTTTCAACACCGGTATCATTTGAAACAAAAATAAAAACTTAGGTAATACATTCATTTTAATTGCTGCTATTCTACCTAATAAAGATAATTGTAACTTTTTCCAATTCTCCATTTCTTTCTGCACCTTTTGAAAAAGAGTGACTGATCCAAAGGCACTCAGCTGGCTTTGTGCCTAAGGCATAACAAAATTTTATGGTCTCCTGGTTTCTAGCCTAAAGCCTTAACCTCTATACCAAACTGACCCCCTTGCCCCCTCAGGAAAAATAGGGTATTAAAACATGAAAATACATTTAGAAGGGACTCCTTGCTTGTTCTGTTACAAGTTATAGAACCCACAGTGTTGCTGTATGTTTACTTAGGAGTCCCAAAGGTGCTTTTTTCAGGAGGCAACTGGACTTTTTGTTTTTTCTTTGAAGACATTTCACTTCTCATCCAAGAAGCTTCTTCAGCTCTGACAGGATAGTGGGGGAATGGAAGGATTTATACTCCTTGCAGACAGTTGGTAATCTGCATCCTTTTAGAGAGTCCTTGAAGCACTTGGAGGTTTACCTGTGTCCTTTTTTTTCCCTCTGGAAATCCACCCCTACTCCCACACCATTCAAAGGGTGTTTGTCCCAAATTGTATGGCTAAAGGTCTGTAGAGATTCTATAGATGATGAATACCCTTTGAATGGTGTGGGAATAGGGATGGATTTCCAGAGAAAAAACTGCAAACTACAGGAACCAGGAACACTACTCAGGTGACCCTGAGGACATAAACCTCCAAATCCCTCTAAAAGGATGTAGATTACCAGCTGTCTGCAAGGAGTATAAATCCTTCCATTCCCCCACTATCCTGTCAGAGTTGAAGAAGCTTCTTGGATGAGAAGTGAAACATCTTTAAAGAAAAAACAAGAAAGTCCAGTTGCCTCCTGAAAAATGCACCTTTGGGACAACTGTGACCTGGATGGCTGAGAATCTCTACAGACATTGGGAAGGTTCTAATTACCTAGAGCAAGATGGCAAACTGTGATCTTCCTCCACCCCCATGATGTTGGTGAGCCACAACTCTGAGCATCTCTGGTCATTGATCACACTGGTTATGGCTGCTGTCGTTCAGCATTATCCAAAGAGCTGGATTCTCCACCTCTGATATAGAGATTGGACTGTCATCTGTCAGAAATGGTGTAGGGTCTCCTGCTTGACTAGACTAGTTGGACTAGATGACATATAAGGTCCCTTCCAAATCTGTTAATCTGTTAATGAGATTTATTTATGGACTTCCATTGAACTGATGTTGAAATGAATAAGCTTGAAAGCCATGCTATCTTTTGTAGAACCACTGTTTCCCAGTTTTCAAGGACTTGGCAAAGTGTTTTGACTCTATGATGAATGATTTATGGAGAAGAAAACCTAACATCACCCATCTTGCATCCGCACAGAACGATGCATATCCAAGCTTCCCAAAAGAGAACAAGGAGCACTTGGTCTCATCTGATCATCTTCCAAGCATGAAACCAATCTTGCCTGCTTCTTTGCTATCACAACATTTTTTCAGTTATTAAAAACTAGTCAGGCATTTAATCAGGAGAAACGAGTGAAAATGTGCTTTAACTCAGTAAATTAAAGGAGATAAAACTTTTATTAAAACACACATAAATCATCTGTTAAGACTGAGATATGTTTACTCAGCCTCCGCAGCTGAGCTTCTGGGCAACATAAAGCTGAGTAAAAATGATTGGGAGGAGAAATTGGGATGGCAGGAAGCCCACCCCGTGTATTTGGAGAGCCTTTAGAAGCTGATATTTGCAGATCCATTTTTCTCCAATTATGGAATCATGGATAATTAAATGAATCAGCCAAGTATGAACTATTGGCCATGGTGGCTGAAAACTATGGGCAATGTAATCCAGTGCATCCGTAGCATACCAGGATATGGACAACTGAGTTACACTGCTAATGCTTTTCATGAGTACAAGCAGCATTGTATGTTTTATACTGCCTATTTGTGAAAAGGTGTGTAGTTCAAGTCCTAGTAGTAATTATGTAAAATATAGTGGGTTGCTTTTTGGGAATGAGCTTTTCAAGCGGTCTTCCCCACTTACGGAATGCCCTCCTTCATGAGGAACAACTCGACTCTAATTTTGGCATTGTACAAAAATGTTTTTATCTTCCTAGGCCTTTTAACAGTATACTTTAATATTTTATCAACTCTGCAGAGTTAATTCGTTTTACTTTGGTTGCTTTACTTTTTGCTCCTTAGAAATTGTAGCTGTTTGCATTATTAGCTGCTGCTGTTGGTTTACATTTTTAATTTATGTTTTTAGGTAGTCATTTGAATGTATTTGTGTACGTCCCCTGGGGAATAACTTCATTTTGAGTAGGCAAAGCATAGGAAAATTTTAAATAAGTAAAGACCAGCCAGCATGTGTTGGATACAGATTCAGGTCTAACTTTCTGCCTGAAAGTTGCTTATATGCAATGTATTAATTACAGTTGGCTAGCTGTTTATGAAAAGAATTAGCATACATTTCTGTCACCTGTATTTTAGATTGCCACAATCCAAGGAAAGCTGAATTACATTCAAACAGTTGTATTAAAAAAATGTGTAAGGCATGAGATAAGAACAGGAAGAAGAGACCAAACCTATTCATACCAATCCATTCACTGTATCTCACCATACTTTTTTTCCTTGCTGGCCTTCCATTCCAAGCCCATACCTTTTGTTCTTTTTGAGGAACTCATTGATTCCATCCATCCATAAAATTTTAGCCCTTTCCCTTGGCTGTCAGAACACTGCATATATCTCCTAGTTGGTGGCATGCAGGTAACAATAGCTTGACCTGTGGGTTAATCTATATGAGAAATCCTAACTTGCACTGAAGAATGTGTATATGTCGGGGTATATATGAAACCCATTTTTTATGCTCATATAATGTTGCATTGTATTGAACTTTCTGAAAGCATTGATCAGATCTTAGTATAAGAACTATTACAAGGAATCTATTTCCAGAGTTGGTTGTGCAAATCTATGAAGATGCCTCCTATCTAAGAATCTAGCATTTTCATCAGAATTTATTTATTTATTTATTATTTCAACTTATATATTGCCCTTCTCCCCAGGGGGACTCATGATTCCATATGCCACACACATATGCATACACACATACACTGTTATGGTGAGGCCATAGCAAATGTTCCTGGTTTATATAAAATACTAGCCATGGTTTAAGAGAGAGGTAAAATGTGGTGGCATAATTAAAATGTTGGACTAGACTTGGGGAGTTCCAGATTCAAGCCGTAGAAGATTCAAGTCTGCCATGGAAATACATCTGGATGACTTTGAGCTAGTCATTCTGTAGGCTTGTCCTTTCTCACTGGATTGTTATTTTGAGGATAAAAAGAAGGGAGATTCCCCTGTGAGTGGGGTAGGGTTTTAAGAACTAAAATGCATAAGCATTGAAGACTGGGCATCAGCTTCCGCTCCTTTCAAAGTTTTATCTCTTTGAGGCCAATTGGGGAATAATGTTTATTTGCATCTTCACTCAGTTTCCATCCTACAGGACCTATACAGTGATCAAGCAAATGTTTGCAATTATCTTTTTTTCTAGCTGACATTTCCCTCTGGGGCCTCAGAAAGCACTTAAGTCTCCTTTGAGATATTTTGCAGGTTTCCCCCTTTCCCTTTCTTTGGAGAGAATACAGGGAAAGAGATTTTTGAACTTCAAAAGACATCCTCACTTGAGCTTTCACGAGAGAAAAGCTACAGATTAGATGCTGTGCAGAACCAGACTGAAGCGGGGAGATGAAGGCAGCTTAATATTTTAAAGGGGAATGAAAGGGAAACAGATCACTGGAGATGTGGGCAATACTCCCTTTGTGTCCCAGGATCAGGCTACAGACAGAGAACCTACAGCAAAATATCTAACCTTGGCTTCTCTGTTTCACAAACTTTGGAATCAACAGCAAAATTTGTAGTTTTGGCATTTGCTCAGGGCTGAGGAAACAGCCAATGGTGTCCCGAGGACCCGTAGATGGAACAAACGTCTCTCCATTTTTACATGCCAAGTTGCCCTTTTTTTCCATTTCTGACTTTCCTCTGCAACCCTGACGATTGAGTTACTTGTCATCTCACTAGGATTTATTTCCTGCCTCAGCACCATCCGAAAGAAAAATTGGAAATAGAGAGCAGAGAAAAAGAAACAAGTGAAAATAAACTTGGCAGGCAAGAAAAAGGTTAAGCAATGCAAATGTGCCCCCATGCCTTAGGATTATGGGCATTAGCCTAAACTATTGGAAATTCCCTAAGAAATTACTCTGGGCAAATTGTTTTTGCTGATTGCACTTCAGCTTCTTTAAGTCAAAGTTTGCCCTTATTCATACGGCATCAAATTAAAACTAGGTGTAAATGGCTTTATAACTTGTGATCACCAAATGTCTCCAGGGGTAGAAAAAAAAGATTGCCCTTAGCGGTACCAGTAGCAATTCTTTTAAAGGAATTAGAGAAGATCAGAGAAGATTTAATTGAAGCATGAGAAGCCACGAATATTGCAAATTGCTTAACAGATGATTCAAGAAAGAAAGATAAGGCACTCTAGCATCTAGCATCTGTGGCCACCACCCAACAATTTCTCCTTAAGAATACCTATAAAGTTTTCCCTGGCTTTGAAATAATGTCTCAAGTAAGTTCTGTTTCATCAAACTAAATGACAGATGCTTTTTTAAAAAGAAGGATCCTTGATCTGCTCAGCAAGACATGGTTGGATCATAAGGATACAGCATGACCTGCCTTGAATGTTTTTTATCCAAGTGATCCATTGTAAGCCGCCCTGAGTCTCCGGAGAACGGCGGCATATAAATCAATTTTTTTAAAAAAATCATTGTGTGCCTATTTTTCCCAGTCAGCAAATATGTATGGGTGAGAGCTACAATCCTTTCAGATCTCCTGCTTGCCATCATTAAGTTACAATGATTTATGAATAGCTGGCTCATTTCCTTAAGAGATTCTTGAAGATTCCCATTTGTCAAGATGACCTCTACCTGCCAATCACTATCCTGCCATTACTCTTTAAGTGAGATGTTGCCATGTGGATCCATACAGGGCAGCTTTATCCAGACAGAGCTTTTCTGATATTGTAGGAGGATCCCGGCTTCCCAGGCCTTGTGCCAGGTCCAGCCATGGCAAGCTCTAGAATGAATGGAGAAGTTGCCATTCATTCAATCTCATTAAGGGGTTGTGCCAAATTTATTTCTTCTTGTTTTTTTTTTCCTCTTGCTTGACTGCAGCCAGTGAGCAATATGAGTTCATGGCTCATATTTTGAACACAAACTTCCAAACACAGAATGAGCAGGAGAGATTGATGGCTGTATGAGAGTGCTGTCAAGGACTCCAACAGCAGCAGGAAATCTTCACGTCTTCAGTGTGGCCCATAGCTGTATGGATGCAGGCAGGATTTATTTCTAATTTGTAGGTGATTAAATAAGCTCATCTTCCCAAAGAAGATGTTCAGACCTGGACCCAAATGCTGAATGCTAGCTAAATCACCACTTCTTATTCGAACCAAAATTCATTCCTTTTTGTAAGGATACCCTATAAAACAAAAATTGTTACTTTGTTTGGCTCATCCTTACAAAATGCTGGTAGCTCACTATGAATGTCTTTCCCTCATTACAGACAGCCACATGGGCTGGAAATAAATTTTTCTTTCTATAATTGGTTTTGGTTTTGTCCTTGTTATTATAATCCAAAGCACATGATTTGTTTACTCAAGAATTTCAAAAGAATCCCCTGATATCAGAAAATTAGTGACAGAGCCCCTTCTACTCAGCTGATTAGAAATGTAAGCTATAAGAGACTTAAAGAAAAATAGATGGATGAACGGAACTCCAGAATTTAGAAGAGATCTGGAACTGAGGAACTAGAAAACTTAACAGCAGGAATATTTATTTGAAAAAAAATACTTCCCATTGCTAATGCCGGGAAATGAATACCACATTCTTACATCAAGAAGCACAATCAATAAACAAGATAAATTCTGCAGCGTTGGGGTGAGGTGAGGGGGAGGTCAGAAAGTGTCAGATTCACTACTCCTCATCTTCTAGATTGTGCTTGTACCACAAACAATATTGGCAAACCACAAAAGTACCTTGGCAACCTTAACAATATTTTTAAACATCTTCAGCTGTCAACCCTGGCTATTAGTCAGGCTAATAAAGGAAGTTGTAGCTCAAATACACTGCAGGGCACCATATTAGAGATGTTGGGAAAGATAGACATTCTGATTCTGTGGAAGGTGGATATTAAAATGTTGGCCTTTTCATCCTGGCAATAATGATGGTGGTGGTGAGGATGATGGTCATCACCACAGTGATTGTGATTTTAGTGCTGCCGAAGGATACTTCTGCATAGCTGCGCATTCTCAAGGAACCCTTAAGGCAATAAGAAGAGTCAAGATTTAAAACATCCAACGCAGCTATTAGAATGGATGCTAAAAACAATGTGCTTGTAAGTTTGAACACTTCAGTACAGCCACAGGCTTTCTTGCCCTCTACAGCAGTTTCACAATGCTTGAGTGTCCTCGTTGCTACTACAGCTAAGCTTGGCCAGCAGAAACTATGAATTCTTTGCTGCTTTTAATTTAATTTAATTTAATTTAATTAATTCAATTTATATGCCGCCCCTCTCCAAAGACTCAGGGCGGCAGGAAATCATTATAAAAAAAACATTTAAAAATTAAAAACATTAAAAGCATTAGAAACTCATTCTTTTGGTTTCAAAGAAAAACCAATAACTGCTTTGTTGGCAAAGCTGTCCTCTAGTCTCGCCTAAAGTATGGAGAGAGATACTTTGACGCATTGGCTTCAACAAGAAGGGAGAAAATTCCAGGAGATGGATTGTTGAGGGACAATCCATCTCCTGCCCCATAGCTCTAGCTCTAGAAGATCCCTGCCCCACAGCTCTAGCGGACATACCACTAAACTGGTTTCACAGCATTTTCTTGAGACCAGGAATTGGATTGACTGTGCTGCTGGAAATCTTGCCGTGACCATAGGGGTAATGAGGGCTCCGGGTCACAGTTGTTTTGGTGTCAAAGTGTTCTTGTTTTCATGTGTAATGAATCTGGATGATTTTGGCATCAGAGCCACAGGATTCCTTTGTGTAGTAATCCATATTAGGAAGAGAAAAGGTGATCAGATCATACATGACAGGGCATGTAGCCTACAATGTAATTCCTTTAATCAAATGTATCTTTTCCTGAGGGTCACACAACGGAACAAGCCCAAGTAAAGGTGCATCTCTCCTTGAAGGAGCTGTCAAAGCACTTTTTTGCCTTGGAATTCAAATCTCAGCACACACCTTAAGAGAATTTGACACTTGAGAAAATGTACCATCATAAGAAAAGCTCATACCAATGATTACTTATTCCATGATGATACTGAGAAACGTTCCTCTATGATGCTATTTCTATCCATTGTTCAATGCAAGTCTTTCCCTCCTTTGAGCAAATGTCCACTGTCTTGATTTCAACCACTTATAGTAAATAGTATGAAATGATTTGCATCGTGTCCTTCTCTTAGAAAAAAAAGAGTTGATCTCTTAATGTGTCAGGAAAGGAACTGTGTGTGTGTGTGTGTGTGTGTGTGTGTGTGTGTTAAATTAATTAAAGCCTAATTAATATTTGATAAATAATCTTGAATAGCTTTATAGCAAAAAAAACCCCAAACTTTTTTTGAGCTATATGTCATATCAACCATAATATTCATTCATTCATTTTGCTAGGCTTAAATCCTGCTCTAATCATTAATTGACCCTGAGCAACTTACATTCCTACCCTAAATAAACAAGGGGTCAAACTAACAAAAATAATCAATGCTCAAAATAATAGTACAATTTTCCAATGCTGAGAAACCCTATATTAATGTAGGTTTTACACAAGAGGAATCCCTTTCATATCTTCTCCCCCTTAAAACCTATGTTTCCAGTATAGTAATGGCTGCCTTCTGAAAGCTGTGTTCTGGTCAGGAACGCTGGCTGAGCTCATTATCAATTGGTCAGCTGCTGCCAAATTCCAATGGCCAAGCTGGATCTGATTAGGATATATGATCCTGTGGGATGGTATTGAAGCAGCTGCTGTAATGCTTAAGAGGCCAGAATGTCTCAATCAAGAAAGTTATCTTTATATTTCAAAGCAGGGATGATCATCCCAGAGGTAATATATAACCCTCTGAGCTGTAAAACCTTGGACAACCACATGATGGCAGTAGGTGGTTAGCTCTAATGGTCATCTGCATCTTCAGAAGTAACTAGGTAGCCCTTGGGACTCGAACCCAAGATGATAAAAATTTCGGGTTTAGGGTGCAATCCAGAGGTGGTATTCAGCAGGTTCTGACCAGTTCTGGTAGCAGAAATTTTGAGTAGTTCAGAGAACAGGTAAATACTATCTCTGACTGGCCTCACCCCCATATATTCTTTGCCTCCTGAGTCCCAGCTGATTGGGAGGAAATGGGTATTTTGCAGTAACCTTCCCCTGGAGTGAGTGGGAATGGAGATTTTACATTATCCTTGCCCTGCCACGTCCACCAAGCCACACCCACCAAACCATGCCATGCCCACCAAGCCATGCCCACAGAACCGGTAGTAAAAAAAATTGAATCTCACCACTGGTGCAATCCTATTTTTGAGACCAACTCAAAAATCAGCCACCTTGATTTCAATAGACCCAAGTTAGTATCTATAGAATTATAACTTTATTGGTATCTTTGCACAACACACAAATCACAAAGAATCCAACCACATTCAAGCTGAGCATGTTTTAAGCAGGCAGATAGTGTTATTTGCTTATAGTTCTTGTGAAACCTCCCCCCCCCCCCCAAAAGAGGGTTTTGGTGAAAAATCCATGCTTTAGAGCACTTTTACTACTGGAAAGTTGCCATTTTGATTTTTAGTTTGAGCCTGAAAGTATCCTTGGCTTGTTCTGCTTTTTCTCTCTCCACTGAGGCCATTGGGAAATTAAAAGTGTTGTCTCATTAAATTCATTGTGTTTTTCCTCAGGTGTGGTACATGGATGGCTATTACAAAGGCCGTCGTGTCCTTGAGTATCGTACCCTGAATGACTTCATCACAGGGCAGAATTTTGTCCAGCATTTGCTGCCTCACCCTTGGGCAGGCACTGGCCATGTGGTTTTCAACGGATCCCTCTACTACAACAAGTATCAGAGCAACATTGTGGTGAAGTACCATTTCCGTTCACGGAGCATTGTTGTACAACGCAGCCTCAACACGGCTGGCTACAACAACACATTCCCATATTCCTGGGGTGGTTTCTCTGACATCGACTTCATGGTGGATGAGAATGGACTCTGGGCAGTTTACACCACCAACCAAAATGCTGGCAACATTGTGGTGAGCAGGATGGACCCCATGACACTGGAGATACTCCGCAGCTGGGACACTGGCTACCCCAAGAGGAGCGCAGGAGAATCCTTCATGATTTGCGGGACCCTCTATGTGACAAATTCACACCTGGCTGGGGCAAAAATCTATTTTGCCTACTACACAAACACTTCTAGCTATGAGTACACAGATATTCCCTTCCACAATCAATATTCCCACATATCCATGTTGGACTACAATCCCCGGGAGAGGGTTCTCTACACCTGGAACAATGGCCACCAGGTCATCTACAACGTGACTCTCTTCCATGTTATCAAGACTTCAGGGGAATTATAATACCGTGATCAAAGAGACCTGAACAAGCTTGGTGGTCATTTTGTTCATTTTCTCTGTTCTCTTAGGGAGGTTGGGGGGTACTGCCACCAAATTTTGGTCTAGGAAAACTCGGTGGCCTGGGAAAACTCCATAATGCCGTTATTTCTATATAATAAATGAAATGAATTTCATCTATCTTTTCCTTTCTTTTTCTTTCTTTCTTTCTTTCTTTCTTTCTTTCTTTCTTTCTTTCTTTCTTTCTTTCTTTCTTCCTTTTCCTTTTCTTTCTTTTTCTTCTTTTCACCTTTTCTCTCTCCTGTGGTTGATGGTGCATGGATCTGATTTGGGGCTTCTTAGGGTGGGGAGGGCTTTATTTTATTTTATTTTTGGATTGATTTTATTTTACTTATTTACCAATGGCAAATAAAGACAGTCTCATTGAGATTGCAAGAGTTTGGGCCTTTCTTGGTTCAAATGAGTCACTTGCCTCAGAAAAATGTTTAGGCTTATATCTGGAATATGATGGTTGGCTTTTCATCAAGAAACTCTGCATCTTTACCAAGCAACAGCAGAATCAATTTTGTCTTTGAAGCCGGTTCTTCCTCTAAAACATTTCCCCATACTGCTGAAGTTGATGTTATTATCTACTAATTCTCATAGCAAATTGCTTGTCTTTCTCCAAAGAGAACATTTCAATAAAATTCTTCAGAGTGAGGTTCCTTTGCTTATCTTGGTTATGAGGAGACTGAAGGGTAGACACAAATATCCTTCTTTCATCATAGCAGTCTGCAGCCTCCTGACTTAGATTCAGGAGATTCAGAATCTAAGGAAAGATGTCATGGAGAAACTTCTCCTATTGAAGCTTTTTACATCAAGAAGTAGGGGCCAGTAGGAAGCTTTAGAGCAAGGGAGAGAGATGCCTTGGGGAAAAGCAACATCCGCTTTTTCCATCGTCTCATGGAAATAGAATTCCCAACTCGCATTTCTTATCAAAATACATTGAAATATGAAAGTTATGCATGAGCAACATTCAGAAATGCCTGGTTCAGAGGGAAAATAGCATTGAGGGGGGGAAATAGGCATTCAAATTTGGATGTAAGAAAGCACTTGTGAAACAGGACATGAATTCATTCATTTCCTCTTGTCACTGTTCAACAGTCCAAAAAGTATGCTATACCATGGCTTGTTTGATGACAAGCATATCAATCAACTGCAGGTGGGGAAGGAGAAAGGAATGGCTCAGAGAACAGGACAGAAAGCAAGATGTTGAAAAACAATGTATATGGGAAGGGAATATAATGTCTGTTTTGCCAGCAAATAATCCCAGGTTTAATCCCTGGCCTCTTCTATTCAATAACATTGAAGTACCACCTCAATAGTTGTCAATCAGAATAGGGCTCACCAAGGAGATATAAGAAATGCAGATTCGCCCTCCCTTTCTTCTCTCCAGTTCTTTTCCCCCCATGCTTTCATGTGTCAGCTGAAACAGAATCTCCAGGTGAGCTATGGACCAGCTTCAGAAGGAGAAGGATGTTTCTGCCTGCTCAGCTGATTCAAGAATAAACAGTGCTTAGCAAGGCTTAAAGGGGAAAAAAAGGCCTTATTAGTTGGGAGGCAGCTTTAAAAAAAAAATTTAGGAGGCACAGTGGAGTCCCTGAAGATGACATTCCTTCAGCATGCCTTCTTCCTTGAACTCACTGGATAAAACAAATTTCAGAAAAAGCCTAATCTGGGCTATCCATTACTTTGGTTACTACATGTTGCACAAGCCTTCCAAATGGATCGCTCCCTCCAGCATGAGTTGCAATCCATGTAGTTTAGCGACACTTGGCCGTCTACAGATTCCCCACAGCTTTTGGAAAAGGATTTTCTTGCAATGGAGCCCGGGAGTAAGTCAACGTGTCTGATCTACTATAAATGTAAATCAGAGTGTCTGACCTGGTATAAGATAGCTTCTCAGGAAGCAGGCAGGCTTACAGCAAATTATTTGTACCATGTTATCCAGAGACAAAGTCTGATGGGCAAAAAAAGTCTTAAAAGAATTCAGAATTGTAGGCAAACAAGCTTTGCCTGGCCACAAAACAAAGGGAATGGAAACTAATTCAGAAAGGTCAGATAGATGGATTTAGTGTCCCTTTCAGTTGCATGGAGCTCCACTCAAGGACACATCCCTCAGACCTTCCACTTTGTCCCAGCTAACAGTGAGATGACTCCTGATGATCAGTTTCATAATAAGGTAAAGGTAAAGGTTCCCTTCGCACATATGTGCTAATCGTTCCCGACTCTAGGGGGCAGTGCTCATCTCCGTTTCAAAGCCAAAGAGTCAGTGCTGTCCGAAGATGTCTCCGTGGTCATGTGGCCAGTATGATTAAATGCCAAAGGCGCACGGAACGCTGTTACCTTCCCACCAAAGGTGGTCCCTATTTTTCTACTTGCATTTTTATGTGCTTTCGAACTGCTAGGTTGGCAAAAGCTGGGACAAATAATGGGAGCTCACCCCGTTACGTGGCACTAGGGATTTGAACCCTAGTTCGAAAGTTTCATAATACAGGGGGAAAATTCCACCTATGGTGAAGCTTGCTATTATTCAATACTAGACTTTACACTTTGTAAGAAGAAAATGCTTCCAATGCATGTTCATTTTGGTCAAGGCAGCTAATGATTACGTTGCTTAGTTGCAAAGCTATGTTTTGTCATAGTTCCCAGTAAGGTTTCCCTTTGTCTAACAGAGGAGCTATTTCTAACTAAATTATAGAAATAAGGCTGTGTTATATTTACAAGAAATTCTTACAATTACCTAATTATATACCCTTCAGTTGAGTACCTGGTACCAGATGACTCATGTAAATTCTACTGTCTAGTAAACATAGAAATTAACCACAGGAAGAGTACCTGCTGCCAGCTGAAGCATGGAAATCCTATGAAATTCACCTGATGTACTACAATTACATACAGATCAGGCTAAGTATATATTTAACTAAGGAACTTTGCTCCGCCATTTTATTGATCCTTTTACTCTACAAATCTTTTCTGATTTCCACCCACAAATACATTCTCTCTCGTTTAAGGTAACATGGCTCAGTTATTCTAATTCTGCCTTATTTCTTTAATTGAATTAGAAATTGAGCAGATTTATTTGCAGTCAGCAGAGGCACAGAACAGCTAGAGAAATGACTGATGCAGGAAAACAAGTCTACTTTTTCAGAGATGAGAGCTGTAGATTCAGGAGACTTTTATCAGTTTGATTAATTTTGCTGGACAGACTAGCAGTCTTCTAATAAGCTCACTAGCAATGCTCTCGCACATACCTCAAAAAGTGAATATTGTTGCAGTCCAGGTAAACTGAATTCAGCCATATTTCCCTCTTTTCTTGGTGGGTTGCTCAAATAGCTCATCCATTGCTGTTCAGATGAATGGCAACTAATACTGTGGATTTTCTTTGAAAGGAAACGGCATAGCTGAGTTGCTACAAAAATGCTCTGCAAATAATTCCATTTTACGCATTCCCGAGGAACTTTGCAGGTTGGAAACAAATTAGGAATATGTAGATGTTCTTATAGGGGAAAATGTTTTTAATCACAAGAGTGAAAATACAGCACCATATTTGGACTGAACGTATTTCGGGGTTCGAAGGACTGAAGAACTTGCCATTCAGAAGAGTTTGCTGAATGATGCCTCCCACCATTCCTCACTTACCTGCACTAGAAACTGAAGTTTACTTACTGAAGTGGCTCTTTTCAATAATGTAATATTAATGATAGCTTTTAAAATACATCTAAAGGCAAAGAGAATCACATAATAGTAGAGCCGCTGTGGAAGCATATTCCAACATATCCAAGATGCATACAGCCTCCTTCAAAAAATCAAATTAAAAGAGAATCAGTGTCTAATAGAGTGGAAATATATATTTTTTTTACTTTAGATCATTTTTATCCTGCCTTTATTATTTTTATAAATAACACAAGATTGTGAACATACCTAATAGTCCTTTCACCTCAGTATTTTCCCCACAACAACCACCACCTGTGAATTGGGCTGGGAGAAAGTGACTATCCCAGAGAAACCCAGCCGACTTTCATGTCCAAGGTTCATAGTCCAAGGGACTAGAGCTCATGGTCTCCTGATTTCTAGCCTGGTGCCTTAACCACTAAGCTAAACTGCCTTTGATTTACATTATATGCACTGATAGTTCCTTGTGTTCATCACAAAGCAGCTCCCCTCCACTCTTTCAGGACCAGGCTGTGCTGTGCACAACTCTGATTGGCTGGCTCTTGTATTGATCATAAAGGAATGTTTTCCCTTTCAGGCCAATGGTCATACATGTACCAACTGATGAATAAACGGGAAACAAAAGTTTCCTTGAAACTGTGGAGGGTGAAAGTAACCTTCATCTCCTCTCCTATATTATTATTGAATAGGCAAAGTGGTGTAAATGTAGGAGATCTGCCTCTAGCTAATCTTATATGGACTAAAATACAGATTTCAAGCCTCAGCAGGTTGGCATAGGTGCTGCTCGTGACTTTGGTAAGACTTTTCCTTTCGAAAAAAGTCAGGAAGGAAATTATAGGACAGAGTGGGACAAATTAGTTTTCATGATGAATATCCTCCTCCATGTCAGCTAGTGCTAATTCTTTGAAATCTTCAACCAGATTAACCAGCTTGCAGTTTGTCTGCTGATAAGGAGGCCCTTGGCTTAACCAAAGGAACATTTCTCTCTCTCTCTCTCTCTCTCTCTCTCTCTCTCTCTCTCTCTCTCTCTCTCTCTCTCTCTCTCTCTCTCTCTCTCTCTCTCTCTCTCATCTATCTTTCATCTATCTATACAGACAGACAGACAGACAGAGAGAAGACAAAGAGAGTCAGAGATATTCAGGATGGGGGGAAACTAATTTCTTATACATACACACACAAAAATTTTTCTGTAGGCTTCCATTGTCTTCCAGTTCATTTCCAAATCCAAAGGAAGAGAAGCTACAAAAACCAATGAACCATTCAGAACAAAATATGTGCAATCTTCTATCCAAAGAAACCACTGTAGAACTAGCCCATATCATACAAATTATTACATTTTGAATATTACATCTCCATCTGAAGCAATCAACATCGTACAAAGATACAAAATAATTTTGATGAATTAATTGTAATGTTAATTTAATTTAATTAATTATCCTACTTTGGGCACATTATGCGAAGACCCAGCTGCCTGGAAGAGGCACTGAAGCATGAGAAAGTTGGAAGGAAAGAGGAAGACCATCATCAGCAAAGTAGACAAATTATGATAGTGGTAATAAGCACACTATTGGAGGACTTGAAAGAACAGATTAGGGATTGTATCATTTATCTCAGTTTAGGGATTATCTCAGATTAGGAATAGATGGAGAAAATCCATCACTGTGGTTGTTTAAAGTTGAAAACCACTTGATGGCATAATCAATCGATCAGTTGTAATATTAGAACTAAAAAAATGTGACACACTGGTTTTAGAACTGGGCACATTTCCCCCATTACTCTTGAATATCAAATTTATTTATTCATTTATTTAGTGTATGGCATATCATATGTGGACCGGCAATGTAAATTAATGTTTCAACTAGATTAATAGAACCCAATAAAATATAAATGTCAAAAAGATAGATGATCAAATATCAATGTCTAGGCCATCTAACCGTTAAAGTGCAGCATTGTTTAGATTTAAAAAATCAGTATACGCCCTCAGTATTTGCCCTCAGTTTACAACCGCTCACAATGTGATGTACAATTTCACATGGGACCCCAAGTCAGATTGAGGGGAGGATACTATGCCCCATTTATACAGAGAGTCCCGGCAGACTCCATGTGAGGTGTGAATCCTATTCAGGATTGTCCATTGCTGATGTGATAGTTCAAAATCTGACACCTTTTCTGGGGTCATTTATATGTCTCCCTATAACTGGGCATTCAGTGACCCATTTGTCTTTTATTTAGCTTTCTAATATAATTGTATATTGTAACAATCATATATAAATAATAACTATTGGTTTATTATTTTGTAAAGAGCATTTTTTAAATTCTTTTTTTAAGTCCTCAATGGAACTGCATCTACATGGAGGGACGTATGCAGTGGTGTACCCCAAGGCTCTGTTTTAGACCCAGTACTCTTCAACATCTTCATCAATGATTTGAATGAGGGGATAGATTGGGAACTCATTAAATTTGCAGACAACACCAAGTTGTCAGGAATAGCCAGCACTCTAGAAGATAGGCTTAAGATAACGAAGGTTCTTGACAGACTTGAACATTGGGCACTATCTTAATAAAATGAAATGCAATGGTGAAAAAAGTAAGGCTCTACATTTAGGCAAGAAAAATCAAATGCACAGGTACAGTATAGGTGGTACCTCACTCAACAGTAGTAACTGTGATGGATCTTGGAGTCCTAGTGGACAACCATTTAAATATGAGCCAGCAGTGTGCAGCAGCTGCCAAAAAAGCCAACACAGTTCTAGGCTGCATTAACAGAGGGATAGAATCAAGATCACATGAAGTGTTAATACCACTTTATAATGCCTTGGTAAGGCCACACTTGGAATACTGCATCCAGCTTTTGTCACCATGATGTAAAAAAGACTCTAGAAAGAGTGCAGAGAAGAGCAACAAAGATGATTAGGGGACTAGAGGCTAAAACATATAAAGAACAGTTGCTGGAATTGGTCATGTCTAGTTTAATGAAAAGAAGGACTGAGGTGACATGATAGCAATGTTCCGATAACTCAGGAGTTGCCACAAAGAAGAGGGAGTCAAGCTATTCTCCAAAGCACCTGAGGGGAGGACAAGAAGCAATGGGTGGAAACCAATCAAGGCGAGAAGCAACCTAGAACTAAGAAGAAATTTCCCAACAGTTAGAACAATTAACTAGTGGAACAACTTGCCTCCAGAAGTTGTGAATTCTCCAACACTGGAAGTTTTTAAGAAGAGATTGGACAACCATTTGTCTATTCTATTTCTATTTCTATATTTCTGTTTCTATTTCGTTCTGTTCTAGGTTGCTTCTCGCCTTGATTAGTTTCCACCCATTGCTTCTTGTCCTGCCCTCAGGTGCTTTGGAGAGTGGTTATGAAGGACCTAGGGGTGCTAATTCTTATTTAGCCACCAAAAAAATTACAAATAGAAGTATTGTAAATAATATGGATTCTCAAATTTCACATCAGGAAATCAGGAGCAATTCCACTTTGGACTGAGTAAGCTGCAAAATGGAAGTCAGTTAGAGGCAGAAGTCTCCATTCCATTAAAGAACTTGACTTGGGACAATTGAAGAAACTTTATCCCTCTTCAAATGCTGGAAATTTGGAAAGCAGATTAAGTGTATTGTATGAAAATGTCATTGTTGAATCTCACCCTCATCTTCTGATGGTTAGGACAAGATTTTATCAATGGTATCTAAATGTGAGAAGGAAAAAGAAATCCCTAGCAAGATCAAACAGGAAAAGAAAGAATTTTAAACCTCCTACCAGGAGAAATCTCAAGGAGCTGGAAGCCTTCAAGAAAAAAAAAACCACCTATATTGTGTAGAGGGTCATCACTCACACAATTATAACTCTAGCTGCTGGAACCATAAAGCTTTTGAATCTCACCTTGCAAAACCAGGTTGGTCTTTTCTTTCTTACAAAAGTTAAGTTTCCCAACTGGGCAAAACTTGTTCTACATGGTGACAAAACTACATCTTACATTTTTATTTAAGTTAAATTACATGTTACATTACTTTGAAAGGTCAACTGATTATTTGCCATTATTTTCAGATTCGTCTTGCTTGGAGACCTCCATGACAACTCAAATTAGCACCTTAGCAGAGGAGAACCAATTCTTAGCATCTCCTATTAGCATGCCAATGGTGAGACATGCCAGAAGTTGTAATGCTGTATCACAAGGGTGTCAAACTCAGATGTCTCACCGGCCGACAGGAGGTTGAAATCTCCCACAACCAAAAGGCTGGGGAGTTCCACTGCCAGTTTGGCCAAGACATCTAGTAGTGCGGGCAGGGCTGAGGCCACATAGCTGGGGGAGAGGTATGTGACCAACAGCCCTGACTGAACTACAGGGTCCCATTTCAAAAGGAGGGATTCACACCCACCTATCTGAGGAACAGTGACCTTGCTAGGACTAAGACTTTCCTTAATGACTACCATCACATCTCCGCCCCTCTCCTGGAGTTGCGGCTGGTGTGTATCCGGAAACCTGGGGGACATAAATCCAAGGGAGGGACACCACCCTCCGGCCCCAGCCAGGTCTCAATGATACAAGCCAGGTCCGCGTCCTCCTCATCAATAAGATCTCGCACAAGGAGGGCCTTGTTCACCATGGACCTGGCATTCAAGTTCACCAGCCAGAATCCAGGGCTCCTCACTCCATCACCACTGTGGGAGCAGGATGAGCTGAGGGGGCAGGAGAGTGCCACCATTTGAACAAAGTGGGGGCGCTCTCCAAGCCACCCCCTCTCACCTCCCCTGCCTCTCCCAACCATCACAGGGATTGGAAGACCCGCTCTCCACCGAGCCTCTTCATTCCCTCCCCCTCCCCCCTCCCCCCACAACTGTCCAACAGGCCCAATTGCTGAACTATAAGAGCTGCCCCCGGCTCATCCCTCACCACCCGCCTCCCGGGTCCCCTTAAAATTTGGTTAAAAGCCTTAATTAAAAAAACTCTCAGACTGCGTTTAGAGGCATGCCACCACTCGGGGTTCCAAAACCCATCCTTGAGGTAGGCCTTCGGTAGATCCGAAGGCCACGTCTGTGAGAGGGGGACATCTCGCAGAGCAAGGAGGGTTGCCAAAGTGTAAGTCAGAATAAACCTATGAGGTAGATGGAAGACAGTGTTAAGAAACCAGATGGTAAACAAGGGGAAAATACGACAACAGGCTAGGAGTAAACCAGAGCCTAAATGTCCACCATCTCTCACAGCGGTGGAAGAGTCAAAAAGCTGCAGCGAATGGGTCCTGCGGGATCAGCCACAACCACCGTCTCACGGCAGCTAGGCGGAGAACAACCACTAGCGGAGTCATGGAACAGTTCCTAGGAGCATGATGCAGCAGCAATCTACCGGCTCTTCAGCCTGTGGATCATCGACTCAGTTCAATACGCCAAGTCAAATGGAGGTAGTAATAGGGGGTAAAAGGATGAGATGTAAATACATCGCGATGAGAGGAAAACCAGGGATCAAATAGCAGATCAATGGGGAGGAAGATGGCAAGGGTCCCAACATGACTGAAGATGGCCAAACTGGGAGAGGCCAAACCGAGCCAGGCAGCAGTGCGGGGGGGCATCATAAATGGGGGGGAGAGACCCCAGGGAAGAGCAAGATGGAAAATGTCTACTTCCCCTCCGGCCAACTCCCAGCACCCCCACCCCCCAGGTCTTCTCCAGGTCCACTCACCCCAAAGTCATAGCCTGTCCTCTCTGGGCCATTACAATCCAGATCTTCCCGGCATCACGCCGTACAGGGGCTATGAGATGGAATCCCAGCGGGATAATCTGCTGGGCCATAGTCACATCAACTTCAGTATAGCACTGTCTGCCATTGACAAGGCCTCAGTGATGCCCACAACGTCGCTGTCAAAGTCCCAGCAAATCCTCCAGGGAGGCTGATGATCTCACAGCCGCCACAGCACCTGCAGCGCCCCCCCATCCCGGGTCGCTGAGTACAGATCCAGCAGCGTCTGGGTAGCAACGATCGGGCTGATGAAACTTAAACAGCCGTGGCACTATTACAGAGACTGACGTTGCCCTCCCAGTGGTGCCCAGCTGATGCAATCCTCTTGCTTGCCTTCCCAGGTTGTCTGAGAGCTGTACTCTGCTGGGGACAGCTCATTTGAACTGCCAGAGACTCAGCATATCGAGCTGGGGCCAAGAAATAGAAAAGCAGCCTCCCCAGCTTCCCATCGCTCATCTTTCATCCCCCAATCTTAGCCGACACTTTGGGGAGCCACCAACTTGTGCATGCGCAGTCTGCAGAAATAAATATTGTTATTTCCAGGGTGGCCCCGCGGGCCAGATCTAAGCACCCTACAGGTTGGATCCAGTCCCCAGGCCTTGAGTTTGACACCCCTGCATTATTGGGATCATTTTGTTCAGTCCTACAAACCAGTGGTGGGTTTCAAAAATTTTTACTACCGGTTCTGTGGGTGTGGCTTGGTGGGCATGGCATGACCTGGTGGGTGTGGCTTGGTGGACATGGCAGTGGAAGGTTACTGTAAATCCCCATTTCCTTCCCAATCCGGGAGAAGGTTACTGCAAAATCTCCATTTCCTCCCGATTAACTGGGAGGCAGAGAATAGATGGGGGCGGGGCCAGTCAGAATTTTTACTATTCAAAACTTCCACTTCTCCGAACTACTCAAATTTTCCACTACCGGTTTTCCAGAACTGGTTAGAACCTGCTGAAACCCACGTCTGCTACAAATCCTACTTTCCTTCAGTCAAATGCATCTGGCTGCCTAACACAAAGGCTGTGTTTCTGGATGAATTACAATAAAAATAATAAAAGCTATCAAAAGCAAACTAAGCAATGCCAATTATAAACAATTAATTGACAGTTGGAGACTTAAATTTATTGCATGGTACCAGATAGGAGATTTAATTATCTTCATCCACAAACCCAAGGAAAGAGCCAGGTTTTCACTGGTTTGCTGAAGGCTTGCCATATGTGTTCAACTACTCGGTAGCTCTCCTATGTTGTCTAATAGTACAAGCAAACTAATGTTAAAATTACAAATTTGTCTTTATTTTTTATTTATTTATTTATTAAATTTTATTTATATGCCGCCCTTCTCCGGAGACTCAGGGCGGCTTACAATGCGTTAAGCAATAGCCTTCATACTTTTGTATATTTTATACAAAGTCAGCTTATTGCCCCCACAAACTGGGTCCTCAATTTACCTACCTTAGAAAGGGTGGAAGGCTGAGTCAACCTTGAGCCTGGTGAGATTTGAATTTACAATAATTGCAGACAGCTGGAGTTAATTACAATGCATTAGTCTGCTGAGCTATCCAGGCTCCTAACTTTTTCTTCAAGTCAATTAGATCTACAATGAACCTAATGTCATCTGCTGTTTGCCTAGTGTTTATAATTTCTGCTTGACCATTCTTAATAAGAAACAATATCACTCACTATAATCTATGAGCTAACGCTGAGGGTAAGAACTTTCTATCAAGATTAACTGACAAAATAGGACAATTAGTGAGAGTGAGAAAGGGTGACATATAAATTTAATAAATAATTCAGATTTAAGAATGCAATATTGACGTTTGTTACACATCTGACCATAGTGCAATCTCTTTGAAATGTCTATTTCAAAACTGGCTCAGGTATTGAAAAATGGGTAATTCGGTGTTTCGGTACTGAATAATGAGGAATTTGTATAACAAATGCAGGTAGAAGCCTCACAATATTTTTTATTCCAATTCAGAAACATCAAGTGCCCTCATTTGTGAATGGGAAGCATACAAAGTATAGTATTTCAGGTAGGATCATTGCCTATGCATCATATAAAAATAAGATTAACAATAAAAGAGAAAATAAGTTGAAAGATGAACAGAAACATCCATAGGCACAGATGGTTAGATAAATTCCTATCTCCAGGTTTGTACAGAGAAATACAGAAAAAGATACCTGAATTAACTATGTAATATCTCAGCAGACAGAATTTATGTTAACATGCTGACAGCTGAGATACGGAGAGAATGGTGAAAGACCTGGTAAATTCTTGGCTAATTACTTAAAACAATAAAAAGATACGGCATTACTTCCAATTGTTAGAGGTGAAAGAGATGAAATGTACAAAACTTCAACAGATATAAGTTGTCATTTTTATAAATTTTATCCTGAATTATATATTAAACCAGAAAATGTACTGAGGTCTTTTTAAATAAAATTGATTTACCACATTTAGCAGATACACAAAAATAACTTTTATTTGCTCCACTATCCGAGGTAGAGATTAAAAGAGTAATTTTAAAAATGGCAAGTGGTAAAACACCAGGACTAGATGGGCTCCCTATCGAGTGGTATAAAACATTTATGGATCTTTTGGTGCCAAAACTTTGTCAAGTATACAAAGAAATATCTGACAAGGGAATTTTATCAGCTGCATTTAATCAGATTTACATTACAGTTTTACCCCAAAGAGGTTAAGATCGTGCTCAGTGTGCTAATTATCGTCCTATCTTGCTGATTAATGTTGATACAAAGATTTTAACAGGAGTTGGCAAACTAAGCTTTAACTATCACGTTACAATGTAGTCCTACTGCTTGTCACAACTATACAGTTCGCACCGCATGCAACTTCAGACTGACTGACATGCAATTTACCATAACATGCAAGCTGGTTCGACAACATAAAACCACTGATCAGGCTTGTGATGTTGTGGCAATGTCTACTTGCTGTAAACGTTTCTAAATATTTACTCTGGAATTCTATACTTACCTTGTCACAGATCAGTAACAAACAAGTTTGTGAACTGGCAGCAGTCCATTTGAATAACAACGATAATTTTTAAAGCATACTGTAAATTTTATATCAATGACCTTTACAGCAATCTTGTAAGGCAGGCCAGTGGCACTTTCTCCATATGGTAGAAAAGGAAAAGAAAACATTGAATTGTCAAAGTTGATCAGCCGAGCTCATAGTCGGTGAAGAGTTGAACCTCCTGGATCATAACTTACTCTCTCAACCAATATACAACATTGGCTTTATTAATTCAACTGGAGGGGGGGAGAAACCCCTTGGAGAGAAATAAAAGAGAATAACCAGCAGGACGCAGCCAAATGTGTGCTTTTTAAAATCCCATTTATATCAATGGAAGAGTTTTAAGTATGTGTTTAATTCTCACCCTGTAATCCTGGGCATTTTAAAAGTGGTTAATTTCAGATCAAGAAGGCCCATGAAAATTAAATAACCCCATGCCTGCTTTAAAAGAGCTTGGAGAAATAATTCACTCTGAATGAATTCTAGCAAGATGCACAACATAATCTCCTTATCAAATAATTTAAGTTAAAGTACATCATTAGCTAATCTCATGGTTTGGGGTTTGCTTTTTAAGAGACCATAGCTTCTATATTCTTCAGAGCAGGGAGTGTCAGAGACTGCGCTGACAAATCTTACATGCAACACTTAGGTGATATACACATATCCATATCAGTGTAAATAAACACAACCTGCATCATCAGTTTTATGAGACTAGCAACATCTTCCTTTATTGTTGGCTTCAGAGTCCGTGGGATCTTAAGTGAGATAATGTTCAAAAATTGCCACACGTCCCGTTTTACCAACTAGCATCTTTAATCGGAAAAACTGTCAGAAGACAGTTTTGTTTGAAGGCAACCTCTAAGAAGCTGCCTAGCCCAGGTCTAAGGGAAATGTATGATCATAATCAACTATCAGGCTGAGTAGGCAAAGATTACAAGATCTTTCTGTGCTATGTGCCTGTAAAAAAGTCTTTTCCCAAAAAAGTTTGATTTCTGGCTAATATAGAAGCAGTTTATCATTGCCCTCTGTGAATTTTTTTTTAAAATTTTTCCTAACCTAAAGCCTAATATTTCCTAGTCAACTTTCATCCAAGCATCAATTAGAATCTTTTGAAGATCCTGCCACTAAGCTAGGCATTCCATTCCATTCCATCTATCCACCCACCCACCCACCCACCCATTATTTATTTATTTATTTATTTATTTATTTATTTATTGCCATTCATTCATTCATTCATTCATCCATCAAATTTGTATGCCCCCACCCCCCATTCTTACCAAAGATGATTCTAGCTGGCAGACAACACTGTAAATATGCATGGCTGTGAAAGAATAGAATAGAATAGAATAGAATAGAATAGAATAGAATAGAATAGAATAGAATAGAATAGAATAGAATAGAATAGAATAGAATAGAATAGAATAGAATTCTTTATTGGCCAAGTGTGATTGGACACACAAGGAATTTGTCTTCGGTGCATAAGCTCCCAATGTACATAAAAGCTATAAGTGATAAACCATGATCATAAAAATACTTTCATCATAAATCATAAGATACAACACTTAGTGATAGTCATAGGATACTAAATAAGCAATCAACATAAATCATACTAGGAAACTAAATAAAGCAATGTAAATCGTAAAGATACAAGCAACAAAGTTATAGTCATAAGTAGAAAAGGAGATAGGTAATAGGAAAGATGAGAAGAAGAAAAAGAACACAGCCTTACTAAATAGTTTGACAGTGTTGTGGGAATTAGTTGTCTATCAGAGTGATGGCATGTGTCTAGTTGTTCTAGTGTGCAATGCCCTGTGGTGTTGTTTTGAGGGTAGAAGTTGAAACAATTTATGTCCAGGATGTGAGGGGTCTGTAGATATTTTCTCAGCCCTCTTTTTGACTCATGCAGCATATAGATCCTCAATGGAAGGCAGGTTGGTATCAGGCTGGTAGTTGTTTTTTCTGCAGTTCTAATTATCTGTTGAAGTCTGTGTTTGCCTTGTTTGGTTGCAGAGCCAAATCAGACAGTTACAGAGGTGCAGATGACAGACTCAATAATTCCTCTGTAGAACGGAATCAGGGTTATTTAGAATATGCATAACAAAAACTCTTGAATGATGGTTGGAGCGCCACTTAAGCATGTTATTACTTTCTTTTTCTCCCTCTCCTTCCAATTCTTGGCCTTGTTCTTCCAGTTAGTCCCAGATACAAAATTGCAACTGCTTTCTATTTCTCCTCCATTTTAGCTCCTGTCATTCAGTTGTTATTACCAGATAAAAGGGTTTCCATAGTGGCTCAGAAAAGCCAATCCCTTTAAAACAAAACAAAACAAAACAAACAAACAAACAAAAAAACAACTGCTAGATAATCTTCCCTGCACTTTGCAAAGCCTAGGGTTGGACCAAAAAACCTCTAGACCACAGCTCCTTTTGCACAGACCTCGCTTCCCTGCATCTTGATCATCCTCTTCTCTGTCTGCAGCCTGAGGCATGCTGGTCTGAGCTCTTATTATCCCTTCTCTATTATTACAGTCCTTGAGATCACTTTTTTTCCCTCCACCATACCCAACAGAACATCTCCCCCCCTTTTTTTTAATTCAAATCTTTATTGATTAAAAATTACAATACATTTCTGTCATTTCCGGTCTCATGATTTTGTTATACATATACAAGTGTACTTTCATAGTATTTACATTAATGCATTATTATTTACATGGAATTCACTCATAAATTTATTATTGTGTTTTTAAACATACCACCTGTAGGGTTTATGCTTTTATAAACTTTCATTTCTAATGGTACATTTATTTAACATCAAATTTCATCTTCTTTACCTTTTCTTTCCCACTGCTGATAAAATAGCTCATATCTATATACTATAATTCTAGTTTTTCCATATAAATTTAACCTCTCAATTTTCACTTCACGTTTTTTTTCAACCACTCGTACCACCTTTCCTAAATACTGTAATATTCAGTTTCCTCTCTGTCATTGATTTCTAACGTCAATTTATTCATCTCAGCACATTCGAGTATTTTCCTAATTACATGCGCTTTGGGTGGAATCTTTTTGTCCTTCCCAACAGAACATCTCCTATGCCTTTACCGGCCTTCGCTGCAAGAAGAATTATACTCTGGGAATTTGGGATTAACTGAACTTGTTTAAACTCAGCAACCCAAAAAAGCTCCTTCCTTAACTCACCCCTCTTCCTGGTGTGGACCTTGAATAATTTTCTTCCTTTGAGTGACAACTCTTTCCTGACAAGGGATGCTCTCCAGTGGTGGGCTGCAACCGGTTTAACACCTGAATCTGTTGTGCAGCATTCAAAATACAGCAATTTGAAGCTCAGCTGCTTACCTCCTAAAGTAGCTCTGGTAAGTAGAAAGCGGAGGTGTGGAAATCAGCTGTGCCGCATGAATCAGCTGAGCCAGAAAGAAGGAAATATAGGACAGGATAGGGAGGAGGCTGGTGGGCGGGGCCACCTGATCGTCAGAACTACTGGCTCACCCGAACCGGTCTGAGCCGGCAGCAGCCCAACAACGATGCTCTCCCTGTTTGCCCAGAAGCAGCTTGCATTAGGAGAATGGACCAAATCCATTCTGCTATGGTGCCAGTCATCTGCAACCATTGCTTTGTTTCTCAAGATATGGGATTCCCAGGTGAAGGGAAACGGTGAACTAGATTTCTCTAAATGAGTGCCAATAATTGATGGGCCTGCACTTAGCTCGGTCCAGCAGAACTCCTCTGGATAAGGAGGAGAGGAGAGATTGCCCACAGGTGTTCTGGGTGGCTGTTCCTCATGCAGAGACCACAGACTAGCAGTCATTCTGCAAATCTGAGTGCTGGAGATGAGGATAGTCATCAAGCTTTCAAACACAGTGGAGTCTTCAAGGAAAATGGTTTTGACCAACTCATTTTCTAATTATCTTTGAATTCGTAATTATTTTACCATTAAAAGGGTTTTTTTTTTCCAAATAACAAGTTTGAAAGACTGCCTGATAAGTAAAACTTCATCCCAAAATAAAAGAAAAGCTAACTAGCAGTTTAAAGAACAAATAGCAAAAAAAAAAAAACCTAAATAAGAATATAATTTAAGAAATTAATAAATAGATTGAGGAACCAGACAAATTTGGAATATTCAGACTTTTTAAAAATTGAGCGTACACAACAATATTTTCATGAAAACACAAATTGTTTAGTCTATCAGGAGAGAGATCATTGGCTGAAAGTTGAAGGTAAAACACATACACACACACACACACACACCACAATTGTCTCAAACAACATATCTTTATTTGTCATGCTGTAAATTTCACTTTTCTTTTTCCTGACTGGAATTTTAGTCCCCTCTAGTGGTTCATTCTGTGTTGACAAATGAGCCACGAGAGAGGACTAAGTTCAGTCAAGAAAAAAAGAAAAATGAAATTTACAATATGACAGATAAAGGCATGTTGCTTGAAACATTTGAAAGGATTTTGAAGAACCGGGAGAGCAGTGTGTATCTTATCTGACAACAATAACCTCTGGATCTGTAAACATAGTTTTTGATGATTATAAAATGAGAGATGCGACAGAAAACAATATGGAAAAATTTATGGACAGAGAGCATGAAGTGGGGAATACAAATCCTAGTTGATAGAGAAATATTGAAAAATAAAGAAATTGAGGATTTTAAGAAAAAGATGACTGACAGAATCAAAACACAAATGATAAATCAAGAGATGAAAAGGGAGTAGTCAAGGACTAATTTTTGAATTCTCTCTCAGATAAGTGGGTATATAAGATGGTTGTACTTCTTTGAAGATAAGGAATAAGATTGTGTTATAATGCATAGAGGTGCACAGTTATGTACCGCAAGGAATTATGCACATGTATACAGATCTTTAATTCTGAAGTAGGTTCAGGATAATTTGGTCCATGTATCTAAAGTGAAAAAGGTTGGGCAATCTGTCCTGATATAAATCAACCTCTTCTACAAAATCCCAATCCCAATCTATCATTCATACAGATCACTGTATAAATTACAGTATTCTCAGTATTGTGGTAAGATGAGTGGTAAGATCATGGCCAGTTTTGCAAGGTGGTATGGTTGGATCACTGGAATTCTGCCCAGCTATTTGAAGCCTAGAAAGGAGAAAAAATCACAACTTTGAGGAAACTGACAATTTCATCCTTGCAGGTACAACCTTTCCAGTGAGAATGGAGCACCATTTTTTAAAAAAAAAAAAAACTTTCTAGAATTGGGAACAGACCAAAACAGTTCATTTCCAGATTGATCTTGGATGGGCATCTTGGTTTCAAACTCTGAATCTGATTTGTTCTTGAAAAAAATATTTCTAATTCCAATTCTATTTTACCATTTCCATCTATTCAGTTTTATTCTCCCTCATTTGAGTATATCTGCACTTCAAAGAAAACACACACAGAGAGACAAATTTGAAGTCTGACAGGTGCCAAAAAGATTATAACGCTTGCTTCCCCTTGGGGCCATTTTATTTCCTAGAATATTATCTTAAATTCTTTTTTTATTACCATTATTCCTGGTACTCCATGTTTTGCAGGAATTGTTTCTCTCCAAACTTCTCTTCCCACTATCTGTGTTTCCCGCAAAATAAGGCTGGGTCTTATATTAATTTTTGCACCAAATTTTTGCTCCAAAAGACACATTAGGTCTTATTTTTGGGAAAATATGGGAAAATGCATCCGTCTGGCTGTTGATCTTAACTGGGGCTTATTTTTGGAGTAGGTTTTATATTACAAGCAACCTGAAAAATTATGCTAAGGCTTATTTTCCGGTTGAGTCTAATTTTCGGGGAAACGGGTATATTTTTTGCCCATACCAGCCTTGCAAAGAATCCATGGGTGCTATCATTGCATTCCCCATCTTTAACATGTGTCATGCTTGCAAGTTGAGTTACCACCCCATTTACAAAATGTATCTTCATTGATATGTATGAATGGAGGGGTGCATCTCTGTTTCTTTAATAACTTATTCTAGAATGTATTAACCAAGAGGTACTCTTGACAGCTGATGCCCTGATGAAGCTGTATGGAGAAGATAGGAGAGAAGAACAGAGAAAAGTAGATATGTTGTTGAGAAAGGGAAGTTTATTTTCCTTACAACCAGCTTTTATATCTACAGATTCATAACTGAGGATATGTTAGAAGAAGAAAATATTAAAAATGCTATAAATAATTGAATAAGATAAAATAGAATTTAGGAGAGGAGAGGGATTTACAGTGCAGCTCCTTAATGAAATCTATGCAGCCATTTTGAGACACCTGCTTGTCACTTCTCAGGTAAAACATAGATACACAAATGCTTCCTACAAAGCTACTTTTTCCTGCCAATAATAGCCCAGGAAAAATAACAGAGAACAAATCAACTTTCATGTTCTGAAACTGACAGGGTAGCAATTTGCAAATGGGAAAGAAGGCAATGCATCTTTGCCCTGAAGGATACCTTGATCTGACCATAATAGGATGGAAATGTTGGGTTTGACATGTTGATGGTTGAGACTGATCTGCTCTCTCTCAGTTGAAGAGACACTCTCGAAGAAGAGTAAGTATAAAAGAGAGGGGAAGGATCGGTTTATTATAGGTGCATATGTAACAATGCTAATGGATGAAAGGGGTTTCATTCACACTGGCTGCCAGACTGTCACCATCTTGCCACCCTGCCATCTGGCTTTCAGGGTAGCCTCTTGCTACAATAGCTCTTTGCAAGATAATTCAAATCAGCTCCAAAATTCTCCATGAAAGACAGAAATACACAGTTCAGCATATAATGTGTAGATGTTGGAGTTCCTGGATATCTCGAGACAAATGGGCTACAGGCTGAGCAACCATGGCCAGCAATGTTGACAGACTCTACTTACTGAGGAGCATATGTGGGCATGGAATGTTGACGACATACAGACAGGAGATATAAAGTATGTAAGCAGCATGTTTCCTATCTCTTATATATTTTAGATAAACAAGAAATTAACAGGCACAGGGAGGATTTTGGTGATTGTTGGTGGAGGGAAAGAGGGAGGGAGGGAGGAAGGAGATGTCAAGGTAGAGCGGGACCTCTATCATCAGTTTTCAGCAATTTTGATCAGACTGAGTTTTGAGAATGCACAAAAGGAAATCAAGACCAAAAATTTGGCTTCAAATTGCAAAGGTTGTTTAAGCTTTCCTCTTAAAGCTAGTTTTTATAAGGTCTTTTATTTGAGAGAAGCCACTTTTCATTTTGCAAATGTTTACCAGCTTCTAACTAAATCCAAATTAGGTTTCAACAATATGATTTCCAACTGCACTTGTGCTACTTCATATGCCACACAATCTCTCAGAATAAAGGAGCCAATTAATACTTTAATATTTATTTATTTTCTTCAACTTGATGGTTAGTTAAGATTGAACAGAAAATAAACTGGGTCTTTCTGTCAAAACTCTAGGTAAATTAGAAGAGATCAGCAAGTACCTCTGGTTCCCAAATGTTGTACACTTGCACTAACAAAATGACTCTCCTCCCCTTATTAAAAAAAAATTGTGAGAATTTTATCACTCTTAATTGTTCTTAAATGCCAGTCAGTAACAGGAGTTCCCTGGGCGGTATAAATTCCAACGAACAAGTTACTTTAAAAAACTATATTAAACTGTAAAACACGAAATAGAAAAAGAAAAAAGAACATTAAAATAATTAAAATTCTACAGTATAAAAATCTACATGGGGAACATTCTAACTGATGAGATAAAAATAAGGAGCAACAATAATAATGGCAATAAATGTGTCCTAAAAAGAATAGCAGCAAACAAAAAATTGCAAAACTTCAATATGCTTCTGGAAATGCCTGGGAGAATAAAAAAAATTCTTCACCTAAAACTCAACAGGCTGTAATGTAAGAAAGTTTGCCAGAAGTATAGTTTTGCAGGGAAGGACTAAGCCTTGGTTCCCTGGTGTCAGTGGTAGTAATTATTAGCAGTAGCAGCAGTTGGTCTGAAGTTGGATAGTACCTAAATCAAATCAAATCAACTCATCAGAACTCAGATTCTATGACACTCATTTTTGTCCAACCCCCACCCATTTACCAGTTGATTCAGTTCTGGAGGTCACTTATTAGACCTCCTTTTTCATCCTGTTAGATGAAAAAATAGTTGCTTCAGTCATACACACACTAGATCAGAGTATCAGGCAAAGCTTATTCTTCCAGACTTTTACAAGAAAAGGGGATTTGCTGTTTCCAGTTAGGGTTTCCCCACATCAGCCAGCAGCCATTCACCTGGATGGAAATACGGGCTTGTGTGTTTTAAAGGGTACAAATAGAAAGTCTAAAAAAAAAATTCTGAAAATCCAGGATTGCTACATTGTGCAACACAAACAAAAAACCATCTTTCTTTCTTTCTTTCTTTCTTTCTTTCTTTCTTTCTTTCTTTCTTTCTTCCTTCCTTCCTTCCTTCCTTCCTTCCTTCCTTCCTTCCTTCCTTCCTCCCTCCTTCCTTCCTTTCTTCCTTCCTTCCTTTCCTGTCTCAGTGCACCCCGGAATAGAAATAAATAAAGGAATAAAATGACATTCTGTTCAATGATTTTCTCCAAATTTGGCCCCTGAGAGGGAATCTCAAGTTTTCCTGATGCTATATGTCTGGAAGCCTATGTTATTCCTTCCCTATTGAGTGATTGTATGTCTAGTTCCATCCTTGCCAATTTTATAGACTTTTATTTTAGTATTTGTTTTGCCTCCAAGGGCAAAAGGGCCCTTGATGATGTGATATCAAGCCAAAAGACTAAGCCCAATGTTCATCTCTCTCTCTTTTTTTTATGCATAAAGGAAACAAAAAATTGGCATATTAAGTCCACTGCAGACTTTACACTGGTATGTGTATAAGTTTACACTGGTGTGTGTTTGCACTGAGGATGTTACCTAGTTTTGGCAATGAAATATCTGTAAGAAAAGAACCAACCTAGGAGAACACCTAGGACCCCCTCATTCCAACCCTGATCTACAGATATTCACCTTTATTGGTTACACAGGTATTTCTGCTCTTGGTTTTAACCAAAAATGTAAAATCACATTGTTCAACCTCAGTACATTATGGGAACTTCCCAAAGGAAGCCGTGTGTGTGTGTGTGTGTGTGTGTGTGTGTGTGTGTGTGTGTGTGTGCATATACTGTGCAGTAAGGATGGTAGGTTGCCTTCCCTTGCAAGAATTCCAGTAGCTCTAATTTTAGGAATTGAAGATCTTGGCCTCTCTGTTCATCTGGCTTCAGAGGGATGGATCATGGCAGGATCAGCAGGTTTTATGGACCACAGAGCAACCTTAGGTCTGAATAATAATAGCCGTCTCAGGGATTTTCTCTCTGAAATGCTCTGGAATGTTTTTTTTCTGAGAGCAGATGCTTAAGTTCTCTTGGTTACTCTCACCCAACTCTCCGAGATAATTTAAGAACAAAACTACTAAGAGGAGGGTGATTTAGATATACTAGAATCTTTATTGCCCAAGAATTAATCCCTAAGGCTGTCCCATTGAGCCAGGCTTTTACTGTAATAGATCAAGCTGATCAACAGTCCATAGGAAGGGGAGGGTGGCTGAGGTACTTTCTCCTTGGCTTTTCAAAAAGTGATAACATTTACCAAGGAAACACCCATTTAATCTGGAAAGATTGTTAAAGCTTTTTTTAAGTAGAAGTAGGCCACTTGTTTTCACACATCACAACCTTTTAGTGCCTCTCAACAAAGCTCTCCCGTGATCCTTTATTGCCAGTGTCCTGCACAATAGTAAAGATCCTTTTATAATATGTACTCAGAAATAAATTCAACCCAGAAAGGCTCCTTGAAGCATCTGCCTTGCGGGGTCCTATCCTTATCCTTTTCATTTGTTGGATTTACATAACTACTACCTGTAATCTCAAAGGTGCTTTTTCAAAAAGCAACTCAACTTTGTTTTTCCTTGAAGACATTTCACTTCTCATCCAAGAAATTTCTTCAGTTCTGATTTTTTGGTTGAGAAGCAAAATGTCTTCAAGGAAAAACAAAGTCCAGTTGCCTTTTGAAAAAGCACCTTGGGGACAACCACGACATGGATGATTGAGAATTTCCAAAGATACTACCAGAGGTGGGTTTCAGCAGGTTCTGACCAGTTCTGGAGAACTGGTAGTGGAAATTTTGAGTGGTTCGGAGAACCAGTAAATATCACCTCTGACTGGCCTTGCCCCTATCTATTCTCTGCCTCCTGAGTCCCAGCTGATCGGGAGAAAATGGGGATTTTCGACGAGAGTGGCGACGAGAGTGGCGGGAGGTGGCCAGCGGCGCCTAGGGGGGTGATCGCAGACCATCGGCAACCCTTTCCTTCCCCCCCACCATTGGCCCGCAGAAGATCTGGCCCTCTCGCTGGGAAATATCTGGCTCTCTCGCTGGGGATCGCAGGTTGGCGGCAACCTCCCCCCCCCCACTTGGCCCGTGGAATATCTGGCCCTCCCGTCGGGGAATATCTGGCCCCCCTTGCCGGGGACTATCTGGCTCTCTCGCCTGTAGCACCATCGATCCGCTTTCTTCCTGGAGTAGCTTGGAACTTGGCCCTAGTACCATCGCGCACGCTGGCGTTATCGCAGAACAGGCCTGCCTACGGGAGGACTGATGGAGCTGGCTCCACCTTTGTTCATCCCTGATGGGGGAGTCTTATCCTCACAGGACAAATATGCCAGGCCCCTGTGAGAGAGTGGCCTGGACTTTCCAACTTCCTGTCTGTATGGCGGACCTCCGTGAGAGGGCGGTCCGGATACCCCCGCAGTGACTTTGAACTTATAGACTCCTCCCGCTACCGTGAGAGGGTAGCGGTGATTTCTCCTGTCTGTTCTTCGATACTTTTTATGTACCAGCACAGACTCTAGCCATGCCTTTCTTCTGTCCATCTTCGTTGTGTGTTTCGGATGTTTTCGAGGTCCAGCCTTCTTGCCTTGCGAGACTCCCCCCTCTCGCAGGTTTGGCCCTCTACATTATCGAGGGCCCACCTTAATGACGGGTTTTGGGACCCCGAGAGGTGGCATGCCAAAAAACGGGGACTGAGGGGTTTCTTAAACTTGTGTTTTACTAAATTTTTAAGGGGTTCAGGGGTGGGGGTGGGAGTGGGTTTGGGGGAGAACTCACAGGGGGGAAGGTTAGACCCAGCTGTTCATGGGGCCGCGGGGGGTCAAGATTCTGGAGGCAAGAGGGCTTCTGCTAAGCCCTCTGTCGAGGGTTGTGCGATTAAGATACTGTGTGGGAGGGGCAGATATGGCGTGGGTAGGGGACCATATCATGTGGCGGGGGCTCGCACTCGCTGTCTTCGAGCGATTGCGTGCCCCGGTCCCCCGAGCCATTCCCGTTCCCCTGGTTGTCTAGAGTCTCAGGACCCGAAGCTCCGGCTGTTGTTATGCAACGCAAGGTCCGTTGTCAATAAGGCCCCCCTCATATGTGAGCTCCTTCAAGAGGGGGGGGCGGACCTTGCCGGGATTACCGAGACCTGGTTGGGCCACGAGGGGGGGGTTCCCCTCGTGGAGATGTGCCCACCAGGTTTCCTTGCATTCCATCAGCCGAGAGCTCAGGGCAGGGGTGGGGGAGTAGCGGTCATTATCAAGGAAGGTCTGGATCCGAGGGAGACCACTGTACCTCAGATAGCCGGGTGTGAGTCCATCTTTGTGAGGTGGGGTCGTGGTGGGCAGATGGGTTTGTTAGTCACGTACCTGGCTCCCTGCCACGTGGCAACGACCCTGCCCGAGCTTCTCAATGTTGTAGCCGAGGTGGCGGTTGATACCCCCAGGCTTATGGTCATGGGGGATTTCAACCTGCCATCTATCGGTGAAACATCTGAGATAGCCCGGGAGTTCATGGCTTCCATGACGGCCATGGACCTGACCCAGGTAATTCAGGGCCCGACTCATATCGGTGGACACACCCTGGATCTTGTTTTTGTCTCTGGTCAGTGGTTGAGTGGTCTTGATATTGGGGATATAGGTATGGAACCCTTGTCATGGACTGACCACTCGCTCCTTCGACTCGACTTTCTGACCGCTGCACCTCACCGCAGGGAGGCGGAACCGACCAGGTGGTTCCGCCCCAGGCGCCTGATGGATCCTGATAGGTTCCAGACGGAGCTTGGGCCATTTCCTGAGACACGGACACGCGATTCGGCTGAGGACCTGGTGGCGGCCTGGGATAGGGCGGCCAGTGGGGCCTTGGACCGCATCGTGCCTTTGCGGCCTCTGACCCGGCGTCGAACTCACTTATCTCCTTGGTTTACCGAGGAGCTGAGGGAGATGAAACGCCGGAGAAGACGCCTAGAGAGCGGTTGGAGGGCCAGTCGCTCTGAATCTGACTTGACACTAGTAAGAGCTCATATTAAGACTTACTTAGTGGCGATAAAAGCGGCGAAATCCAACTATTTTGCCACTCTTATCGCGTCATCAGATAATCGCCCAGCCGCCCTGTTTAGGGTGACCCGCTCCCTCCTTCATCTGGGAGCGCGGGAGGATCCCTTACAGGGTCGTGCTGAGGACTTTGTTCAATATCTGGATGATAAAATAACTCAGATTCGGGATGATCTGGCCGCTGACTGGGTTGGTTCAGGCGGGGTGACTGAGGCAGGTCTTGAGAGTGTTATCTGGGCTGAGTTCGATCCTGTGGCTCCCGAGGACGTGGACAGGACTCTGGGGAGACTGAACGCAACCACATGTTTATTGGACCCGTGTCCCTCCTGGTTGGTGCTGGCCTCCCGGGAGGTTACACGAGGCTGGCTCCAGGAGATTATAAATGCTTCTTTGAGTGAGGGTGCCCTACCGCCTGCCTTGAAGGAGGCGGTGGTGAGGCCCCTCCTCAAGAAGCCCTCCTTGGACCCAGCTATTTTGGCTAATTACCGTCCAGTCTCCAACCTTCCCTTTTTGGCGAAGGTTGTTGAGAGTGTGGTTGCGTGGCAGCTCCCTCGGTACCTGGATGAAGCTGTCTATTTAGACCCGCTCCAGTCCGGCTTCAGGTCTGGATACAGCACCGAAACGGCATTGGTCGCGTTGGTGGATGATCTCTGGAGGGCCCGGGGTAGGGGGTACTCCTCTATCCTGGTGCTGTTAGACCTCTCAGCGGCTTTTGATACCATCGACCATGGTATCATGTTGCGCCGGTTGGAGGGACTGGGGGTGGGGGGCACCGTTTTACGGTGGTTCTCCTCCTACCTCTCTGACCGGTCGCAATCAGTGTTGACAGGGGGGCAGCGGTCGACCCCGAGGCGCCTAGTGTGTGGGGTGCCGCAAGGGTCGGTCCTCTCGCCCCTCCTGTTCAACATTTATGTGAAGCCGCTGGGTGAGATCATCCGTGGTTTTGGGGTGGAGTTCCATCAGTACGCTGATGATACTCAGCTGTACATCTCCACCCCAGACCACCCCAACGATGCCGTGGAAGTGATGTCCCAGTGCCTTGAAGCCGTGCGGGTCTGGATGGGGAGAAACAGGCTTCGTCTCAACCCCTCCAAGACCGAGTGGCTGTGGCTGCCGGCGTCCCGATATAGCCAGCTGACCATCGCTGGTTATTGGGGGCGAATCATTGGCCCCCACGGAAAGGGTGCGCAACTTGGGCGTCCTCCTGGACCCACGGCTGTCCTTGGAGGATCATACGACAGCTGTGGCCAGGGGGGCTTTCTATCAGGTTCGCCTGATACGCCAGCTGCGGCCCTTTCTAGATCGGGACTCCCTGCGCACAGTCACTCAGGCACTCGTCACCTCTCGCCTGGATTACTGCAATGCTCTCTACATGGGGCTCCCCTTGGGGTGCACCCGGAGGTTCCAACTGGTACAGAATGCGGCCGCGCGGGGAATTATGGGAGCATCGGGGCGCTCCCACGTTACACCTCTCCTGCGCGAGCTGCATTGGTTGCCGGTGGAGTTCCGGGTGCGTTTCAAGGTGTTGGTAATGACCTTTAAAGCGCTCCATGGCTTAGGACCCGGGTACTTACGGGACCGCCTTCTGCCGCCAATTGCCTCCCACCGGCCGGTTCGCTCCCACAGAGTGGGCCTCCTCAGGGTGCCGTCAGCCAGACAATGCCGGCTGGCGACCCCCAGGGGGAGAGCCTTCTCTGTGGCAGCCCCCACCCTCTGGAATGATCTTCCTCCAGAATTGAGAATTATCTCCGACCTCCGGACATTTCGTCGGGCCCTGAAGACGCATCTTTTTCAACTTGCCGGTTTAGCCTGATCCCTGCCGCATTTTTTAGAATTTTTAAAATTTTAAAATTTTTAATGTTTGTAGCGTCGTCGCATTTTAATATTTATTTGGTTTTAATTCTCAGCCTAATGTATATGTGTTTTAAGTTTTACTTTTATGTATTGAATTTTTATTTTGGCTGTTCACCGCCCTGAGTCCGTAAGGAGAAGGGCGGTATATAAATCTAATAAATAATAATAATAATAATAATTTTGCAGTATCCTTCCCGTGGAGTGGGGAGGGAATGGATATTTTACAGTATCCTTCCCCTGCCATATGCACCAAGCCATGCCCTCCAAGCCATGCCACACCCACCAAACCAAACCACACCCACCAAGCCACACCCACAGAACCAGTAGTAAAAAAATTTGAAACCCACCATTGGATACTACCTGTAATGTACTTTGATGCAGTGAGTAATACTGAGTTATTATTGTTTGTTCACGAAACAATGATTTATAATATAAGGCCTTGTATGAAAACAATTTTGTCAAACCACCTGTAGGCAAACTATGGCTGAGAGCAACATTTGAGTCTAAGTATTATTTCTTAATTACAGCATATTTTGCTTTTCTTTGTGTGCATATTAATTTCAGTTTTCTCTTTATTATTTTCCCCTTTGCTCCTTTTCCTTGTGAGAACTGTTTTAAAATGTATAATATAAAAATAAAACGAATGACAGGAAACTGCTAATTAACTCAACCTGTCTTCAGCCCCAATAAATAGAAGCTATGAAAGAAAGAATTATTTCCTATTATTCCTATTACTTTTAGTTCCTGTGACACTCTGAACGGAAACAATAATTGTCAGAAGCATCCTTTTAAAATCCTAGAGTGTTTGCTATCTCTAGTTGCTAGGTTAATAATAACAATCGAGCGAGCATATGTCACACACAGAGAGAAACATACACTCTAACACACATTCTGTCTCGGCTCTCCCAATCCCCACTGGAAAAGCATTTGGAGGCAGCACAGAAAATCCTCAGCTGTAGTAATGAAGCAAGTAATAAAGTTCTCAATTAAGAGCGGGTGAATAAAATATGGCAATGAGCGAAAAAGGGCACCAGAAGATAGCTTTGGGTGTGGTAGTTGATATAATTAGGAATCCATAGTTTATTTAAATAGTAGTTTTTAGTCCTTGTGATTGCAAGGATATAATTATCGGTTGACAAGTGGTGCCTTGGGAAATCTCAGAAGCTGGAGAGTTTCATAAATAAAAATCCCAAGGGCTGGGAGAAGCATGAGCACACTTTTATTTAGATAATTAATAGAGAATCCAAATCAATCCAAATCTTATATTTGGCCATATAGACCAAAATTCAATATAAAATATGAAACAACCAAACAGACAATTAAATGAAAAGATTAAAAGGTAAAATAATGTGGAAACAATCCATCAGATCTTAATTATACCCAAAGCTTATTGAATGCATTTTGTCTTGGCCCAGAACGATGTCTTGGCAACATTGTTCTGAATGTATGTTATTATAAAAATCCCAGGAATAATTTCTAATTAGTTTGATAAGAGGCATCCTTAGCTGCAGATGTCCATCTCACTACCCACTCCCCTACCTCCATCCCTGTTAAAGTATGTATACCATGGATCTATTGTGGGGGAAATGCCCACTTGAAATAAGGTACTAAATCATTTGATGGTAGGTGCAATAAAATCTCTTTTACTGCCACATGTACAGTGATCGCTGGGCTCCTGGCCAAAGCAATGCCAAAGAGCCCCACATTAACCAAGGCTATGAGTTATATATTCCAAGAATTATTACACAGAATTGGTTTAAAAAGCGATGTAAATCATATTGTGACCTTCACACCCAGAATGTAACTGCAATGGTATGGGATAATGACCTTGGGGGGACAGGAGGAAGAGCCACAGTCTAGACAACTGTTGTAGAAAATATTTCTTGGCCTACAGAAGGAATGAGAGTAGAGAAAGTGTCTCAGAAGGGACCCTCCCTTGTTTTCTGGAAAGGAAAAGTAAAGTTGGGGAGAAATGCTTTCAGACGTGCAAGGCAGTGGTGGATTGCTGCCGGTTCTGTCCGGTTCTATAGAACCGGTAGTAAAAGTGGTGGGAGGCTCCTCCTGTGAACCGATAGTAAAGGTAAGTAGAACCCGCCCCTGGTGCAAGGTATGTTACTGTAACCATACAATAAAAGTAGTGTCAGTACGCATGGTTTATGCTTCTTGTTTGCATTACCTCAAAGGGTTGATAGTCACATCTGATAATATTATGACACACCCTTATTTTGGTCTGCCCAATGCCTCTAAATTCCATATTACTAAAAGAACTCCAAATATGCCCCTTTCTATTGATGCTAGCATCTTCTAATGTCCTTGTAATGGACATTAGGCAGTGTCTCTTTTAACACCAGGGGAAAAAGCAGCAATCTGGTTTTTGTTATCTGTCTTTTCCTTCCAAAGCCAGGTAGTCACAATTCATCGGCTCTGCCTAATATACATTTCAGAATCATAAAGAAAAAGCCTATTGCAGGTAGTCCTCAACCTATGACCACCATTGAGTCCAAAACTTAGGTTGCTAAGTGAGAAATTCCTTAAGTCAGTTTTGTCCCCTGTTACGACCTTTCTTGCCACATTTGTTACGTGAATCGCTGCAGTTGTTAAATGAGCAACATGGCTGTTAGGTGAATTTGGTTTCCCCATTGACTTTTCTTGTCAGATGGTCAGAAAAGGGGATCACGTGACTCTGGGACAGTGCAACCGTCATAAATGTGAGGCAGATGTCAAGCAACTTTTTTCAGTGCCGTTGTAACTAAGCAAACGGTTGTAAGTTGAGGACTATCTGTATTTGTCCCTTCAAAGATACTACTTCTCCTTCTGAGATAGTAACTCTCAAAATATAGGCCAATCCCATGCTCAGGGGACATATCCAAGTGGGCAAAGACTTAACTAAATCAAAAGTTCCTCTGTTCCCAAAGACTTGTCTGAAATGAAGGCTCGTCTCTCTTTCCCCCACAATAACACTCAAGTACCACACACCCACACAGACACCCACACATAATTTTCTCTGGGCATGCTTCATTGTTATCTTTGTCAATTAAACTCTAGGGGAGACTGGTTCTTCTGCGTCTGATATGATTGGATACATGATTCCAATTTCAGAGAACTTGACATCAGAGGGACATTTTCTCTCCCCCCAAACCTTTTTTTTTCTCCCCAGGATGACTTTCTGCTTTAAAATGCCATTTCTAAAAATGAGAGACATAGAAATACAAGAAACCAATGTACTATCCTTTGAGAAAGTTATATTCTTATCTACATATTCAGCCAGATTTTTTTTCTGGTGGATGCCGCCCGGTTCCAAGTTTAATTGTAAATCTGTCTGCTTTGGTTAACTCAAAGTTGGGACAGTCTAACCCAGAGGTGTGGCTATTGAGAGTAAACTGCATGATGGATACATTAAAGATGTTGGTTGGCAGCTGCTCTCACTATTTTACTTTTTACTACTAGGGGAAGTGAATGTTGGTCTGGCCAGGATGAGGACTAATGTAAGCTGGGGAAAGAGTACCATGCTTTTTCTCAACCCATCTGCAAAATGCATGCTCTCAGAAACATTAAATAATTACTTATTAATATCGACATACACAAGGGAGGAGGGATACCTTTAGTGAAACAAATTGCCTGGAGGCAATCAAGCAGACAGTGATCTTAATCTACAATGGGCTCTTTGTGTTTAAAGGTAAAGTTTCCTTCCAATCAAGGTCGGCTTGAAAGCCAATTTGGTGTAGGGTTTAAGGCACTTCTGCTTTAGAAACCAGAAGAATGTGAATTCTAGTCCTCTCTTGTGCATGAAAGCTAGCTGGATGACCTTGACTCAGTCATTTAACCCAGCAGGAATAGCCCCGTGGGTCATACAGATAAAGGTGGGATATAAATCTAATAATTAAACAAATAAACTCAGGTGAGTACATGCTGTATCTATCTAGTTTTCTAGAATGTGGTTTGCTGCTGCTTTCATCTTGCCTGCATAGGAATTTGCTAGTATCTCCCATCCAAGCATCAACCAGAATTGAGCCTGAATTCTCTGGGAAAGTACAGAGTCAGGAGGCGTTCAGCACTGGAAATGAGGAGTGGGACTCCATACAGAGGAGGAAAACTTCACACTGATCAGATGCATTAATTGATCAATCAGAAATTCATCAGATTCATTAATGATCAATCAGAAATTCTTATCTAGATCCAGCTTTTGTATGCTACGTTTCATCCAAGCCTTCATCGAGATCCAGGACATGAGTAGGGACATATCCACCAAGATGACCAAAATCGTCTCCATATCCGGGTCTTACAGAAGGTTCTTCTCATTATAAATTCATTATGCTTGTATGACTAATCCTTTGCTTTAATATGTTCCATATTCTGGCATGATCTACAAGGTTCTTCCTGGAAACCACAAAGGAAAGTTTTTTTCTCATATTTTTCTAATATCTCTATTGTCCATCAATTAATAGATCTACCTTCTTTTGAAATCTGCTGTTCATTTAGCATTTCTCTCTAAATGTACGGCTCTGTTCTTCTTTGCAAGATTTTAAGCAAAACTTAAGGAAAGAAAATTTAGTGCAACAGTTGGGTAATTTGCTTAGTCTCTTGCTTCTTCATTATAAATATATGCATTTTTTTTCTCAATCTCAATCTCAATCTTTTTATCTTGTTCCATATTTGTTTGGCACACAGCTCTAAACACTTTAACAGCTTCTTCCTGGAGATTTAAATAATAAATATGTCTTCTGTGCTGGGTTCTTTCCAATTTGACAGCTAGCCTATTGCCTGTCATATCTCATGTCTAGTGGAGTGGAGTTTTGAATATGCTGTCTCCCTACAAATGTTTTTATCTTTCTATAATTCCATTTGTCAAAAAATTTCAATTCATTCTTCCCATCTTCCCTTAAGCTCATTTGGCTCTGTCAAAACTCTTCTGTGATTACTCTTAATATTCCTGCCTAAACTGTATATTTTTCCAAGTGGTTTCTCTTAACTTTCTTTTTAAAATATCTCATTTTCCTTTTCTTTCTTATTCTTTTATTTGCTGATATCTTGACTCCCTCTCCTTTCTTAGCACTAGACATTTCTCTGTTTATGTGTCCTACTTGTCCAAGACTTCCATTTGCCATCTTTCCCAGGTTAACACAATAGCTTGTTCTGAAAGCCACTTGATTGCAATTAAATATGATATGGCTACCAACAATTTTGGACAGCAATTTTAGGCTGTTTCAAGAGAAATATACTTTCTAAATCACAGAAGTAATTTTTTATTTTATTTTATTCATGCCTTTAGGTCTATTTTAAATTTACTGTCTGCCTAGACCAATCCCTGCTGTTTCTTGGCAAGATTTTGTAAGTGTTTTGTCATTGTCTTCCTCCTAAGGCTGAGAGAAAATGACTGGCCCAAGGATGCCAAACTTGCTTTGTGCCCTGAGGCGGCGGGGTGGGGGGGATTAGAATTTATGATTTCCCGGTTTGTAACTTGATACTTTATCCATTACATCAAATGGTCTCTCACAGAAGTAATAATTCAATGTTAATCTGAGTTGGTCAGATCCTATTTTGAATATTTGCCCAGGTGGTACATTTTTGAAAGGTTGAGATCAGATGGAAGAGGTCCTGCAAGGAGCAGTAAGGATTATCAGTAGACTAGAAATCAAGGGCTGGGTGGAAAGATTGAGACCTGGGTAAAACAATAAGAAAAATGGAGGGAATTAGCTGGAGCACCACATACAGAGAATCCCACCCTAATAGTTATTTTAATTTATCTATTGTTAGAATTATAATGCACATGTTATGCAGGAGCTCAAGGCAATACAAAATTCTTACTATGAAAGTGTGGGCTGGGATGAATATTTTAAATAATCAAATGTGTACATATTTTTTTTCAGTATAGCAGAAAAGTTAGATAATTAAAATACAATATCAGGACTTGTTTCAGAGCTCCAGATTCCCCACATGCTCTCCATGGTCAGGCTATTGAGTTCAGTGGATTTTTAAAAATGCAGAACAAAATAAGATACAGTGAAAAGAAAATGGCGGAGGATGGACTGAACTACTTGGAATCATTAAAAGGCTGTAAGAGGCGAGGCACAGGGCATGTTTAGCCTTGAGATGTGATGATTGACAGAATGAAGAGAATACAACTTTAGTCTTCAGAGACCTGAAAGGGTGACCAATCGAAGACGCACAAAACGTCTGCTCTATCATTCCAAGCTGCAAAGCATGGAATGATGGGTTTAAGTTACATGGAGACAGATTCTAATTGAATATTAGATTTATCTTCCAAATAGTAAGAACAGTGTGACAGTGGAACCAATTATATAGAAAAAAGGTGACTCCCCTTCATTAAATCTGTTCAAACAGGGATTGGAGAGCTATTTGAGGGTAATGGCTTAATTTGAAGCTACAGGTTGGACTTGATGACCTACAGGACTTTTTCCAGCTTTATAATTCTGTCATTCTGGTTATGCCTCTAAGGCATTCATTTTGTGATTGGGCAACCCACAACAGCCATTTTGCAAGAGTAGCCCAGCCTGTCTTTTATATTCCAAATATGTGGCTAAGAGTCCCAAAGGTTAACATTATCCTATTTTCTTTTTGCTTTCTTGTTTTCTGCACCATGATAAATAGAAAGCTGTCATATACTAGAGGAAATCAGCAGGAGTGAGCTTATGCAAAAAGTCTATTCATGGAACCATGTGGCTTCAAAGGTACCTTTCATGGAAAGGTAAGTAACTGGTGCTTGATTTTCTGGCACAAGTAGAAAGTGTAAAAAGGCTTAGAAATCCACGAGTTTTGGGCCCTTGCTAACTGCTATCTGGACAGAACACCTGGCCACCAACGTTGCCAAGATGAATCAAAATTCCATCTGAATTGCATAGCATCTTGTGCTTCTTAAGCTATCGAAACCTCCATTGGCAGAGCAGAATCTTCTTTGCCAGCCCTAGACAATTGTTTGAAATCTCCTAACTCAACGGCTCCCAATTCTTCTATACAAGAAAAAGACAGAGAGTGCTTGTACTGCAGGTTTTCTAGTGAAAGCAAATCAGCTCTTTCTGCTTGGTCCATCACTGATAACAGTATTCTGAATGCAGAAACAGAGGATAATGTTTCTCCTCCTCCTCCTTCCCCACTCCCCTCCTCCTTCCATCTTATTTCATAAATTCTGTTTTTTGACCCAAGGTGTCTCCAAAGAAGATGGCCCTGTGCTTTGCTTCATTCTAGTAGCAACTCAGTTCTGATTGTCCATAGTACTTGGTAGTTCCTCTCCTCCAGTAGCTGGTTGCTGCCATATGTACCATTTCATGTTGGGCTGCTATGATCTCTGCTGATCAGCAGTTGCTCATGTGATTACTAATCTCAAGGTTGATCCACCAATGGCTCATTAAGTCAATGAACTATCCTCAGTCATAGAAGTTCAAGCTCCATTCAACTTTTTCAAGCCACAATAGGCAATTCTTATTTCTGCTCCAGTTTGGTGAAGCATGTTAACTTTCTCTTTCCACCTCCTGCCCAGAATATTGCAGACCTTTTCTTCCTTTATTTTCCTTTAAGTTGCAAGGTGCGGATATTGCTGCTTTGTTTTTATCCATTTCCCCCCCCAGCCACACAGTTCCCATGGTCCCTTCAGAAGAATTCAGAAAGAGAAGAACCACCTGTTTCTTGATTATTGTGGCTTGACAGCAACTACCGTGTTTCCCCGAAAATAAGACATCCCTTGATAATAAGCCCAATTGGGCTTTTGAGTGCATGCGCTAAAATAAGCCTCCCCTTGAAGATAAGCCCACCCCAAATATATTTAAACGCAGAGCTGGAAATCAGGTAAGATGTCAAGAGGAGCCCCATCTTGCTCCATGCGCCCCAAAATAATAAGACCTCCCCGAAAATAAGGCCAAGCGCTTATTTTGGGGTTCAAAAAATGTAAGACAGAGTCTTATTTTCAGGGAAACAGTTTAATACCATAAGGATATACATAACAAAAACCTAACCAAATTTAAGCAAAAATGACTTACAACACATCATGCAGCAAGACAAATACAAATATTTATAGAATGAATTTTAAAACAGCTTAAACATAAGTGTACTGCTGTAGGCATTTGGTCTGCTAACGTCCTCCTTCTCTGTATTCAGACTGAATACAGTCCGAATAGAGAGAAGGGCGACGTTAGCAGACCAAATGCCTACAGCGGTACAAATGAAAGGCAAATATATGTGACCCAGGATAATGTTCCAAGATCCAATCTGGGTTGTTCCCCGGGACCAGAGGTTTAGTCTTTCAAGCTTTCAGACTTGTGCTGGAGCCCATCCCATTTTGGTGAGAGAGAGGTTCCCTGAAGATAAGCTCCAGCAAAGTCTGAAAGCTTGGAAGACTAAACCTCTGGTCCCAGTGATCAACTCAGATTGGATCCTGCCTACAGCAGTGTTTCAAAAGTTGCCAAAGTTGAAAAACACTTGCCTATAACATATCCTTTTTCCAAACAGCTCTTTTTTTCTCCCCCTCCTCCTCTTTTTAAAATTTTCATAAATAACAATAAATAGCTATGCAGTGGAGATTCTAGTTAGTACCAAGCTCAATGACCTAAACTTTTTTTTTCATATTAACAAAATAATTCAATGTACTTTGCAACTTCTTATCAACGTTATAGTCATCATCATCTACACAATTTAATAATTCAATGTTTTTGGCAATTTCTCATCAAGGTTGTATTTAGCTACTGTATATAATTTAAGCAGCTCTCTGACCATTTACATTTCGGGAATTATATTTGATATCAATTTTCTATTTTGAAAGGTTTAATTTACCTTAATCATTGCAGTGTTAATAGCTTCCAATTTCTTGTACTTAGCTATTATTTATATTCTATAACGTAATAAAATATTTTTAAAATGAATACCGTAAAGATCCGGGGACTGGGGAGTCAGCATCCTTGTGGCACAGGCACTAGTAAGGAGGTAACAGTCCCTAAAAGGAAAGGCAGGCACTAGTCGAGCATATAGGATTCAGCCAGGGATGTTTGCCTTCCTGCTTTCTGGATGGAAAAGGACAGAAATAGGGAAAGGACCAATCAATTCTTATTATAGCAGGGGTGAAATCCAGCAGGTTTTGACAGGTTCTGGAGAACCGGTAGCGGAAATTTTGAGTAGTTTGCAGAACTGGCAAATACCACTTCTGGCTGGCACCAGAGTGGGGAGGGAATTGAGATTTTGCAATATCATTCCCCTGCCACACCCACCAAGCCATGCCCACAGAACTGGCAGGAAAAAAAGATAGATTTAATCACTAGGCCATAGTTCTGACTGAGCACCAGCCCAACCATGTTGCTAACTCAATGCAATTCAGATTGGAATGTCTGAAGTTGGCCTAAGAACAGCCAAGAGCAGCATAGGAGACAATCAACTTAGTCCATAAGGACAGATTTGCCCTGCATGGCTGAAGGTAAGCAGTAAACTCTGGCCAGTTAAAAGCTAAGCGTGAAAATTACAAACTTTGTTCTATTTCTCTTATCAAAATCTCTTTATTGTACAAATTAATTATTGCTAGTGATATATCATATTGTATCGTATACCATATCAAGAGTCACTTTGGTGTACTGGTTAAGGCACCAGGCTAGACACCAGCAGACTATGAGTTCTAGTCCTACTTTAGGCCAGTGGTGAAATCCAAATTTTTTTACTACCAGTTCTGTGGGCATGGCTTGGTGGGCATGGTGTGGCTTGGTGGGCATGGCAGGGGAAGAATACTGCAAAATCCCCATTCTTTTCCCACTCCTGGGGGAAGGATATTGCAAAATCTCCATTCCCATCCCATTCTGGGGCCAGCAAGAAGTGGTATTTACCGCTTCTCTGAACTGCTCAAAATTTCTGCTACCGGTTCTCCAGAACCTGTCAGAACCTGCTGGATTTTATCCCTGCTTTAGGCACAAAGCCAACTAGCAGATGTCAATCATTGTCTCTCAGCTCTAGGAAGTTGGCAATGGCAAGCCACCTCTGAAATCTTGCCAAGAAAACTGCAGGGATTTGTTCAGGCAGAAATCAACATTGTCTTGAAGGTTCAAATATAATAATAATCAACTTTTTTTTTGCAAATAGTATAATATGAATATCAAAAAGAATAAAACACCCAATAAACAGCATATCACATCTATGATATGATATGAACAACACACACACACACCCATAAAATGTTTTAAATACTATTTGTACGTTATCAGGTTCATCTTGTGTGCTTAAATGCCCAGAACAGTGTAAGCAAAATGGAGAGTGAGGGCACCACCTTTCTGAGCATTCTCATGAGAAATAAAAGGTGGTGTAGCATGTAATATGTGGCCTATATCTGACTATATCTGGAATGGATAGTGGCATCATTTTCCAAGTGGTCGTCAGCCATTCATTCAATCATGACTGACCCTCAGCCACTCTATGGATCAGCACTCTCCATGCCCCTTTGTTTTGCACCAGCCCTTTCAGATCCGCCATGTTCATCTCAGTGTTATTCTTTATAGCATCCTACCAGTGGGTATTAGGGCAGCCCTTCTACTTTTTCCACAGATCATTCCCAACATGATTGACTTTTTGAGTGAGTGAGTCAGCTCTCAGGACATGAACAAAGTGTGACAGCCTCTATTTGTCTTCTTGGCTTCAAGTGATATTTTTGGTGAGGTTTGGGCTAGGACAGGAGTCAGCAACCTGCAGCTCTGGAGCCACATGTGGCTCTTTCACCCCTCTGCTATGGCTCCCTGTCACTCAAAATATGCGTCACAACCGCCAATGTGCGACACTCATTGGAACACAATTTATTGAGCTTTTCAACCCCCGGTAGGCCAACCATGGATAAATCCAAGAAAAGAAAAGTTTCAGAAGAAAACAGAATGTTTAATTCAATTACATATGTTAGTTTTGTGGTCACTCAAGAAATAGTCAGGCACGGGAAGGGTTTTGTGACTCCCAGTGTTTTCTTTTCTGTGGGAAGCAGGTCCAAATGGCTCTTTGAGTGTTTAAGGTTGCAGACCCCTGGGCTTTGTTATTTTTGTAGTCCATGGGACACATAATAGTCTCTTCCAGCATCACAGTTCAAAGGAATCCACCCTTCTCCTATTTACCCTCACAAAATGTCTCTAGTACTGTACTGAAGAAGAATGCCTAGAACCATAATTATAGATGTGCCATATCTGAACTGCAGAAAACCAGATGATCCCTAGATGACACCAAAACCAGAATTTTCTGTATCCCTTTGCTGTTTTCTTTGCTGGCCTCTGCATTTTCTTCAACCCAAATATGACTACATACATAGTGGTGCATAATGGCATGCATATAATAGGTATATAGGTATTTAACATATTTGTGTGTTCTCATACAAAATAAAAGCATAACAACCTGCAAGAAGAGAGCAAAAGTAAAATATGACAATCTCAAATCATGGAAAGATTCCTTGGAAAAGCTCAGTATCCTGTTCGATGCTTATTTACCTTTTGCCTGCAAAATTTCAACCTTTGAAAACATTTCTTCAGAACTTATGTGATGTTTCCTTGGCATCCAAATTACTGAGATCTGGACTCCTATATCCTATTTCATTTAGAGGCTGATATTTAGGGTCCCAGAAAGGTCCTACACCTAACCAAGCATGACAGGCAAATATCCCAAAAGTTTGTCTCTTGTCCAAAGACCAGAAAACATGCCAGAAGAATTTTTCCATGCCATGCAGTGGCAAGTGGAACAGGATCTTTGGCAATACAGAAAATGCAACTGGGCATATTTGGTTCTCAGAAATTAAAATGATGACTTGATCTGCAAGCATATGGCTTTGCTGACAATGAACCAGCCTTCTTCTCTGTGTGAGTTCTCACACAGAGAAGAAATAGTTCTATTCACATTACGAAGCATTAAGTGGAAACAAGTTGGATGCTTCATTGTCTCACATTTATCCTCCCCACTCTTGAGGAGCCAGGATGAGAATGGGGAGATAATCCTTCTTAATCCCATTATCTGCTCATAAGCAAGAGAAGAAGCTAAAATGGTATCAAAGACTCTGTATTTTTGGTTCTACATTTTATTTAAAGGTGTCTGTCATCTTGCTGGAAATCTAGATTGTGTTCATTGAATATTGGGGTGGGGGGAGAAAATGAAATTTTGTAGTCATCCTTCCCAACTACCTACAATATTATTTTGTTATTTTATTATCGCTTGTTTCAGAAAAGAGATAGAGAAAGCTTTTCCTGCAGTGCTGGGGATGAAGGCTACTACATTCCTTTTTTTTGAGAATAACTCATTCCCCAAAACAGCTTTCAGTTCACATAAATGTATTTATTTGTTTGGTTTATATAGCCACCCATCTCACTTATGTGACTCTGGGCAGTTCACAACCACTAAAAAACATATCAAAACAATAAATAAAATACAAATGAAAATAACAAACATGCAAAACCTTTATTACATAACCGTATTAAAACTATAAAACATAATCAGCCACAGAATATAATCCATTGTTTGTTTGTTTGTTTGTTTGTTTAGAGGATTTATATTACCTCCCACCTCACACATCTTGACTACGGGCAGCTTACAATATTAAAAACAATAAAAATAGATACAATAATATGAAACCCAAAGCAGCTGAAAAAAAATCAGAAAACCACACTTCAACATTCCGCATAGTCCGGCAACAGCCTTAGAGCCCCAGGCTTGGGTGTACAGCCATGTCTTCAGGGCCATCTGAAAATTGAACAAGGAAGGGGCTAATCTGATCTCTGAAGGGATGGCATTCCAGAGAGTAGGTGCCACAACAACAACAAAGAAAAGGGCTCTCCTGCTATCAGCCTAGCATAATAATTCAGATAGGAAGCATGACCAGTGGACTAATACTGCTTTATTACAAGGTTAGATTAAAGGAATCTTGCAAATCTGAAATATACATCATATGAACTAGGAAAGATTCCTCCTGAGATGTTTCCCACATTCACATTCCTTTTTTGCAAGCTAAACTGCCTCTTGTCTAATTGTTCCCATGGCTGTGGCTCTTCCCTCTGTCTCCCAAGATCTTTGTCACATACCCATTATACCTGCTGTGCTCTGCTAAGTGAAACTCGTTAACTAAAGAGATGCAGAGCATGCCCCTCCTGTCAGAACAGATTGGGCAATTGGTCCAGTTTTATAATCCAGCCCTTGAATTAACAGGTTCTACCACTGTCAGATCAGTGGTGAAATCATCTGCAGTTTGCTACCAGTTTGCTGCCCTAACATGCGCAGTGCTTGCCAAACGCACACTGGGCATGGGAAAAGGAGGCTTAAGAAGGTAAGTAGAACAGCGAGGGGGGGAACAACTGTTCCGCGTGATTTATATTCACTAGAAAGCAGGATTTCCTGCGTGCTAGCGAATATAAATCACGTGGCACAGCTGATATTCGGAAATACCGGTTCGAATGAACCGGTAGCTTTTTTTTTACTACCAGTTTACCCAAACCAGTAGCTTTTATTACTACCAGTTCACCCGAACCAGTGCATAGCATTTCACTCCTGTGCCAGATCCACAAGTGCTGTAGCAAAGGCCAGAAGGGTCTGTTATGGTTCGCCATAACCATAACAGGAACTGGCAGCAGAGTTGGACAGTGATGAGGCTGAGGAAGAACATGGGCCAGTCCTGGAGGCTGGGGAAGGCCCAGATGAGGGCTCTGCATCAGAGGCAGAGATGGGGCCAGGGCCATCGGGGAGTGAGGTGCAGACTCCAGAGCCTCCAGAGACTGATAGGAGTGGGGCAGAGGAATAGGAGGAGCCTGTTCCTAATGCATGCATGAGAAGAGCTGCCAGAAGGCAAGAGCAGCTCATGCAAAGAGGACAATTCGGGAGTAGGGCCAAGAGATGATTGGCCCCTCCCATAAGGCTTAAAACAGACCAGTGTTTGGGCTTTGCTGAAAAACAATGTTGGTAGCTTCGTCTTCTTCTTCGTCTTGTATTTATTTTTGTATCTGTGACTTCTGAACGTTTGCCAAGAAAGGCCTTTGGCAGTTTGCCTAATTGGACCAAGGTTTGAGATAGGACTGAGGAATTTGTGTTGGGAGGAATTTGCTTTAATTTAGTTGAATGACGCTGGGAATGAAGTAATTTTCAGCTTTTCGAGTAGTTTGTTTGTTTTTTCACTGACTGTTTTTCCTACTACTTACTTGGGCTGGGGGAGGGGGGGAGAAAAATAGAAAACAAAGAAAAAAGATACAAAGAAGTGACTTCCAAATTTCCTTGCAGCAATTATAAATAAAAATGTATCCCTTTACTCTATGATTAGAACACAACTTTCTTTGTATAATCTATCCTGTCTAATCACCAAAAACATAAGTATATTTTTTCTGTTTCACATAAAAAGCCTATAAGGAATTCCCAGTCAGATACTGTCTTTTCTCTGATCAAAAAAATCATTTAGCCAGCCATTCCTCCATGGTGGGTAGTATCAAATCTTTCCATACTTGTGCATACAACAATCTTGCTGCTGTTATCATGTACAAAAACAACGTTCCATGACTTTTTCCCAACTGTTTATCTATCTATCCCAAAACAAAAACCTCTTGTTTCAATGGCATATTAATTTTAAAATCCTCTAAATTAGTATTTATATTTATATCCAAAATATATTTGGCTTTTTTTACTGTCCACCAAAGAAGGAATAAAATGACCCTTCTGGTTCACATTTCCAATACAAATTTGTATTCTCATTCTAGACAATTTCTTTGGTGGCCTATACTAATGGTAAATCATTTTATAAAAATTCTCTGTAAGATTAGAACATAGTGTAAATTTCAATCTTTGTATACATATATATGGCTATACAAGGATTGAAATTTATGCTACATTTTAATGATAGATAGATAGATAGATAGATAGATAGATAGATAGATAGATAGATAGATAGATAGATGTAGTTAAGTTTGTGTGTGTGTGTATTCTTATTATTCCATCTATATATATCATAATCAACATTTTAGCCCACTTTCTCATACTTCTTTCATTTGTTCTTCTGTTTTAAATGTCAATAAATGTCAATAAAAGTTTATACGTTTTAGCAATTACTTGTTCATCATTTGTACATAATTCCATTTCAAGCCCAATCTTACAATGTTTAAGACCATAAATTCTTCTGCCTGCTTTAGAGCTTTCTAAGAATTGTAAATAAGAGAACAACTGCCATCAGTGCTTCTCTTGGTTTTATTTCACACACCCCTTGACAAAATTCTAGGATCACATGATAAGTTAAACATTTGTGCTTGCTTTTTATTTCTCATCTATAAAATGATTGTTGTGCTGAGATTCACAAAGGTATTTCGGGGCACAACCTGGGTTGGTATCTATTCAATATTTTCAATATGACACATCTAATACAATGATTTTTAAAATCCACATTAACCTCAACTTGATCGTGCTATCAATATCAATGCCATTCAAATCCCAGGTTCAATCCTTCTAACTCCAAAAGTCTTCTATTTCTCAGCAACACAAATTATTTCATCCAAACCAACAGCTAGCTGCAAAATGTAATTTCAAATCAGGTAACCCAATCCTCCTGTTTTCTTCACATCTTTTAATACCTTATATTTAACTTGTACTGCTGCTGCTGCTGCTTCTTATTTTTTTTTTACTTTGCCACACAAATTTAGATGTATTCTCCTGCCACTGATTAAATGCTGTATCAGTGGTCAAAACATGTATTGTCTGAAACACAAGCACCATTCTAGGCAAGGCATTCATTTTTATCACAGAAATTCTCCCCAGCAATGACAGTTGTAATTTCTTCAGTCTTAACGTATCTTTTTAAAAACTTCATTCTATTTCTTAACCGTTGTTTTAAAATAACATGCTATTAATATTTGCCATAGTGATTGCCATTAATATTTCAATTCCCTTTAAAAGGTCTTCCAGAACCAAACATCAAGCCATCTGCAAAAACCCTTGACCTACAGGTTTTTTCTTTAATCTTTATTCCCACAATCCTCTCGTCTTATGTCTCTATTCAGTGTTTCAAGAACCAAAACGAGAGGAGACAATGGGCTTCCTGGTCTTGTTCTTTTTGTATCTTACAGAGTTTTGCTACATCTCCATTAGCAATTATTTTTACTTTCTGTGAAGTATAGATCAATCTTACTCATTTTATGGTCACCGGATATACTCGGTGATGGCAGGAGAATCCTAAATTGGTGCCAAGAGAGAACAAATTCAGACATAAAACACAAACGGAAACAATATTTGGAAAGGTTTTCGCCTTCATAGAATAGGGATGCTCCAGCATTCTTAATACGAAAATGTTAAAAATATGACAGATCACCGTGTTCCTTTTGGTAGGTTTATATATCTTACAGTCCCCCTTTCCCACTAGCATGTAAGATGAGGGTAAATCAACATTTCTCTATCCACTGCTCTCTAAATAGAGATAGTCCTCGACTTACGATCACAATTAAGCCCAAAACTTCTATTGCTAATTGAGACCGTACTTAAGTGAATTTTGACCCATTTTACAACATTTCTTGCCACAGTTGTTAAGTGAACCATATTGCAATTGTTAAGTTAGTAGCACAATTAAGGGAATCTGGCTTCCCCATTGACTTTGCTTGTCAGTAGGTCTCAAAAGGGGGAATACCTGGGACACTGCAACCATCATAAATACATGCCAGACATCTGAATGTTGATTATGTGACCGCAGGGATACTGCAATGGTTTTAAGTGTGAAAAAACAGTCATACGCCACTTTTTTCACTGACATTGTAATTTTAAACAGTCATTAAATGAACTGTTGTAGGTCAAGGACCACCTGTATGTTGAACTACTCCAAGGCTCCAGAGGTAGACCATCTAAAGGACCCTGATTAGAGAAGGCTGGTTTTAGTCTTTGCACACTGGACCTCTTATGCAGCAAGGAAGGGATAGTCCAGGTAGACTGTGCCCTGCAGTAAGAGATCAGTTGCTGCCTCTACTACAAACATGCCATATCCCCTCCGATCTTGCCTGTCTCTGCCTGCATCTGGTCCTCATTTTTTTTAATTTTAAAATGTTTTTTTATTAATAATAAAAACATTGGACATGGTTTGACATTTCCATTTTAGACATTTCTGTCACATTTACCTTACAACTAATACAATTTCTTTATGTTATACAAATATAACCTTGTTTCACAGTTCAAACGCAAAAATTCTTACGTCTATGGAACTTACATCCATAACAATTTCATTCCTATCTCTTTCAAGAAACTAGCATATAAATTTCTAAACTTTCAACTCATCAGTAATCCTTTATCCTGGCATTCTTACTCCTTTCCAACCAATAGTATAATTTATTCCAGATTTCGTAGTATTCTGTTTCGCTCTTACCTTTGAGTTCCAACGTCAACCTGTCCATTTCAGCACAAGTCTAGTCCTCATTTTTACTAGCCAGTCATCTGTGCTGAGGATACCTCTGAGGGTCAGTTGGGAGAGTGGTGATCTAAGCCCCAATTCACCATCCTATCTGAGTTGCCACATAGATGGACTTTCTCTATCTTTGCCTAATGGTGAAGGTTCATCAGAGACACAATATGAATATGGAGGAACTATCATTGTTTTGTGTCTGATTGGAGACTGTGCTAAATACTGATTGAAGGATCAATCCCTTTTGTACCAGTTTCTTTTCCCCAAGAAATCCTGTAAAATATCATCGGCTGAAATAATACTGGCAATTCTCTTTTGAGATATTTGAGTTTTCGTTGTTTGTTCTTACCCCGAAAATACTGTAACTAAGGAACCAACTCAAGGCTGCAGGATACACTTGGCCAAAATTTTTAACAAGGTAAGAAACAGTTTATTGTGGAGCTGGCTGGGCAGGGGTGGAGGGGTGGGTAGAGGTAAAGATTTGCTGGGAAGCTAGATTTATTAATTCTTTAGTTATGGAATGTATGCTCCCTGATTCATAATTTTGTAAAGATTTACAGCCCCGTGTGTAGGGTGGCCAGATGCAAAAGAGGACGTGTCTTCTGCCAGTTTGAAAGCTGAGCAGAAGAGGGAATTTTTAACAGAAACCATTTGCATAAGAGAGCTGTCCTTGCTAGCTTCCTGTTCTGTGGTACTGGGGATGGGGAGAATGAGGCAGGAGCCCCGTCCTTTTTTACAGCCATCATTTTCTCAGTGCATAAACATTGATTGCCATTAGAAACTCTGCATGGGATGGAGGAAGAGGTGGTTGGACTGAGAGCAAATAAGATAAAAATACCAAAGCATCATCCTCTCCATCTTTATCTCTTTCTAAAATAGACACATCAAACTGTTTCATTGCTTGGCTAAGTTATAGGAGTACCTCCTGGTGCGTTCACACCAGAGAATAGCAATATGAATTAAAAATGGCAGTAGCTGACTATAAAGGGGATAGAGCGAAGCATGCCAAAAAAATAAAACTATTATAAATAAAGCCTAGAGATAAAAGTGGTTTCTCTGGGAATGAAAGAAATTGTCCTGGCCATTCTGAATAGAAAAAGCAGGAGAAGGATCAGCAATGGAAACCAGGTTCCTTGACATGGCACTTTCCAGAACATTCTATTTACACCACAAGAATTCCTGGACAGACTGGCTGCCTGATTTCCTGGGAAGAGAATGCTAACATATCAAGAAAGGATCCAGTTAGGGGGAAAAAAACCCCTAAATATCAATTTTTCAGAAGGAAAACATGACTATCATTGGACTTACTTAAAGGTATATGGGTATAGAAGTGCCTCGTTAAATGATCTGAAAGCTATCGATCGGTGGCAGGATTTTTACTCAGTGAAGAAGGTCTTTTTTACACAGGAATGGTCTCCAGCCAGATAGCCGTTGTTTAATGAAAAGTGGAAGTGACCATCAGATTGCATTGGCACTGAGGCCTCTGGAGACATCAATTTTCCAAATTAATTCACAGGAAATTCCTGTGAACTAAGAGGATTATCTGCTGAGACTCCGACGGTTCTCTCTGTTTAATACTCACAACCAGCGGAAAACGAGGTGAAGCTACTTGGGAAATTTTGAATGGGGGTATTTTAGGAATTAAAATTCTATGCAATTTCTTCTCAGTGTGTTCCCACAACATTTAGAGTTTTCTTACTGGCATAAGAGTAAGGAACTGGGCAGGGTGGCCAAGGACAAAGATTTAGATATCTCACTTCAGGCAAGCTGCCAATAACTTTCCACTCAGCTGTGTTTTTCTAATTCTGGCCTGGTTCCCAAATTGCACATATGGCTCTTTGTCTCTTCTATCACCCAGCAGGAAAAGGTGCTGGTCTGCTCTAAGACCTAAACAGAGCATCCTATAGATTGGTTTGTTCTTTTGCACAGAGAATGTATTGATTGAAGTGAACACAGAAGTCAGGTTAAAATAGCTTCATACCTTTGTATAATAGGATTGCAACCAGTGGAAACATTTTATTTCTGTTGTGATAGCCCATGGCATTGACTAGTCTCTCTGCTTCACTGAAGAGTGAAGAGGAGAAGCCATGCTCCAACTCCTAAAAACTTGAGCACTGGAGAGAGATGCTCAGCTTGATTTCCAGGCAGCTCCAACTGGAGATGATCAAGTAGCAGCTTAAAAGGCAGCATGACGTTTCTGTGATACAAATCTTAGAGAACTACTCTAGGGCAGCTTAACTACTACCCTGTTTTCCCCAAAATAAGACATCCCCTGATAATAAGCCCAATCGGGCTTTTGAGCACATGGCAATAAGACCAAGCGCTTATTTCACGGTTCAAAAAAATATAAGACAGGGTCTTATTTTCGGGGAAATATGGTACATCTATAGAATGTCTTACACTCAGGTTTCTCTTAGTGAGCCCTTTGTCATTTTTACTGAGATCATGGTACTGAGAAGTGAGGATTTCCTTTCTCTTTTTCAGCTATCCTATCATTAAAACACTCTCATGCATGTATGTGCCTATCCACATGCATAGTGTTACGTGATTAATTATAGGGAAAAGGGGGTCCCCATAAAGGTCATACTAATCATTATTTTATTCCAACATTTGGCATGGGGAGGTTATCTTCTAAGAGATTATAACTGTGATGAGAAGGAAATCATAAAGCTTCATTTGCCAATATGCCAGAATCCTGTTTAAGAATGGGAATGGTATTAATTGAGAAATGGAGATGATGGAGGAGGAGGAGGAGGAGGAGGAGGAGGAGGAGGAGGAGGAGGAGGAGGAGGATCTCAAAAAAGGGTTGGAAATGCATCCACCAATTGGAAATATTCCAAGAATCCCTCAGCACTGTCCACACTGCTTGGAGTTGTAGTTCTCCAGCATCTGGCTATCCAGAGATTTCCTACTCATATTTTAGAAGAGCCATTCCTCATCCTGCTGTCTGCAGTGTAGGAGAAAAGATCCACCTGCTGCATTTGTGCCCATTTGCCAGTAGCTAGAAGACGGAAAAGCCATGCCAGAAGAAGGAAGATAAAAACAGTCGGCAACCTGAATCCTTCTCTCTTCTGCATACTTCACAGATCCCCAAAGAGAGGACAATGTAGTCATTGGTTTCACAGCAGGCAACATCTCTAGCAAATGTCTCATTTCATGGCTCTAGTGATTTTTGTCCTCCATGTTAGTAGAAGTATAATTAAGCTCAAGCTGAGATCTTAATTAGTTGCCCCTGGAAAATGTTGTGCAACGGCTAGCAAAATCACAGCTTCCTCTTTATTATAGTACCCAGACAGATCTTCTCTATGTTGCAGACGGCCATCCAGTCTACACATACAATCACATTCAGGCTTATCAATGAAGTCCTATAATTTGGCTTTTCTGTTCTTTCCAGTCTCTTCTGGCAAAAGAGAGACAAAAAATGCAATATCTGTTGTCTTGCATTTGGTTGGAAATTATGTGTTTACTTTCTAATCTAGATGACTGCAGCTTAATAGCTTCAACAGCAAGGCTGACAGTCATCCTCCTGATCTGATTAGCAAACAGACACCTGGTACAAAGGCAGGGAATGCCTTAAATCTCCTGGAGCAGAAATGCACAACCTACATCTGTCTTTCTGTTTGTTTGTTTGTTTGTTTGTTTGTTTCATTCTATTTTTTAAGTCTCTTTTACTATTTACTGCTCTTACATTCTGTTAGGTTAGGTCTACCGATATACTTTTTGTGTTGTCTTCATTTTTAAGTGATTGCTGAGGACCATGTTTTGCTGTGGATAAGTTACTAAGCAAACAGTAGGCTTCAAGCTTCCCCTGGGATTTCTACATGCTTCGGTATATGGTACAGTGAATACCAAAACAGAGATAAGGCCATGAGACAAAGTTCGCTTTTTAGTGAGAATTTAATCAAAAGTGCAAGTGCTCCAAGAAACAGAATGAATTGATATTGCTATTCATGGCTTGAGCAAGGCCAACTCCCTGCGCTGTTCTCGAAGGAAAACTCCCTGTTGTGCTCTGTGTCTAAGCTAGGGTTTTGCCCATTAATAGTTTGCCATCAGAGAACACCACAGGAATTGTAGTATGCAAAGCTAGGCTTCCTCTGGCTTTCCTTTTCCCGGGAAGCTAGAATGCTATATTTCTGAATTTGTCAATTCCAAATCATAATGTTCGGTATGTCATGATCATCAACAGATGGAACCCCAGATCTTGACCTCTACAATCCAACATGGCTTTGGTCAATGGAGGCTTTCACCAAATGCTTTTTGGTTAGATGAACAATTAGGTTACAAGCTTTCATTGTACTTGTGCTACAAACAGCATTCCCTGGGCTACTAGTACCAGTCAGGTTTGGCAAATTTTGACCAGTGTGATACAGGCATAACCAAAGTCCAATTTTGCCCCAATACTGTTCATAATATTCTTTTCTGGCTAGGATCCCTAATCTAGATGCAAGCCAACATACTATAGCTTGCAAGTCACCAATTTGGAGTGATATTGTTGCATGTATTCACGATGCCAAGTTGATGTTCACTCAAAAAAGAATTGTACAATTTTCTCCTAGAGAGACATATTACTCTCAAACCATGAAGTTGCTAGATAACATGTTGCAATTTTAACCCCATCTTGATGTCATGTTTTCTAGAAAGCTTTCCTTCCTTCCTTCCTTCCTTCCTCCCTCCCTCCCTCCCTCCCTCCCTCCCTCCCTCCCTCCCTTCCTTCCTTCCTTCCTTCCTTCCTTCCTTCCTTCCTTCCTTCCTTCCTTTTCTTTTGTGTGTGTGTGTGTGTATCTGTTGATACCTACAAATTATTGTTGACTTGGACAACTGCCTGGACGAGACCCTGCAGTTTTCTTGGCAAGATTTTGGATGTAGTTTGCCCTGCCTGTTTCCTGAACTGTGAGAGGGTACAGTATGTCTGGCCCAAGGTCACTCCACTGGCTTTGTGTCTTTGTGCCACCAATTCTCAGTTTTCAGCCTTAACTACTACACCAAACTGACTCTTTTCTTCTATTTACTCATTATAAAAACAGCTATGGGACTTTGAGAATTGGTTTTCCTCCACTTTTCTCTGAATTGCTGTTTTTTATTTTAAATTTCTTTTCTCCTTTTTTTTGCTTGTGCTTTTTTTTAATGACATGTACTTAGATTGTGACCTATCAGATCAGACCAGTCTTGGTTTTATGATGTCGTGTGGGTTTCACTGAAGGCTATCAGACTGAAAACTATGATGAAAAGTATTGTTTTTAATATTCTGTTTCTCATTTTTATTGAACACCTCAGCAGGTGTTTCAAAAAGGGTCAGGTATCTGGCTGGACATGGAAGCAGTGTAATATATTTGAAAGAATTCCGATACAAATGATTTCAGCTTCCCCTAAGGTTTTGGCCCAAAATAATGCTGAAAGGCATTAATTCAATGTTGAATTTTATCTCAGCAATGTGGAATGTATTGCTTTAGGAAGAACTTGCAGGTGAAAAATAACTTTTCACTGTTGGGAAGAAATGATCCTTTTCAGCCTTTAAACTGCCTCTCTACCTGTAATGGGAAGACTGAGCAGTTTGATTCCGTAGAGGCTGAATTTCCTTTATTTATATTGATCTGTTGTGTTGGGCCTTTCATCTGTTTTTATATCTGTTGTTCTTTACTTTATAAGATAGGGTGTTTTTTTTTATCTGTATAACAATGCAAATACATTTTTTAACTTTAAAAGTTGCTTTGAACTGATGCATAAAGGCATGAGACTTCCCTAACAACTTGCAGGCAATAATACAGATAAAAAAACATGCCTCAGTTCGATAGACCTGAGTTTTCTTTATGTTCACTAGAGCGATAATTGTGAGTGTGTGCATATAAAATTAGAGAAGTCATCCCAAAATTTAAGTAGCATACTTTTAAATGCTAAGTAGGAATGAAAGGCATGTAAGGACTTTTTCATCTGTAGTCTCTGAGGAGCTACACTAGAGGAAAAAGATTAAAAAATACATGGACCTGTACTTTGATCCCGTAAAATCATTTTGTTCTTGGTACTGTATCAGACAATAGAATACATGAGCCACCCTAATTTTCTCAAAGTTCGAGATTGGCATTTTCTAATCATCTTTTTATGTAGGTGTCCCTACATAAAGGCCTACATAAAGGCCCAAATATAACTAAACTACAGAAAAATTCCTGGCCACCTAACAGTTCAAAAGCATGCAAATGCGAGTAGATAAATAGGTGCCACTTTGGTGGGAAGGTAACAGCATTCCATGCACCTTGGTATATAGTCATTCTGGCCACATGGCCACAGATGTTGTCTCTTTGGCTTTGAAACAGACATGAGCACTGCTCTTTATTTATTTTTTTTTTAATTTTTATTTAGTTAAAAAAAAGAAAAACAAACAAGTACAAATATAACAATACACAACATATACAACAAATAAACATAGATCAAGTCTTATGACTTGTATTTTGGATAATCACATCGGTAAACTATATTTCTCTATATATGTTTCTACACTTTTAGTTATATAACGATATTTTGAATTCCCTTTTTAATTTATTTGTTTTCTTAATTGGTACTCTATCCCTGTCTAATTAGTCTGTTTCCTTTAGTGTGGTCCTATTTTTGTTTTATTTTCCTTTTCTCCAGCCAATCATACCATTTTTGCCATACCAGGTAGTAGTCTGTTTCCTCTTTTTCTTGCATTTCTTTTGTGAGTTTATCCATCTCTGCACACTCCATCACTTTTAGTATTATTTTATTTTCCGATGGTGTATTTTCCGATTTCCAGCTTTGTGCAAAGATGATTCTTGCTGCTGTTAATATGTGAATAATTAAAAATTTTATTTCCTTTTCGTAATGTGTTGTGAATATTCCTAATAGATAAGTTTCTAGTTTCATTAGTATTCTCTGACTAGTGATAACCATTTTCCAGAACTGTTTCACTTTATGGCAGGACCACCACATGTGATAGTACGTTCCTTATTGTGTTTTGCATTTCCAACAGTCTGGAGAGGTGTTAGGAAACATTTTTGCTAGACACACAGGGGGGAGGTGCCATCTGTAGAACATCTTATAGATATTTTCCTTATAGGGTACAGACATTGTTAATTTACTATTTACTTTCCATAATTTTTCCCATTTCTCTAATACTATAACCAAAATTTTTTGCCCATGTAATCATATTTTCCTTAACCACTTCCTCTTCCGATTTATAGTTTAATAGATACTTATAAATTTTAGTTATTAGTTTGTCGTTTGTTCCCAATAAGATTTTGCCTAATTCATTCGGTTCTTTTTGAAATCCAAATTGTATCAAATCCCTCTTATATCTAGATTTAATTTGTAAATATGGCCACCAATCAATGTCTGTACCCTCTTCTTTCAGTTCTTCTTGTATTCTTAATTCTTCTTTATTGTTCAACAATTCCTTGTAGGTTCTCATTTTATTCATGTCCATTGCGTTGGGGTATATTTGTGCTTCCATCGTTGAGAGCCATTCTGGAATCTTATTGTAATGGTTTTGTCTAATTCCTCACCAAGTCTTTAAAAGTGTTTCTCTTAATAATATGTTTCCAGAAGTATTCATTGTGTCTATCTCTTTCCTCCCACAAAAATGCTTGCCACCCTTTCAATAGATCAAAACCTTCTAGCATCAGTATCCGTTTGGTTTTAAATTCTATCCACTCCTTTTTCAGATAAGTGATGATGCTTTGTAGTATATTTGCCAGTCTGGTAGTCCTAGTCCGCCTTTCTCTTGTGTGTCCTGGAGATACTTTAATTTAATTCTTGCCCTCTTTCCTTGCCAAATATAATCTGCTATCATTTTGTTGAAGTCTTTGAAGAAAGCTCTTCCTGGGTTTATCGGGATTACCTGAAATCGGTATAATATTCTTAGTAAAACATTCATCTTAATAGAAGTCTAGAAATGACAGCTGTAATTTGCTCCATATTTCTATATCCTTGTTTAGCCAATTTGTTGTAATTATCTTCCTTAAGTGTTGATGTTTTGTTGGTGAGCCAGATTCCTAGATATTTTACTTTTTTTACTATTTGTCTTCCAAATTTGTCTTCCAATTCTTTTCCTTGTGTATTTGTAAGGTTCTTTGTTAATATTTTTGTTTTTTGTTTGTTAATTTTGAGTCCGCCTACTTTTCCATATTGTTCTATTTTTGCCAATAATTTCGTTCCTGTTTGTGCTGGTTGCTCTATAATAAATACTACATCATCGGCAAATGCCTGTAGTTTGAATTTTTTGTTTTTGACTTTTAGTCCCTTTATTTCATTATCTTTCCTAATCTCATTTAATAGTATTTCTAATGATAAAATAAACAGTAATGGACATCCCTCTCTCACTCCTTTGGCTATTTCAAATTGTTCTGTTGTCTCTCCGTTCATCCATACTTTTGCTTTCTGGGTGGAATAAATCTTCTTAACCATATTTAGGAATTTCTCTCCAAATTTCATTGCTTCCAGTTGTAATATCAAGAATTTCCAATTGAGATTGTCGAAGGCTTTTTGCGCATCTAGGAAGATTAGTGCCAATTGTTTATCTGATTTTTGTTTGTAATATTCGAGGACATCAAGTATTAGTCGTGTGTTATTTTTTATTTGTCTTCTTGGGATAAAACCATTCTGGTCTGGGTGGATGTATTTATTAATAATTTTTTTCAACCTCTGTGTGATGATTAGTGTAAATAGTTTGTAATCCACATTTAGGAGTGATATTGGTCTATAATTTCTAATTTGTGTAAAATCTGATTCTTCCTTAGGTATAAGTGTAATGGTTGTTCACTCCATGATTGGGGAATTTTGGCTTCCAGAAGTACATCATTAAAAACCTGTAATAGAATATTGTCCATTGGATATTGGCATGTTTTATAGAATTCAGATGGTATGCCGTCTGGTCCTGGTGTTTTATTGTTTTTCTGTTTTTTTTTTCTTGCTTCTGTCAGTTCTGACATTGTAATCGGTCTGTTCAATAACTCTCTTTGGGTTTCTTTTAGTTCCTGGATGTTAATTTTACTTAGGTAACCTTTAATATCTTCTTCTTGGATTTCTTCTTGTTTGTATAGGTTCTGAAAAAAGTTTCTTGCTATTCGTTTTTTATCCTCGTTTCTATGATACATTTGTCCTTCCTCATTTTGTAATTGGTGTATTGTTCTTTTCTCCTTTTCTTTTTTCAGTTTATAGCCCAGCCAGCGTCCTGTTTTGTTTGCATGTTCAAATTGATTTTGTTTCACCAGTTTGAGTTTCCTAGCTATTTCTAATGTTGTGCTTAGATTTATTTTGTGCTTTAAGAGGTTTATTCTTTCTTTAATCGTTTTACTTTGGGGTTCTTTTTGTAAGTCTAATTCATATTTTTTGAGTTCTGTTAATAAATCATCTCTTCTTTGTTGTTTGTCTCTATTTTTCTTTGCTTTGTAGGCAATTGTTAAGCCTCTTATATAGGCTTTAGTTGTGTCCCATAAATTTTGAAGTGAAGTATGTTCTTTCCTATTGATTTGGAAGAATATATTCATTTCTTTCTCAATCATTTCTACATACTCTTTGTCTTTTATAATTTCTTTGTCCATCATCCATTTCTTTTGTTTTCGGAGGCCTTTCCATGTTACTATTATTGTGCTATGGTCTGTCCATGTATTTGTTGCTATTTCAATTTCTTTTATATATTTTCTGAGCTCTGTGGTCATCCATGCCATATTGATTCTGGACCATGACTGGTGTGGGTTGGAATAAAATGTGTATTGTTTCTTATTTTTATTCATCTCCCTCCAAACATCTTGTAATTGCAGTTTCTGTGCCATATCTTTAAATGTATCTGGGAGTGTTTTCTTCCTGGTTTTATTTTTTTTACTGCTCTGGTAGTCCTTTTCTTTGACAGTAATTGCATTGTAATCTCCTATGATGCATATGTTTTCATATTCTAATTCTTTAATTATGTTATGTATTCTTTTAAAATATTCATTTTGGTTCCTGTTTGGTGCATAAATTGATATTAATAATATATTTTTTGTTTCCATCTTAATGTCTATCATCAAAATCCTTCCATTTTCATCTGTATATATTTGTTTTGCTTATATGTGATTTTTAATGTATATTGCTTTCCCCCTCTTGTTTTGTTCTGCTAATGGAGTGAATAATGTTCCTAATCGTTTATTTTCTAATAGTTTTTAATGTTGCTTTTTAATATGGACTTCTTGCAGGTTTATGATATCCATATTTAATTTCTGTAGTTTTTTAAATGTATGTGTTCTTTTAGTTGGTATGTTTAATCTATTTATATTGATTGAAATCAGCCTTAATTCCTTAATTCCTTCTGTTTTATCTGTTTGTTGTCCTAAGCCTTCTTGTGTTTCTTGTTATGATTTGTGTTTTTTTCCTCACTCCTTCTCTTTCAATCTTCTCTCTTTCCATTCTTCTCCTTTCTTCTTGTTCTCTTTTCATTTCATCCATATGATGTTCCTGGGTCTTGTTCTCTGGTTCTGATCTACTTTCCTGTTCTTCTTCTAGTATAAAATGTTAATCAAAAAAAATCTTGTGCTTTCTCTACTGTGTCAATTTTATGTTTTTTATCTTGCCAGGAGATCAGAATCCCTTCTGGCATCAACCAACGAAACAATATTTTGTGTTTATTTAATTGTGTTGTTAAAAAATTATAATTTTTCCTCTGTTCTCTTATCCTTCTTGGAATCTGTTTTAAGGTTATTATTTCTTTCCCCTTATACATAATTAATTCTTCTGTCATTACTTTGTAGATCTCTTTTTTCACAGATTTCCTTGCAAATCTGATGTGAACTTCCCTGGGTAGCTTATGCCTGCGGGCATAGTTTGTATGAACTCTATAAATTTCGTCCGTTTCCCTTCTAATCTCTTCTTTCTCTTTCTGGGTAGCCTCCACTATAATTCCCACCATCAGTTCTCCTAAATCTTCTTTATTTTCAGTTATATTTTGAAACCTGAGATAGAAGGAAGCTTTTTCCATCTCTAGGTATGTAACTGGTCCTCTAGCTCTTTATTTAGTATTGCTTGATTTTGCTCCATGTTGTCTATTTTCTTATCTGTTTGGTCCATTTTAGCCTCTATGTTCTGAATTCGCTGTTCATTTCTGACAATATTCTGTTGTATTCTCTCAATCTTATTGTCCATTTTTTAAAATGTTATCTTTCATTTCTCTCACATCTGTTCTCAATTCTTCATGATTCCTTCAGGTTTCTTTATGATTATTAGCTATGGACTCTTGCATTTTATTCATCCCTTCCTATATCATGGCTAGGACTGATTGGATATTTTGTAGGTTAAATGTGAAGGGAACCTTTTCTTTCTCTGTTGTTAGCATTGTATCAATTGTTTTTTGCTGTGCAGGTGAAGCTGTAAGTGATGTCTGATTTGAGATTGCCTTTTTACTTATCTTGATTGTCATTGTTGGGGCTGTTGTTGTCATCTTTATTTTCTGTTTCACACTTTCCCAAATTTTCATACATTTATCTGTCTTATGGGATCAATATATTTCTACTTCTGTATTAGTATTTGATTTATTAAGTATATATAAGTTAGGATATACATCAATATATAGAATATCCTACTTAATTTTCATTCAAATTGGTCTATAATTTACTTTTCTGTTGTATGATCACTATTTCCAAATGATTTCTGGTATGGTTGTTTGGGATTCTATACAGTTCTTTCAAATTTCACTTTTCAATATCGTTATGTAAAGGGTAGGGAGATCAATTAGGAAAAAGAAGAAGAGGGGAAAATCTAGAATTTCAGCAATTCATTTGTCTATCCTTATTGTTGTTAAATCTATTACTGGATTAATACTTATATATAGAATGTTATAACCAATGGATATCAATATTTGCTATAAATAGTAATATAGATAATTAAGTATAGCCACTTTACGCACACTGGAATAGTAAGCAGAATTAATCTAAACTTATAACTTCTAAATAATATCAGTATACAAAATCACTAATTAGGTATATGGATAAATATATTAAATATAATCAGAACTATATCAATCTATCAATCTATCAATATATAAATTTATAAAAGCACTAAAAAAAGGAGAAAGGATAATAGATATAATTAATATAAGATTCTACTTTTTACACAATATCAATCTTAAATTCGATAGTTAAGTATATAAAAATACTTTAAGTAAGTGTGTTCAATAATTTATCAATCTCTTAAAATAATATTAGATTTTCTTAAAATTAATATCCACCAATACTAATTGTCAATCAATTATCAATTATTCCACAATCAACAGTTATTAATAATTATTATATTATTTTACTGAAAATAATCAGGTATGTTTGTAGTTAATTATGCACTTGTCATGCAATTCTCCTTCACTCTTGCATCATCTTCTGCTTAATCATCTGCACAGTTCTTTGTCTAGGCGCTCTTAAAATCTAATTTTTAATATCTCTCACTAAAAGTGTCCAACTGTCCAAATCACCAAATATCTAGGTTTAGCACTTTAAAGTATCACGTTCAAGGATCACTACTGTCCACTTCAATTCTCTCAGTTATTTCTTCCCATTCACCACTTCTTCTCCAGTTATCGTACTTTGCACTGCTCACGCTCTCCCACCGATCTTTGATGACTTCCTTCAGTATCACGATCTGTTGTGTTTCTGTCAGTCTCTTTATTTTATATTCCAACTCTCCTCTCAATCAATGTCCCGATATCTCTATTAAAGTTTCCTTCCCCTTCTCTATCGCTCTTTCACCTTTCATGGAATCCACACCTGTCAAATTTCTCCTGACGTTCGTTATCTCCGCCGATTTCTAAGTGCTTCTATTCGACTCACAGTTCAAATCCAACTTGCCTTCCTCAAATCAGCTTATATCTTTTGTAATCCGCACTTCTTCCCACTCAAAGTCAGAGTCCAAGTGCAGCGCTGGGGTTTCCTTGTTCTGAACACCCTCCCTTTTGCACAGCCTCTAGCTGTCAGACTCCTCTCTGCTCCTCTCGTCTTCTCATCGCTGCTTTATCTGGCTATTATTCTGCTGCTTGTTTTGGAGTCTCGATCTTTCTGCCTCTTCTTTCAGTTTATAACTGTACCTCACTCGATATGCTTTTCCTCCAGTTCACATACCATTGCAATTTATTTAATTCAATCTCTGCTTCCTACTCTTCGGCTGTTAACAATTTGGGCCAGCCAAGATGGTTGGTTTTTTCCCCTCCAGAATTAAGAGGTTTTTCCTGAACCTTCGGGGTGATTGCCTTTCCCCCCGAGGTCCTTGAAGAATCCTCTTTTTTCTATTGATCTCTCTGGGATCAATAGTGCCAAAAAGGCTTCCTGGTTGGGAATATTTGGAATTTCAAGAATGGAGCTCCGTTCTCTAGTTCCAAACCCGTTGACGTCACCACCGGAAGTCCTGAGCACTGCCCTTTAGAGTTGGATGTGACTGGAAAACTTTTACCTTTACTTTACAGAAAAACTATTGTTGAAATCAAAGGTGACTTCATTCTTCTCGTTGTCACTGTCTATTAATTTTTGTATTTGACCCCTTTAAAAAAAATAAAAATGTGAGTACATAATAGATAAGCAAGAACCAATGAAAGACAGAGTTTCCAATTTGATAAGGTGTTAATATGTGCATGACATAGAACAGATATTATCCCTATCCTTGAATCATTTGCGGTAGTTTTCTATGTCCCCCAAATAGATAGTTACCTTCTAAGAAAACATGATGGTGATGGGATCTGGGGGAAAAGTTGTCCATTGCACAATTTTAGATCTAGCACATGCCTGAGCAAGTTATGTAAACTGAAAGAGATTCATAGTTTTCAAAGAAACTATGGAATCCCAATTCAACCACTGCAAATCAGCCTTAGATTAAATGTCAAAACCCCATCAAGATCATCTTGTCTGGAGTCTTTAACTATTGCATCAGTCACTTCCACTGGGTCAGGCAATTGTACAGCAAAAAGGTAGTGAATGAAAATCTCCTTTGAGTCAAGTCAGTTCTCAGTGACTTTATAAACTTTATGTCCCTTTGTTGGGAACTATAGGGAAATGTTTTCTATGACATTTTTTGCAGGATTTTTTCCCCTCAGAGTCTAGTCTGCAGACCTGGTGGTATCCTTTTTTAAATAATAACCTGATCTAATTCTCTTAACTTTTTGCAACCAGACAAAGCCACATAGGCTCATCACCTGAGTGCTTAGTCCCTTTCAACTTCATCCTCCAGATGGCATTTGGATTTCAACACAAAAAAGTTACTTCTCTCACATTGGCATTTGATGTCAATGATCAGATGCTGTAGTCCCTGAAGGCAGAATAAGAAGGAATGGATGGAAACTAATCAAGCCAACCTAGAAATAAGGAGAAATTACTTTACTGTTAGAATAATCAATCAATGGACTAACTTGCCTCCAGAAGTTGTGGGTGCTCCAACACTGGATTTTTTTTTTTAAATTAAACACTGGAGGTTTTTAAGAAGAGACTGGACAATCACATGTTTCAAATGACAGAAGGGCTCCTGCTTGAGCAGGGGGTTGGACTAGAACTGTGATGGTGAACCTATGGCATGTGTGCCCAAAGTGGCAGGTGGAGTCATGTTGCCTGGCACTCACGTGGCACCGGTTCCTCTTCCGGGTTTCTGGAGTGCATGCGCACATGATGATCAGCTGGCCCTTGTGAATGCGGAAATGTCAGCAACTGGAAGAGCTGGTCTGTGAGCCAGAAATGGGGCTTCCTCAAACTTTGGAATTGGGAGTGTCCAGAAAGAAGGAGGACCAATGGGAATTCTCACTTCTGCAGCGTCATCGATCTCTGGGCAGGGTCTCCCTTGACTTCACCCAGTGGAGGAGAGAGTTCCGTGCAGAGAAGCCCAAGTTGGTTATTCAGGCCAAGATCCCCCCTCCCACTTTCTCTGCTTCTCTGTCTCCGCAGAACTGTCTCTCCTCCTTCAGATGAAGTCCCAAAGCACTCTGCCCAGAGACCGATGACACTCAAGCAGGGAGAATTCTCATTGCTGCTGCCCCTTGTTCTGACCCCTCCCATCTCAAAAGTCTGAGATAAACACTTCCTCCCTACAATGCAGTACTGCAGATTCCTCCTCTGTGGCTGGAAGCACCTGGCCAGACATGTGCATGATGTGCATGATCATGAGCATGCAGGCGGCCAGCTGATCAGTCCATGCACATGAGCAGCAGTAACAGGAATACTTGCTTACCGGAAGTACCTTATCCAGTGTGTACATGCCGACTGGGCAGCTCCTCTTCCTGGTCAAGGCCCTGATGAGTGCATGAGCGTGCGAATCATGCGCACCGCATGAAGAGCTCCCTTCTCAGCACTTGGTGCCACACGCATGCCTGCGCACTCCCTTTTTGGCACTCAGTGCTGAAAAGGTTCACCATCACTGGACTAGAAGATGTCCAAGGTCTCTTCCAACTCTATTCTGTTATTCTGATTAATTCTGCACTGTAAACCAAATTGCTTGTCTCCCATACTGCTTCTGATTGTTTCTTAAGCCAACTTTAGAAAGTCCAGTCTGGATTGCAATGGTTTGGGAAGAGAGCTGGACTGGAGCTCAAGACTATGGCCATCCTGTGACCAGATTGATTGCTCCTCTGCTTCTTGCCCTTTCCATCTGTGTTAGGAAGACAAATCTCAATAGCTGTTTCCCTGTGTGGACCACTCGGCCTTTTTCTGTTAATAATTGTTCCCTTCTCGCTGATCCTGATGCCTTTTCTCTGCTTTTCCAGATGTTTGCACACAAAGGCTTTCACAAGTTCTTCTCACATTCTTTACTTTGACACTAATACAGACACTTTCCTTTTTCCCTCTTATGATACGATTGTTGCTCTGATGCTACAGTAATCAAAGCTACAGAGATCAGGCTGTTCTTTCATCCCGACATTCCTTAATAGGTTCATGACGAACCTCTAGCAAGGAAGAGCTCATAATTCAACTTCATTGAAACTAAGAAGTTCCAATTTTGCACCTCTCCTTTAAAAAGGAAAGGAGTCATTTGCAGTACTGTGAGGATAGGGGTAGGAAAGTATGAGCACATGCTTCAAATGGACTGGGCTTCCAGAAGATGTAAGGGTTGAACAGAACTGACTGGTGGTAAACAGTAGTCTGGCAACCCAGGACATAATAGCTCAAAGAGCAGCAGCCAACCACTGGAATGGAGGGGCCTGCCTGGTACTGCAGCTAATCAGAGTTGGGCAGCTACTAGAATGGAGCAAAACACTGAAGACCATTTTCTCTGAAGGGCTTAAGATGCTTGGATCAAACAAATACAGTTCTGAATCGAAGCTGGAAAACCCAAGTGAGGGATGCATTTGCAGTAGGCTGGGAATGGGAGGAGAAGGGTGTTATCTGTTCCTGCACTCAGGATGTGGTGAGTGTCCCATACTATCCATGAACTAAGCAGAAAGTCTGGATATGTCCTTTGTCAAAATAGAGCTCAAAATAGACAGTCAAAGGACAAAGTCCCTCATCAAAAGCTCCTGAACAGATTCATCTACAATGGGATAAGGGGACAAATATTCTCTTGGAATGGCAACTGTTTGAAAATGAGGAATGATAGAGTTAACACAGAGAGTAGGATCAGTTGTAATTGTTCTAGTCCAACATGTCTTTGTGCATTGGAGAGATTTGCAGAGTGTGTGTCTAAGGATTGGGGTTGGGACCACTGGTGGGTTGCCCCCAGTTCGGACTGGTTCACAAGAACCGGTAGTAAAACTGGCAGGATGCCCCTACCACTGCTCCGGATGTCATCATCAATGATCTGCGCATGCGCAGAAGCTTCTGCAGATGTGCAGAAGCAAGGTGTGCACATGAGTGAAGTGAGTAGGCGTTCCTGTTGCAAACCAGTAGTAAACATAAGTAGAACCCATCCCTGGTTGGGACTAATGCTTTTAAAAAGTATGTATAGAATCTACATGAACTTGTGATTTATAGGTTTGATGATTAGAAAGAGTAGACTATAGAGAGAAGGAAATTATGATGAAATCCAACAGGTTCTGATAAGTTCTGGAGAACTGGTAGCAGAAATTTTGAGCAGCTCAGAGAACCGGCAAATACCATCTCTGGCTGACCCCAGAGTGGGGTGGGAATGGAGATTTTGCAATATCATTCCCCCAGGAGTGGGGAGGGAATGGGGATTTTGCAATATCCTTCCCCTGCCACGCCCACAGAACTGGTAGTAAAAAAATGGATTTCACCACTGATGTAACTTTAGAGAGAGAGAGGATAAAATGTAAAGGTAGTTGTAACTGCTGTTAAGTAGAGCAGAAGCTCATTCTTTATAACTTTTCTTTTTCCCTTCCCTTCCATTTTTTTCTTTGTACTTTTTCCATTTATTTGATTTGTATAATGCTTTTATTATCACTAACTCAAGGTGTCAAATGTATCCAGCACACCTTTTTCCTCCTATTTTTCTCACAACAACAACAATAACCACCCTGCAAGGAGGGTTTTATGGTTAAGGCAGACCCACCCAACTCTGGGGTCAGCCAAAGGTGGTTTTTGCTGGTTCTCCAAGCTGTTCAAAATTTCTGCTACCGGTTCTCCAGAACTTGTCAGAATCTGTTGGATTTCATCATAATTTCTTTCTCTCTATAGTCTACTCTTTCTAATCATCAAACTCATGGCCTCCTCCTGCTTTCTAGCCTGGTGCCTTAACAACTGGCTCTCCAGTTTGTTATTACTTTTCTTTATTTTTCTTACTTCTTTGAAAATTCATATGGTTTTTATTCTAAAAAGTTATTTAACACCAATAATATAGTGCATATAGTACCTGAAGTTAGGATAAATGCTGAAATAGTTCAACTTGATAACATCAATAACAGATTGTAAAAAGTTCCCAAAGAATCGTTCCAACCTGGGTGAACCAGCTTCACAATTATGAATGTAGTTTAACATAAGCAAGTACAGACTGGTGTGTATTGGCCTTCACAATCCACATTTCATTAATGTGAACTGGCAGTTATTGACCAGGAAAGCAAGTCTGGAGTCATGGTGGACTGTTTAATGCAAATGTCAACCCGGTGGGCAGCTGCCATCAGAAAGACAAATTCCATGCTTAGAATCATTAGGAAGTAAATTGAAAATAATAATGCCTTCGTACTAATCTAAGATGAAAAATACATGGAGGATTCTTCATAGATGTAGTTGCACCATAGGAAGGAATTTATAGTGTTGGAAATGGTGCAAGGAAATTGTAGGTGACTAAAATTATGATGGGGTTAGAGCAGCTTCTCTAGGAAGAAAAGCTATAAATGTGGGGTTTTTCATCTAGGAAGGAAGGAAGGAAGGTAAGAGGTGGCATGATAGGGGTACATAAAAGCATGCATGGCACAGAGAAGCTGATTTTCTCTCTCATATACAATGTTAGACCTCATCCACAGTCATTGAAACTAAATGAAGAGAGAATCAGAAATGGCAGAAGGAAATATTTTCTCATATTGCATGCTTAAATTTTTGCACATTGCACACTGTTGTGACCTCTGCAATTACAGCCAGCTGTGTTTTGTTTCACGTAACAGACCGATCTAGCACGATTATCTTATGTTTTCGCTTAGTTACTGGTTCCTTGGTTGAGAATTTTGAGTGTAATAGTCCAGCACATCTGGAGAATGCCAGGTTAGGGAGGATGTTATCTCCTGTCATATTTTACCCTGCAGTAGGTACAACAACCTGCAATCTAAGCAAAGGGGAATGTATTTTTCTTGAACAGAAGATTACATACTGAGAGACAGAGAGATTTCATCTAGGGTTTTCTGCAACACTTGATTGTCTGGGAAGAACATCTGGGAGTGATTTTATCTGATCAGTTTTGTGTGATACACAGCCTCTTCCAAGATGCTGTTAGGAATCATGTATATCTTTCACTTTTTCACCCTGTAATAAGATCAGTGGGAATTACAACCATGATGATGATACCATATAGAAATATGTTGGCGCAGAGGGTGTAAGCTGGAGAATGTTCATTGTCTGAGTGTTTGCATGGTGTTGCAAAGTGTTTTATATGCCTCCTCAAAATCGTTCTTGTGAAAAAAAATTGATTGATTGATTGATTGATTATTGATTTATTGTGAAATTTATTTGCTGGCCATCTCATTTCAAAGTGACTCTGGGCAGGTTACAACATAAAAAACATTAAAATCTTCAACAATCCAAATAGAGCCAATAAAATGAGTCCCGTCTGGGAGTAGGGCGGTATATAAATTTAATAAATAAAATAAATAAATAAATAAATAAATAAATAAATAAATAAATAAATAAATAAATAAATAAATAAAATCACAATGCAAACAGAATAAAATCATTGACATGAGATGGAGAAGGAGGCAGCCAGATCTGGGGATGGGGGGAGGGGAGGTCTTATTTAATCAACCAGCTCCAGTTTGAGGCTCTCCCACTGGGACCCCAAACCATCTGGCAGAGCCGGTTCTTAAGGTTCTTACAGAGAGGCAGAAGGGTGGGAGCTGATCTCGCCTCAGGCGATAAGATATTCCAAAGGGCAGGAGCCACAGCAGAGAACATTGCCGGCTATTCAACACTCTCTTTTTTGATAGGTCAAAGATAATGAATCCAAAGACTTCAAATCCAAGTCAGTTTCCCATCCTACCAATTGGTTCGTGCTGATGGAGCATGGATAATTATCAGCATGAAAGGGCCAAACCAAAAAAGCAAGCTTGTGCTAAATGGCAATTTCTTGTAAGGAAAGTAGTCAGCCTACCCAGTACTGGGTGGCAGCATCTGTGTAATCTGAAAATCAGAGCATTTGCGATAGATTTGCTTAAAGCTGTATTTGGTGGGATGCCAACATTGAAGGAGGAAGGGGCATGTTGTAGACAAAACCTGCAAGGCCTAGATTTTGTGGCGTCACAAGGTCTCATTAATCATTTTTCACTTAATGAGCTTCCCTGAGTCCCAACTCTCTTAAGTGCCAAGAAAGGAATTTAAACTGAGTGAGAGCACAGATTGTAAATCATTGTTCATTTATATTGAAATGCATGGAGCACTTGCTGAGTCATTTAGATACAAAGTCAATGGAGGTGTATTAGATTTGTGGAAGCTTGTTGTGCCCAGATTCACAGCAGAGGGACCCGGGGGGGCGGGGGGGAGAAGAGGCAGGGATACATACATTTCCAGATATTCTAATCCCCTGTTCCAATATTCCCAAACTCCAGTTTGGCAGCATTCTATTTTCTACCCTCTGCCTTCTGTTTTCTCTGATCTCCTATTTTGTTACACATCCCTAATATGTTCATTGAAAAGGCTTTATTTAAGAGGATGGGGAAGGAAAACATTTCAGTCCAAGATTCTAGCTGCTACTGTTGACATGATAAGTTCCTGCAGCAAAGCACTCTAGTTTATGCCATCCAAATGAGTTGGTTGAGTTTCTGTCAGGATGTAAGGGATGGGGGGTGGGGTAGAAGATCAGTTAAGATCTACTGGTACATTACTGGGTGATCTACAACAAGGGATTCTGCATCATTGCAGCTTAACGCTAGCAGATGTGGTGCAAGAGCTATTGAAGAATTAATTGGTGGAGAGCTTTTAACTAAGGATGAAACATTTTTGGGGATATTAAAAACAGGATAGAATATTTCCCCTATGGAACAAATGGGGGGGAAAGACCTTAACGGAGGCAGAAACCAGCCCCAGTTTCCCTGCCCTGAGCAGAAATGGAGGCGGCCAGCTTTTAGAAATGCAGATTTAGTAATCCATTCAGAAAGACTGAAACTCAGAAAAAAACTCAGATAAGCAACAAACAAAAGGTTGACAAAATTAGCTCTGACAAACACCTAGGATTTACATTCCCCCCTTTGCCTATAGAGCCAGCCATGACCCTTACATGGCCCCATAGGAATCCAGAAGGTATAAAAACCCACCCACTCTAAACTTCATTTTGTCAGGTGTCCCAGAATCACACGTGGTTGGTGATTCTGCTTCGTCAAAAAATGGACCCTCTTTCCAATCAGCTTCCAGCCTCCATTTTATTTCTCCCAGCTTGGAACTGGACCAGATGGATTTTCTTTCCAACAGTATGGTAGGAGAAGGTGAATTGGCAGCTGATACAAGTGTGAGTGGAAAAACTGAAGCAGGTGAATTTGCTGTACAATTGTACTGAGAAGTCAGCCTAGGAAATGGATTTATGGGATGGGGCAATTTGTTGAAAGAGTTTTATTGGAAGAATTGGTGTGCTGGATTAGACCTTCTGCTATATTTTTTACAATAGCATGAATAGCTCATAGTAAGAAAAGAAAGTAGACGGGAATCTAATGGTAGCTTTATCCTTTTGACGTGCCTCCTAGGATTTCAGAGGACGAGGCATTCAAAAAATTTTGGGGGGGGGTTGACTTTCCAAAGACATCAGTCTGCTAAGATCTTCAAATATGAATGGAAATGATAGGGCTATATTAAAGTTAGCGCTAGCCAAACATTGTAATGTATTAAAAATTACAATTTCAACAGTAGTGCTAGCCAAACTTTTTGAAAAAATGGGATTGGGGACGGTAAGGTTTCCAGAAAAGAAGGCATCGTTCTTTCCCATATGGGTGGTGGTGGTGTAGAAACAGGACTCAATGGGGGGGGGGAGTCTGCTCTGCCATAAATCAGTATGAAGAGTGATATTGCTTTGCTGTGCAAATAAGCAAAAGTGAGTCAGCAGCACCTTTGAAATGAATTATCCCCAGCATCATTCACAAAGTAGCAACATGATCTATTCCTAGCAAGAGAGTGAATGGCTATGAAATCAAAACCAGTGTATTTGTTGGGAAGGATTCTCCTTAGCCATGCTTACAGCTGTCCTCGCTGGAACTTGCAAGTGGAGCACTGCTGGGTCAGCAAAAATGGCAAAGACCCATGTATTTAACCATAGCTCATGACCTTCATCATAGGAATTTAGCTAGCTTAATAACACCCCACCCACCCACCCCCCAGCCTGCAAAGCATTGGCCTTGCGAAACTTTTCATGCAACACCCTTTTGAAATTCTAGGTGTTATGGCAATGTTAATAGGTATTTTTCATGGTCCTGAAACCAAAGGAATCTGAGCCACAAAATAATCTGTAAATAAATCAGGAAACGCACAGCTCTTCAGTTTTATTTCTAATCTTCACACTTGACTATGCAGCACAGACAAATTTACATAAAAGCATAACGAAGCACTTCAAACTGAATCTGATAAGGGAATTAGAATCCAATAGAGAATACGTAGCAAAGGAGACAAGGGAACAAAGTGTTGTGGGAGGGCAGGAAGAGAAGAAAGTTATGTGCAGCAGAAATCAGAGTGAATCCTTCCAGACAAACAGCTCCTCGTAGTCCCATTCTAAAGGTTTGGGAGAGGGGTTTCCATCTTTTTTTCCTTGATGGATTTTGTCTGGTGCAAAAAGTGGAAGATGTAATGGGGAAATTTGGGAAACATCCATCAAATCCATCCTTCTGTCACATGTCATAAACGAACAGGGACAACTGCTTGAGAAGAATTAGAAATTAGGAATAGGAATAGGAGAGGGAGGGGGAAGGGAAGGAAGAAGAGGAAGAGGAAGAGAATTAACGTAACAATATTTCAAAAATAGAACATGAGTTAAAATCAGACGAGTTAAATACATGTTTAAAAAGCCAACAAAGAGAATGTCAACATTTCATACTTCTGTAGAAAAGAACAAATAGAATTACTTTCTGGAGGAAAAAAAAGAAAAGGAGAAAGTAATCAATGCAGGAGGAGGGAGGACTAATCAACAGCTCAACTGTAGATGGATTCAATTCAAGGTTATGAACCACCCAGTTAGAAAAAAAGTTGTAAACAGATATGGAAGAGAATTGGTGAAGACAGATTGAAGAAAACAAAGTAGGATTCAAAAGCAATGTAAAAATGTTAGCAGTGAATAACTAGATCAAGAAATGAGAAATATTGTGTGGGGGATAAGGTTCAAGATAGACATTGTGCTGGAGGAAGGAGGAGAGGAAAAAATAGAAACATTAATATAAAATAATATAAAAGAGAAAAACTGTCTCAGGGAAGCAGTGAGGCCATACATCCAACAAAATCCTGAGAATGTAACAAAAGCAGGTTTATAGCAAGAAGAGAGAAATTGGAATATGCAATAATGAATAAAAAAGGGACAATACATTTTAGAATGAATGATGGCATATGATCAAGCTTATTAGAGCCAAATCACATGCAGCAAGGTCATCAAGAGATGACAGTAAACATGGTGAAAACTGATGAAAGGGCACCAGAGAAGATAATTCCAAAAGTTAAAAGAAGAGGCTTGCTTGGCAAATGGCAAAGTAAGAAAAATGTATAATGTTAAAAGTTTGATGAATATTTGCAAGTAAGATCAGAAAAAAGTTGAGCTATATATGTAACTGAAATAACAAGAAAAAGAAGGGAAGGAAAGAAGGGAGGGAAGGGAAGGGAAGGGAAGGGAAGGGAAGGGAGGGGAGGGGAGGGGAGGGGAGAGGAGGAGATTAAAGTTGGTCGACTCTGGGAGCAGATTAGATGGATTAAAAAACTGAGTGCTGATGATAAAATGAAATAAAATTTAAAAAACAGATCAGCAGCAGTCAGGAAAAGATGATAGTTGAATAGAGTTTAAGTGGAGACGAATGCAAAATAATAAAGAATCCTCATAAACCAATGATCATTAAAAAAAACTCAGAAAAAGAAAAACCTGTGTTATCAGGAAGAAAAGAAATAGATGAAAGCTACAATAAAAAGATTGTGATATAGCTATCTGGGGGAGATCGGGAGTTGGCTGAGAGGGGAAATGATAATGTTGGAAAGATGGAAGTATTCTAAGATGAAAAGATGAAAATTGAGGACAAGATGGAGAGGGCAAGATTTGATTGAAATGAATATTAGTTTAAGCTGCAATAGTAAGCCAAATTGATAGTAAGGTACTGTAATATTCTTATAAGAACCATATACAATGACTTGAACAAGGTGCAAGCATTAAGCACTGGGATCTCCTGAACCCTTCCTCCTTCTCTTAAAGCTAAATTGAGAATGCCATGGTCTTGCAATGTTGCTTGTTTATCTTTCATAGAGTTTTCATTTCTCAGTTGGATTAAGAATTTACTAGGGAGTGAGCTCAAACTACTAGATGAAGCGATGCAAACTTCGGTCTATTAGTAAATAGCAATAGTACTTAGATTTATATACCACTTTACAGTGCTTTACAGCCCTTTCTAAGCAGTTTACAGAGTCAGCCTATTGCCCCCAACAATTTGGCTCCTCATTTTACCCACCTCGGAAGGATGAAAGACTGTGTCAACCGTGGTGAGATTTGAATTGCCAAATTGTAGGCAGCCAGCAGTCAGCAGAAGTAGCCTGAAGTCCTGCACTCTCACCACTGTGTCACCATGGGTCATTAATCATTTTGACAGAGGTGGAAGTTCAACAGATGGTGTCAGCCAATTATCAAGCTATGCTGATAAAGAGACTTCTCAAGAGCTGTCTCTTGATTAAAAAACACAAGGCTTACCTATCCCATCTTTGACCACTTAGTTTCTTTCTTTTTCCCTCTAAGAGGGAAGAAAAGAAAGAGGCTGAGAGAGGCATACAAGATGGATCCAAGGCCCAAGCACCGTTGACAGGATTGAGGAATGGGGCAAGGAGATTGCCCAATGAAAACCCCTGTAGAAGCATGTGGGGAAGCCATACTCACCTGTTTCAGAAACACCAAAGTCTTACTAAGTGGGGGAAAGAGAAGGAAGGAAAAACTTTCCTCAGTCAGAGTCAGAGTTGAATACAATTTACATAGTGACTAGATAATGGGAACATGTAATCCAAAACATGGAGTAGCTGTCAGGTTGGCTACAATACTGTGGAAGAAATTTCATAATGGTGGTGGTGGTGGGATACCTTCTCCTTTTTTTCCTCACTAGCGGGAGTTGATATAGAGATCTTAACAAGTCATTCTCTCCACATCTCCCACTCCCGCTACAGTCTTTTCTTATAAGAGCAGGCCAGACTGGCCAAGCCAGTTTATCACAACCAAGCCTGTGGTTTGAGCAATGGGGTGAAGAAGAGGAACTGGGGGGAGGGGGGGTTAGCTCAGTGCATATCTCCTCTTGATATGAGTAGGTGAGAATTGCTCTTTGGAGCTACCTCTGTTTTCCTCCCCTGCAGGTGGCCTCGGCATGGAGAAAGTTTAATTTTCTGGCAGGGAAGCTGCGTGGGCTGGAGCTGGCAGAAACAGAAGACCATCATCTGGCTATTCATTTGAAGGGGGGAGGCTTTGTCTGCCCCCACTACAGTTATTCTGCATTTTCTATGCAAGAAGCAGGCAGGCAGGCAGCTAACTGGGGAAATGACTTCTGCCTGTATCATTCCTGTCCCCATCTGTGCAAAACAAATAAAACCCACATCCCTCCATTCCCTTCTGAATGGACGCAAGAGATAGACATAAACAATGCCCATAGGAGCCACTCCTCCACTTTTCTTAAATTGCAGCTTTTTTTATGGGTTTTCCCTTTGTCCAAAAAACATGCCTATTTTGCTGATGAGAATAGCAATAAGAAGAATGCCTATGGAGATTCTCAGTCATCCAGATCAGCTCTCTTCAGATCTGAACGTTCTTGGATGAGAAGTGAAACATCTTTGAAGAAAAATAAGAAAGTCCAGTTGACAAAAGGCACTTTTGGAATAAGAAGAATTTCAGCACCAAGAACAGCTCAGCATATACAGTCTATAATCCAAACATGGTTCCTTGGACTCAATTCTCAACATCCTTGTCCGTTCACCATACTGAATTAGGATGAAGAGATTTGCTAACCCTTGTAGTGGGGATGGCCACTCTATATTAATCTTCCCCAATCTATTATCCCTATCAGTTATGTTGAACCCCACTTCCATAATTCTAAGAAGCACAACCCATGCTAACAAATGATGGGGATTTAATCTCACATGTCTGGAAAGCACCTGTTTGGAGAAGCCTAGTTTAGCTTGGTGAAGGAAGCACTTTGGTATTATTTCACACCTATGGGTCGTAAGCAGCAATTCAATCAATCTGAGATTATTTCAAGTCATTTGTCTCTTAGTCTACTCTAATTCATATTATGGTTTTCCTCCAACTGTATTGGAAACCAAATGGATACATCATTAAATGCATGATTTGCCTAGAAGACCTGTTCTAAAGAGGAGAATAAACCCTATAATAAATATAACAAAAAACTCAGTTCAAAAAGTTGCATTGTATATAAGCAAGAATTACAATCCAGGGGAGAGTTGTGAAGATAAAGTAGACATTTACAGGCTTGATATCCAGTAGTTCCATGGTTTCTATCCCAATGGTGCACTGAAAGGCACTGCTTTATCCTTTCCCATAGATAATGCTATTTTGCTATTTGCTCCAGTGAGGAAAATAATACACTGCCAAGTACTCTTTTAAGACCTCATTTGTAAAACATGCTGATATTTGATGAAGTTCGATTTTCAAATGTATTGATATTTTCATATTTTCACATCCATATAAAAAGGAGCCAAAAATAAATAAACATGGGAATTTGTGCAATTGGCTGGAGAATGATGGGAGTTGAAATTCCAAATATCTAGTGGAAGGCTAGCCCATACATTCAGACTCTGCACATTTTGCTCTCTTTGAGAATGCTGGGCACAAATGGTGAAGATGCTGTCAGGGACAGTCAAATGAATATCCATTAGCGGCATAATAATTTTAAGATACATTTTATGCTGAAAAAGTTACTTGATATGCCCCCAAAGAATACATGTTTCCTATTTTACCAAAACGTTTATGCCCATCTATGATTTCTTCACATTTCTGGCCTAGTTTCATGGAAGGTTGTTGTTTCATTTCATTTAATGGTTCAAATCACACCATACTTTTGAAATTCAGAAGTTCCATTTTTGGATTTCCTTCTTGGAACCCTACAGGGAAATCAGGGCTGTATCAAGTTCATCCTTATTCTGAGGTACTGCGGAAATGGGCCTGGAATAAGATTTCCTGTACCAATAAAGGATAATATTTGTAGCTCAGAGTTGAAATTAGGGGTCCTTGGTGCTCTCTGCACTTGATTCTTTTTCCTGCAGATCACTGGTGGGTTGCCCCCAGTTTGGATCGGTTCACAAGAACCAGTAATAAAACCAGCGGAAGGCTCCACCCACTGACCTGGACGTCATCATAGGTGATTTGCGCATGCACAGAAGCTTCTGCATATGTGCAGAAGAGCGCGCACAGGCGCAATGCAAAATGGTAGTAAAGATAAGTAGAACCCACCCCTGCTGCAGATGTTTCATTACCCAAACAAGGTGACATCATCAGTGTTGCAGATGTGGTATTCAGCAGGTTCTGACCAGTTCTGGAGAACCAGTAGTGGAAATTTTGAGTAGCTCGGAGAATCAGTAAATACCACCTCTGACTGGCCCCGCCCCCATCTATTCTCTGCCTCCCAGCTGATCGGGAGGGAATGGGGATTTTGCAGTAACCTTCCCCTGGAGTGGGGTGGGAATGGAGATTTTACAGTATCTTTCCCCTGCCTTCCCCTACCACCAAGCCACACCCACTAAACCATGCCACGCCCATCAAGCCACACCCATAGATCCAGTAATAAAAAAAATGGAATCCCATCACTGCAATGCTGGTATTAAGAGCTAACAATGCTAACAGTATTAAGATTCCCTAGTCATCCTAGATTCAGGCATAGTTCCTCTGAAAAGAAGGTACACAAAACATTATAAAATATTTTGCATTATTGATATTGTCTTCTTTTTTAAAAAAAATACATCCATGCTTGTTCCCAGGAAATCAGATGTCGCCAGATAGTTGGTTAAAAGTAGAGTCCAACTCAGCTTCCTAACTTAATAATTATGCTACCGAAGGCAATTGTTAAAAAAGAAAAATAAGTTCAACCCAGTAACCTCTCCTTTTTGCCTTCAATAAGCAGTAATGTTTGAAATGCTGGCCCACCTAAGAAAGGGAAGGATAACATTTGCATCTTGGTATCAAAACGGACTTGAAATACCAAGACTACAATGAGGTCAGATAGTACCTATTGCTCATGGCTCTCTCTCATTCAGGCTTTAAATTATTCATCCTAGAAATACAAAATGTCCTGTCTCAATCAGGAACTATTTCCTTGCTATAGGCCAGGGTCAGCAGCCTGTGGCTCTGGAGCTGCATATGGCTCTTTCATCTCTCAGCTGCGGCTCCCTGTCACCACCACAATTTTGAGAGGAGCTTCTGGTTATGGGGAGGAAAAGCAGGGCAGACTAGGAAGATATTCTATGGCAAGGGGTGGGTTTTCTGGTCAGCTCCACAATTGATAGGACTTTCAGTTAGGACAGGCAGAGGAAAAAGGATGCCGCGCTAGGAGGAGACTCTATGGTGAGGGAACCGGACTTCCAGTCGGCTCTAGAATTGAACGGGGGCCTTCCTGTTAGGACCTTTGTAGCTCTTTGTGTGTTTAAGGTTGCTGACCCCTGCTATAGGCTTAAATAAGGCACGGCCCACATGGCAGCAATAGCCTCCACAACATGACAATGGAAGATACTTTAGGAAACTTCACAGTTAATTTCGATCGCCCTCTCTCACCAGTCTTACCAGACAGTTTGGAACCAAAGTTTCCTAATGACTTGGAAGATAAGTTGCTGAAAGCAGAAGTGTTGATGATCTAAGCAAGCCTGTTGTGGCCCATACGCGGCCTGTGCGGCTGGCACTCGAGTTGGACAATGAGGCTGGAGAAGATGTGGTGCCAGAGGCGGGGATTCAGCCACGGCCTTCAGAACCTCCAGAAGCTCCCTTAAGTGAAGAGGAGGAGCCTCTTCTTGATGCACAGGTGCACAGAGCTGCCAAAAGGCAGGAGTGGCTTCTTAGGAGGAGGTCTCCTCGAGAGTAAGGCTTGGGGCTAATTGGCCACTCCCTTAGCCTATTTAAGGAGGAATGCCGACTGAAGCAATTTGCAGAGAACAACTGTTCACTCCCCTTCGTGCCTTGATCTTAGTTATCTGCAAATTGCTTCTGGGCTTTCTGCCAACCAGAATAAGATTAAGATTATTTATTCTTTGGATTCTTGCAGGCTGTTAAGAAAGTTCATTAACAGCCTTTGTTTGTAAAAAGAAAGAAAGAAAGAAAACTGATTTTATTTTAGTAAACTAAGGTTTGTACAGACTTTGTGTGTGCTGAGTTCTTTGGGGTCCGTAGATGGGGCAGAACAAAGCCCGTGTAAAACAGTCTGAGCTTTGGGTAGTGTGCCTGAGCCTTCCGTAATTCATATCCACCCACTGACAGGCTGAAATATTAAAACAGAACTTGGCATACAATTCTGGGGTGCCATTTGGCAGAAGGAGCCTGAGATCCTTCAAACATGTGAAAGAATAGCATTCCCAGTCAGTACCAATTCAATCTTGCAAGAATACCATTTTGAACACATAAGTTTCCCGTACAACATAGGGAGCACTATGAGAGCACTATGTTCTAACTGAAACTTTTCAGAAATCCTGATGGATCAAATCAAGGACCCCTCTTGTCCAACATTCTGGTTGCACACTGGCTGAATGTATCAGTGATACACCTGAGAAATTTGGATTTTATGTTGCTAATATTTATGAGTCCCCCCTCTGCACTTCCTGGATTTTGCTATGCTCATAAATGTGTGCAGAATAGGCTTTTTTCTTAAATATTTACTGCCTGATACAGTGACTCAAGCTTCAAAGTGAGAAAGGAACGTTTCACAGTATTTAACTTACTGATGACCTGTTGCATCAGTTACCATTTCTGATCCTGCCTTAGTGGGCTGCTCTAAGGGGAAAATGAAAACAACGACTAGGTATGATATGTTGAGTTCCCCGGATAAAAAAGGAAAGCTAGAAATATAGCAAACCAATGAATAATTCATGGGCATAAATTAAGTGGGGATAGCTGGCAGTCTAATGGGTGAGTTTATGACAGTTGATATAGTTGGTCTTCTTTTGCCAACTTTTGCATTTCCTCGCTCACAGTTGCAAGAAGTCTCTCCCCCCCAAATCTCCATTGGACATGGGAAACCCAATGAGAACCACAGTGGAACTCCTAACGTAGAAATATGACAGCCTTGTGAAGTAGTCCAGACAGGAAGCACACCCAAATGGATTAATTCTACTTCAAGGTTATGTTAATAAAAGGTAAAGGTTCCCCTCACACATATGTGCTAGTTGTTCCTGACTCTAGGGGGTGGTGCTCATCTCCATTTCAAAGTCAAAGAGCCAGCGCTGTCCGAAGATGTCTCCGTAGTCATGTGGCCGGCATGACTAAATGCCAAAGGCACATGGAACACTGTTACTTTCCCACCAAAGGTGATCTCTATTTTTCTACTTGCATTTTTTACGTGCTTTCGAACTGCTAGGTTGGCAGAAGCTGGGCCAAGTAACAGGAGCCCACTATGCGGCACTAGGGATTCAAACTGCTGAACTGCTGACCTTTCAATTGATAAGCTCAGCATCTTAGCCACTGAGCCACCACATCCTTATTAATATTTTTATTTATTTATTTATATTAATATTATATTAATAGAATCTTGCAAATCTGAGAGTACCTTTCTCCCTCGTTGTCATTGTCTTTATAGCCCAAGAAACTAGGTAGGATTCCTTCTGTGTCATTTGCCATGCCCCAATTCTTCTGAGGACTAAGCTGCCTCTTATCTGACTGTTTCCCTGGCTGTGATTCTTCCCTCTGTCTCTCAGGGTCATTCCCACATTCCCCCCCCCAAAAAAACCCCACATGAATAAACTGATGGTTTCCCAATAATGGAAGATGTTACCTCTGGATCCACCTATTTTCATTTTTACAGAATGAATCAAGCTGGCCCTTCTCCATTGATTTGGATTTCATTGTCTTTTTCAGAACTGTTGATAAAGCCAAAAAAACAAAAAATACTAGTAGGAGTAATGCCAATAATAGAATAAGATAAGAAGAATTGCAATAGTGATGGTGATAACCATGAGGATAATGATAATGTATGACATGGCTGTACAAAAGCTATGAGTAGCACAAAGAGCCGTGGAAAGATACCTGCTCGGCAACATAAGACAACATAAAAAGATGTACACATGGATTAGAGAACAAATGAAAATACAGGATGCCATCAAAAGAGTAAAAGAATTGAAATGGAAAAAGCCTGGTAACATAGCAAAAAGAACTGATGGCAGATGGACCAAGGCAGTCATAGAATGGATCCCACTTGGTAAAAACCATCCACAAAAGAGACGTAAGACATAATGGAGCAACGACATCAGCAAGTATTGCAGGCCCAACTGGCAAAGGACAGCTCAAGACCATATTGGTTGGAAACATGCAGAAGACGTCTTCATTCTTTAGTAGACAGACAATGGCTAAAATGATGGTGATGTTGTGGCACTTTTACAGCCTCAGTTGTCCCATGCATGTTAAAAGTTTGGTCCCTTTAATACCAATTTGCTCCCTATTTCTGGTTTAGGAAATAGAGACCCTTATCGAACCTCGGATTAATCAGAATTTGTTATTGGAACTACAAATTGAATTTTGCATTCATATACTAAATTCATGTACTAAATATTTGACTCAGCCTCACAAGATAGGTTCCCTTTGGGTTGAAGAATTCCTGGTCCCTGAATTCATTTTTACTTATTCTAATACAATTTTAGTAATACTGGGAAAGGCCAGCAGGTTGAAATGCCATTAGAAAAACTTGTATTGAATTTTTCGATTTTACCCACGTACATTACAGCGATGATACTTTGTAAACTCAGGTCTGCTGTGGTCAAAGTTATGTATGGCAATTTCATCCCTATCACCCTTTCATTCCAGCATGCATTCTCTCATTCTTGAGCAAGCAGATTTGCATTGAAGCCTGAATTTGTTTCAAGTCTGAATGTGTAGTCATGCAATAGCAATTTGCAACAGTTCTCTGTCGAGATAAGAATCTCCAATGATGTGCCATGAACGTTTTCACACATATTGATGTTGAATACATTGATTTCATAAGATACTGGATGGGAGCTTCATGAATACGAGTGAAGCTTCTAGTGAAACCTTCTGGAAAATAGACCTTTGCACAGCAGTAGGGCACGTTGCAATATGCAGATAAATAAATTCTCCTCCTATTCCTTAAGGCATTTTATATCACCTCAAAGCTTTATTTAAATGTAGGAGGGAATAAAAACACCTTCTGGTACGAGTTGCACATGGCCAGAATTCTCTTGTAGTGTTTCCAGTAGTTAGCTGGTCCATGTTCATGGTACTTTTCTGACAACTACAGCTGCTGAATAATGAGCTTAGAACAAAGCAAAGTGAAGCAAAGCAAGTGTTTCACTTTACTTTGAGAAATGGGACTGGATAGATAGATAGATAGATAGATAGATAGATAGATAGATAGATAGATAGATAGGTAGGTAGATAGATAGATAGATAGACAGACAGACAGACAGACAGACAGACAGACAGACAGACAGACAGACAGACAGACAGAGGCAGGCAGGCAGGCAGGCAGGCAGGCAGGCAGGCAGGCAGGCAGGCAGGCAGGCAGATATACAGTTTCAGAGAGGGGCATTGCTTTGAAGCTTTGCACAGTCCTACTACAGAAGGAGCTGCAGTTCATAGTACAGCACATGGTTTGCATGCAAAAACCCAGGATCATTTCTGGTATTTCCAGAGAAGATTGAAAAAAAGAAGAAAAAAATCTGCTACCCAAATTCTAGAGAGCCATTGCCATTGCCAGTGACACTCAGTTCCCCAAGGTGTACAACATGTGTTGATTTAGCACCCTCCCAGAAAAAGGGGCAAGCTAATCAACATTTTATGTTCGTGGTTTGTAAACATGTGCTACAAATCAGTTGACTGTGCCATCTGGATGACTAGGAGTCTTGTGTATGCATTGACATATTGAGCCTGGAGGAATTTGATATCCAGATTAAGAACCTACATATTCAATAGTTTAAATTCTTCCTTTCAAAAGCCTTCCAATTTCCAAATGTTAGGATCAAGAATTGATCTTTATCCTCACCCTCCAATCTGGACTGACTTTGACAAGTGTAGTTTTTCTCTTTTTGTTCGCACACACTTTTATTTTCATTCCAGCTCCAGTTCTTACTCCTTGCCTTAAAAACAAAACCATCAGTAAGTAAATCATATGGAAGCACTATTGGTGAAGGAATCTACTTTAAATTAAGATGAAATATGGTTATAATGACTCATTATATCTAACCACTGAAGCATAAATGTTCTACGGTGTTATGGATACATGGAGGCAGAATACATGCAACGAAATCTGACAGCCAGATGTTGGAGGCAATGAATAGGGTTGAGCCAAGAGGGTTGCCCATACCTTCTAGTTATTATCTTACAAGTTTCTATGTCAAATAATTGAACGTGCAAGGGAATGCCAAGCTAATTGGATTCCAGTCTAATTCAATCAGTAAACTCTTTGGGTCTCAGTTGAATCACCATTGCCAATTGTGTTACATTAGACTGGCAATCCTTCCAGATGTTGTTGGACCACAAGAACTACAGCTCTCATCATCTAGTCACTGATTCTGAAATTAATGGGAGTTGGAATTCAACAAAGATATTGCGGGGAGGGGGGGAATTGATTGAAGATGCTACCATCCAAAAGCAAGCATTCAAAAGACATGTTCCTTTAGGACAGTGATCCACCATTACTTTTAAGAGATCCAAAATTCACAATAAAAGACTAATTAACTAATATTTTTTTGTATTTTTCAGACAGCTTCATTTCCACTACCTGAATTATACCATCAAAGCAAGCTAACTGTACATGAGAGTTGTACAAGTCTTGCTCACAATCTAACCATATCCCTCTGATTTATATTTTTGTATTTTAATTGGTAACATGGATCCAGATAATATCCCAATAAGGAGACCCCAAGAACTCCAAACAGCTGATCCCTATGTTAGACATTTCTTACATTTTGCTTTAAAGTTTGAGATTGTTCACACTTCTCCTTATAGAAAGCCAAGACTGGAGGTAAATCTCAAATGCTATATAATATGTGTAAGTTCTCCTTCCTGATCTCTCCTTTTTCCATACTTCCTTATTGGCAAATATTGGATGAAAGTTTGGGACCTCTAACGAGATCAGTGCAAGGGTGAGATGCTACTGGTTCGTACCAGTTTGACTGAACTGGTAGCGGCAGTGGCGGGTGGTTCAGAGAACCAGTAGCGGCAGCAGCATGAGGCTCCGCCAACCCACCTGGATGTCATACTTCCTGGTTAAAACTAGGAAGTAACCTGCTTTTTTACCCTCTGCGCATGTGCAGATGGCTTTGCACATGCACAGAGGGTCCAAAATTGCATGTGACGCGCACATGCGCACACACACACTTCCGAACCGGTAGGGAAGGTAAGTAGATTTCATCCCTGGATCAGTGTAATAGCATTCTGTAAGAAGAGTTTGTAAGAAGGTTACCATAGAAACTGCAAAAGGAACAGATAAAACTGACACTTTAATGGGTAGTCTAATTCAGTGGGGGCCTGCTTGTTCCAGGTAGCTTCAGCCATGACATAGAGACATCTCATTTCACCAGAGTTCTTGTCTTCATGAAGAAATTTAGGAAGATGCTTCTGCATTTCAGGATAGATATACACATTTTGTAAGAATATTCCAAATAAGAGCATTGCCTGAGTATATATGTTTTAGTGAATCCTGCACTGCACAGTAGGTTAGACTAGAGGCATCTAAAATCCAACCTTGGTACTATATTATGATTTTCTTTTCTCCTTGGATCTTTGAGGGCATTAAGTAAGCACTGCATTAAAATTCCACACAATCTGAATTCTGCCACCTGGCAAATGATATCTTATTAGCATTCTTTAACTTGCTTTGCAAGAAAAAAAAATGGGAAAAAATAATTTTTAAAGGGCAGAGAAGGAAGTTGCATCCAGTATCAAGTTCTGAAAGTCCCTCTGCTAATGTTTTGCAGAGAGGGAGAGGGGGAGAGAGAGAAGAAAAAGAAGAAGGGGTGATCAGGGATGGGTTCTACTTACCTTTACTACCAGTTTGCAACAGGACCGCGTGCAGTAGCATTTGGCTGACATCAGGGTCAGTGGGCGGAGCTTCCCGCTGGTTTTACTACCGGTTCTATAGAACCGGTGTGGCCTTGATATGAAAATGGGGCAGAACTATTGTCTGCTAGAAAAGGTACACAATATCTCAAAATAAAGCTTAGAGAGATGCAATAAGCAATAGGCTTCCATGGGAAAACACTGATGCTTTCCTGCAAAAAACAATCCTTTCTCTCTGCTACCAATTCACCCTTGGCTCTTGATAGAGAGAGAAAATTGGTAGATAAGTTGTCATTCCAGAAGCACTCAAAAACAGGTCTTCCATCCTGAATCTGAACACTGAAATCAAAAGCCATTTATTATTGCTTGAAAGCAAACTTGGAGCAGCTAAGCTACTAGTCTATCACGTGCCGTGCCAATTTCAGGAACAAAGAAGGGTTGTGATTTGCTTCAGACATTTTCTGGGGCTTGTTCAGTGTGTATTCAGCTGCCATCAATACTATCAACACTTTGGCATCAGCCCCAAGGAATATTTTTTTTTTATTGCACATATTGCAATAAAAATCAATTCCTTTCTCAGATTATGTTTATAGAGTACGCAAGATGCTCTGTCCATGGAAAATGGTGGCCAAAAGGAGAACCAAAGTATTGACCTTCAACCTACTATTCAATTGTCAGAGGGCCATATCCAATGGCATTAATTTTCAACTAACGTGACCTATTGCCCACAAGGGGCAAATAAAATTAAGATTGTGTCCTCCCTTTCTCTATCCCTCTGCCTTTTCTTTGTTTGACATATTGATAATCTAATGTGACTTCTGCCTTTCTTTCATAGGCACCTAAACACAAAACACATGCTCTTGAACTGTCCTTTTTATCGGAGGTAGCTAGTTAAACAACAAGCTTTGCCCATATCTATATTTCCTACAGAGAAATCTCTTCTGTAATGGCTTCTTTAATCCTCGCTCATGTCACATTTTCAATTTGAGGAACTCATAGACACGCAGGACATTTCAACCTCCAACACACTCAGAAGTTTCAGGAATCATTGTTACCAAAATATGAAAGCATCTGAAAAGTTCACCGGCAATGTAATCTTGAGTCTGTTTTCTCGGATGGAAACTCCACTCGGTTCCACTTGAGTGGTGCTCAATCTCCCAGGCAAGTGGTAGACAGAAATGCAATTTCACTGCATACAATGACTATACCTGAAAACTCCCTATGGTGAGGAGTTTATGCTTAGTTTTGAATTTTTTGGTGACAGTCTGCCCTGGAGTATTTAGCATCCAGAAAAGTGGTGCCTGTTTCCAAAAGGGTTATCAGAGAAGTTGGATGAATTCCGCTAACAAGTGTGGCAGGAATAATCTTTTGATGCTCCCTCCTTCAGCGAGGTCCCCTTCTCTATACAACCCCCAGCAGATGCCTTCTTGCCTGCCACCTGTGAAACCACACTCAAATTCTATTCTTCAGAAACTCATGTGAATTCTCTTATTAGTGCCTACTAGCTATTCAAAGCCATTGACAAAACTTCTTTAACATATTAATTAAAAGAAAAACCTTCAGGTGACTTTATTAACTCAAAGAGTTTATGTGCTACAATCCACAGATAACTTGGTTTTGAAGATCACTTCCCCATACACAGAAATGTTAGACAGCAAGTAGCAATCTACTTCAACCCTATATTCAAGACCACAAGTTGGTCTAGATGACTTCAGGCTTCCTTTCAACTGGAAATCTGGGAGTTGCACTCAGGATCCCAATCCCTAATGATGTTCAACTGAAGTTCAACTCTGTTGAATTGCTCAGAATTGCTCATCCAGTCAAATGCATTGCCAAGCCTGCCCAAGGTAAGATTTATGCCATTTTATTGCGCCCCAGGATAATGTGTCCAAAAGCTTTCAGACACAAGTGTCGGCAGGTGCTGAAAATGTCACGTTAGGAGTGCACCGTGTTCACAGAGTCTTTCTCTCCTTCTTTCTAAGTCATGGATCAAATTGCCATTTTCAATTGCCCCATTGGAACAAAGCTGAGCAAAATTACTAGAGGACTCTCATAAATGCACCATTTCTTCAAGCAGAGAATAAGATGGGTCAGTTCTTCTAAGTCATCACATGGTGGTGCTGACTTTTTGGGGGGAATCAAAATGAAGTCTATCTTGTGGCCCTCAATTTGTACAACATGAACTGTCCAGGAAATCATAATTTATTGTAAGAAATTCAGATTCTGCGGCATGAAGAAAAACATTAGTGATATTTTTAGAGCATGTCCATGGCTTCCTATGCTCTTTGTCCCATCTGTTGAAAACTAGCTACAATCTTATTTATTCCACATCCATTCATCCATTTCTCCCAAATATCATTGCTCAGATGCTACTAATCATCATTCCCGGGAAATTCTCTTGCTTTCTGAGAAAGGCTCTTGTCCTCACTCCCCTTCCATTTAGAACTTCTTCAAACTTTTCTCTTCCTTCGAACTGAACCACTAGCTCAGGAGCAAACCTGAATATGGGACCACAAAATAGAGCTTCAGGCACAACTTTCAAATATTGAGGTCTATCTTATGAGAAGGGATGAAAGGTTTGTTCAAGTAGCACTTTCATGTGAAGAGTTCTAATATGTTAGAGTCAACGTCTGGTCCCCTGAGCATGTGCCCTGTTTCTAAATCTTCTCAGTGTTAATCCAAAAATTTTCATTCCAAAAATTCATATTTTTTTCAAAAGAAGCACAATCCTTATGTTCATTATGATAGACATCAGGTATTTCAAAAAGAGAGGAAAAACAGAGTATGGAAACATAGATTTTTCTTTGGGGCATTTTGTTATACCCCTAAGCCCATCTCTTCTTCTCCTGAGTCACTGTCTGTTAGTCTCCCAGATATTTTCTTTCACCCTACTTCTTTAATGTTGCAGTGGGGGAGGGATGGAATATCTCCAGCAAAGAGGGGTATTGAGATTTTAGATGAACTACCACTTCTGCTGATGCTGCAAAGGAGTGTATGGCTAATAAATCAAATTTGATTCAATTCTTAGTGCCAATAATCCAATATCATTTGCATAAGTGGTATAATATGCATAATGCATTCTTCGGCTCCCTGTGAATGTTCAAAATCCAAGAGGTTGGACGTGAGAATCTGAAGCTGCAGTAAATCAATGTAGTCTAAGTACAACATCGCAAATTTCTTTAGCACCAAACAATACATACATGCAAATTAAGTCCATAATTACAATCTGCACTGACATGCATAGTTCATCCAAAACTTCCCACAATTTTAGATTTGAATCTTGTCTTTCTATATTTCTATCAAGTGAGATCCTTAGCCTAGTGAAATGGTGGCAGCTAGCCAACCTTAGCTATCTCAAAAAAAAAGCTAAGCAGGGTAACACCAGCTTAGTAATTGAATGGGAGCCTACCAAGAATTTTCAGGCTGTAAACAAGACTGCAATACTAAAACTGAATTTTAGAAGGTGGCAGTGGCAAACCACATTTGCACTGTTGCAAGAAAATTTCACAAATATGTACCTAAAGTCTCCATAATTGGGGCTCAACCTGAAGAAGATTTTCCTTGCACATTTAGCCTGGGGAGATGTTATGAGGATTATGCATTGCTCCCTTGGACAATCATATTATTAATGCAGAACTAGTGGAGAAAACATTATTGTCTTCTTTCCTTCCATGTAGAGCAAAGAGAAGCAACAGTAATAGTACTGAGACTTATATACCACTTTACAGCACTCTCTAAGTGGTTTACAGAGTCAGCATATTGCCCTCAACAATCTGGATCCTCATTTTACTGACCTTGGAAGGATGGAAAGCTGAGTCAACTTTGAGTCAGTCAGAATCAAACTCCTGGCAGTGGGAGTTAGCCTGCAATACTGCATTCTGACAACTACACCACCAGGACTGCAATTTGTTCATTATCAAATTGTTATATGTAATGGTGGCTATATGTAATAGTGTGAACACACAAGGGTTCTCCAGATTATTACTGTCTTCTGTCCTACAACCTATATTTCTCCTTCCTTCCTTCCTTCCTTCCTTCCTTCCTTCCTTCCTTCCTTCCTTCCTTCCTTCTTTCCTTCCTTCCTTCCTTCCTTCCTCCTTCCCTCCCTCCCTTCCCCCTCCCTCCCTCCCAGTGGTCAGATTCAAAAATTTTTACTACCAGTTCTGTGGGCGTGGCTTGGTGGGCATGGTTTGTTAGACTTGGTTTGGTGGGCATGGCAGGGGAAGGATACTGTAAAATCTCCATTCCCTCCTCATTCCGGGGAAGGTTACTGCAAAATCCCCATTTCCTCCTTATTAGCTGGGACTCAGGAGGCAGAGAATAGATGGGGGCAGGGCCAGTCAGAGGTGGTATTTACCGGTTCTCTGAACTATTCAAAATTTCCGCTACCATTTCTCCAGAACTGGTCAGAACCTGCTGAATACCACTTCTGCTCCCGTCCATCCTAACAGGTGGAAGAAGAGACAATTTCTTTCTACAGAAACCAGAATGGTCACCAATACCTGCCCTCAAGGACTGCAGATGGGACCGGCCAATATAGTATAATGGTTAAAATGTTGGCTAGAAATAGGGAGGCCCAGCTTCAAAGCATGCATGCTCACCAGACAACTCTGGCAGAAAACCTTGCTATCCTCATTGCTAATCTCCATCCTGCCTTTATTGCCTCAGTTCCCAATCATTGTCACTAACCTGAACCCTCCTCCAAGGAAGCAGATGACAAAACCTAACAGATTTTACACACTTTGGGCTTGGCAGAAGTCAGAATTATGGAACGAAGGGACTATAATGACAGAACAGCTAAGGATGTCTTAAGCCTGTATCAACTGAGGGCTAAGAAGAGATGAAAATGAGGGGCCAGTGGTGAATTCCAATTTATTTTAATACCGATTCTGTGGGTGTGGCTTGGTAGGCATGGTGTGGTTTGGTGGGCATGGCTTGGTAAGTGTGGCAGGAGGATACTGCAAAATCTCCATTCCCACCCCACTCTAGGAGAAGGATACTGTGAAAATCTCCATTCCCAACCCACTCTGAGGCCAATCAGAGGTGGTATTCGCCAGTTCTCCAAACTACTCAAAATTTCAGCTACTGGTTCTCTAGAACTTGTTAGAAGCTGCTGGATTTCACCCCTGTGAGGGGCACAGCAGAAGAAAAAAAATGTTACTAGGACATTTTGTATCATGGTAAGGTGCACATGAAAAAAACAGCCTGAGTATTTAGAAAGGCAGTTATGGCAAAGGATGGAGGTGGAGAAGGAAGTCCTGAATATGAGATTTTGTATTGATGAAAGATAAAATCAGTCATGGTCTAAGCTTGAGTATTTTGTTAATAAACATCCATATACTGCATTCATGGGTTTTCTATCAAGTAGAAAACATCTTCGTGTTCCACATGAATCATATCAGGAGTTGAGGAGAAATGTTAATTTAGTATTTCTCCCTGTGTACTCAAATTAAGACAATAGCCATGCTCTACTTAGAAATTAAACGTCTAATAATCCTAAGGTTTTGGGATGATGGAATGAATCTAGAATGAAGAGAGAGGCACTTTCTAATAGATGCCATAACTTAAAATAAGCTTTAACTGAAATAGACTCCAGTAGCTTATGCTGCAAAAGAAATTGTCATGGAGTTTTTAAAAATTTATTTGATAACAAATTTGGTTGCCTTTTAAGTGCATCAAAATTCTTTCTTACACTTAAAACACATCCAAAATTTCTTCCCCTCTGCAAATAAAAGAAAGCTCATAATCCTTTGAAGACCTTAGGACTGCGAAACTTTTGCAGACTGGTGAGCCTTTGGGGTTTAACTTCTTCAGTATCTTCAGGATGAAGAAATTTGTTCAGAGATTCACAACAGCCCAGAGAGAGATTTAAAATGCTAATTTAGGCATCCAGCCAACTCTGTTACACCAGAACCTTGTCCGATTTGAAGGTTATAGTGAAGCTGTAGACCAATTTCATGAGAGATTTTACTATCTGGATCAATGGCACTATATTTCAGCCAAGATCAATCCAGGAATTTGGAAAGTTACAAAATTAGAACATTACCCATCTGAGTCTTTCCACAAGAAAAAGAGAGAAAAAGAGAGAAATTATTTCTTCAAACTAAGTTGAGAAGAGGACTGTAAAAACATCTGGGTAATGGCCTTGAAGAGGTAGAGGCTGTGTCCATATGTGTGTTTAGTGTACATGGAATCCTTATAATGACAAGAGCTATCAATTGATTAAATAATGCAATAAATTATCTCCCCTTTCACATATTATTGGTTTAGTCAGTTATACAACCTGTGCTAGAGCTAAAATTTTTAGATTGCAAAAATCCAGATAACTGCTAGATGTCTACAAAGCTACAGTTTCTTATATCTTTTTGCCGCTATCTTGCTGACATCTAGATCTTTGCATCACAGGTATACTATCCTTGAAACATTCCTCACACCGATGTCTACTATGAAAAGAAAAAGGTGTAAACTTTAAGAACCAATGCATATTTGCTGCAAATCAATTCTATGCTGTGAACCTTCCTAGCTGAAATCTTTGCCAAGTTCTGCATCTTTTTTAATCTCTAAAAGGGCACCTGTTTGGTTAGCAAAAAATAAAAATAAAATTAAATCTGTTCAATGTTATTTTACTTTAT